>CATNUY010000062.1:0-63193 GCA_951217065.1 Baccha elongata
TTTGGGTCCATTTTGCGAATTACGAAAAAACGCTGTATTTTTTCACGGAAATCACTTTCAGCTAAAAGCAACTATTTTTACGGGTTCTGTGAAGGCTACCCAACTATAAAAAACACATTGAAAAAGAGGAAAACAGATTGAAAGTTTTTCGATTTTTTGAACTTTAGAAAAAGGGCTATAACTCGAGAAGACATCACTTTTAAGCAAAAATAACAATATTTAGGGTCCATTTTGCGAATTAAGAAAAAACGCTGTATTTTTCACGGAAATCACTTTCAGCTAAAAGCAACTATTTTTACGGGTTCTGTGAAGGCTACCCAACTATAAAAAAACACATTGAAAAATTCGATTTTTGAACTTTAGAAAAAGGGCTATAACTCGAGAAGACATCACTTTTAAGCAAAAATAACAATATTTAGGGTCCATTTTGCGAATTACGAAAAAACGCTGTATTTTTCACGGAAATCACTTTCAGCTAAAAGCAACTATTTTTACGGGTTCTGTGAAGGCTACCCAACTATAAAAAACAAATTGAAAAAGAGAAAACAGATTTGAAAGTTTTTCGATTTTTGAACTTTAGAAAAAGGGCTTATAACTCGAGAAGACATCACTTTTAAGCAAAAATAACAATATTTAGGGTCCATTTTGCGAATTACGAAAAAACGCTGTATTTTTTCACGGAAATCACTTTCAGCTAAAAGCAACTATTTTTACGGGTTCTGTGAAGGCTACCCAACTATAAAAAACAAATTGAAAAAGAGAAAACAGATTTGAAAGTTTTTCGATTTTTGAACTTTAGAAAAAGGGCTATAACTCGAGAAGACATCACTTTTAAGCAAAAATAACAATATTTAGGGTCCATTTTGCGAATTACGAAAAAACGCTGTATTTTTTCACGGAAATCACTTTCAGCTAAAAGCAACTATTTTTTACGGGTTCTGTGAAGGCTACCCAACTATAAAAAACACATTGAAAAAGAGAAAACAGATTTGAAAGTTTTTCGATTTTTGAACTTTAGAAAAAGGGCTATAACTCGAGAAGACATCACTTTTAAGCAAAAATAACAATATTTAGGGTCCATTTTGCGAATTACGAAAAAACGCTGTATTTTTCACGGAAATCACTTTCAGCTAAAAGCAACTATTTTTAACGGGTTCTGTGAAGGCTACCCAACTATAAAAAACACATTGAAAAAGAGAAAACAGATTTGAAAGTTTTTCGATTTTTGAAACTTTAGAAAAAGGGCTATAACTCGAGAGAAGACATCACTTTTAAGCAAAAATAACAATATTTAGGGTCCATTTTGCGAATTAAGAAAAAACGCTGTATTTTTCACGGAAATCACTTTCAGCTAAAAGCAACTATTTTTACGGGTTCTGTGAAGGCTACCCAACTATAAAAAACAAATTGAAAAAGAGAAAACAGATTTGAAAGTTTTTCGATTTTTGAACTTTAGAAAAAGGGCTATAACTCGAGAAGACATCACTTTGTAAGCAAAAATAACAAATATTTAGGGTCCATTTTGCGAATTACGAAAAAAACGCTGTATTTTTCACGGAAATCACTTTCAGCTAAAAGCAACTATTTTTACGGGTTCTGTGAAGGCTACCCAACTATAAAAAACAAATTGAAAAAGAGAAAACAGATTTGAAAGTTTTTCGATTTTTGAAACTTTAGAAAAAGGGCTATAACTCGAGAAGACATCACTTTTAAGCAAAAATAACAATATTTAGGGTCCATTTTGCGAATTACGAAAAAACGCTGTATTTTTCACGGAAATCACTTTCAGCTAAAAGCAACTATTTGTACGGGGTTCTGTGAAGGCTACCCAACTATAAAAAACAAATTGAAAAAGAGAAAACAGATTTGAAAGTTTTTCGATTTTTGAACTTTAGAAAAAGGGCTATAACTCGAGAAGACATCACTTTTAAGCAAAAATAACAATATTTAGGGTCCATTTTGCGAATTACGAAAAAACGCTGTATTTTTCACGGAAATCACTTTCAGCTAAAAGCAACTATTTTTACGGGTTCTGTGAAGGCTACCCAACTATAAAAAACACATTGAAAAAGAGAAAACAGATTTGAAAGTTTTTCGATTTTTGAACTTTAGAAGAAGGGCTATAACTCGAGAAGACATCACTTTTAAGCAAAAATAACAATATTTAGGGTCCATTTTGCGAATTACGAAAAAACGCTGTATTTTTTCACGGAAATCACTTTCAGCTAAAAGCAACTATTTTTACGGGTTCTGTGAAGGCTACCCAACTATAAAAAAACAAATTGAAAAAGAGAAAACAGATTTGAAAAGTTTTTCGATTTTTGAACTTTAGAAAAAGGGCTATAACTCGAGAAGACATCACTTTTAAGCTAAAAATAACAATATTTAGGGTCCATTTTGCGAATTACGAAAAAACGCTGTATTTTTCACGGAAATCACTTTCAGCTAAAAGCAACTATTTTTTACGGGTTCTGTGAAGGCTACCCAACTATAAAAAACACATTGAAAAAGAGAAAACAGATTTGAAAGTTTTTCGATTTTTGAACTTTTAGAAAAAGGGCTATAACTCGAGAAGACATCACTTTTAAGCAAAAATAACAATATTTTAGGGTCCATTTTGCGAATTACGAAAAAACGCTGTATTTTTTCACGGAAATCACTTTTCAGCTAAAAGCAACTATTTTTACGGGTTCTGTGAAGGCTACCCAACTATAAAAAACACATTGAAAAAGAGAAAACAGATTTGAAAGTTTTTCGATTTTTGAACTTTAGAAAAAGGGCTATAACTCGAGAAGACATCACTTTTAAGCAAAAATAACCAATATTTAGGGGTCCATTTTGCGAATTACGAAAAAAACGCTGTATTTTTCACGGAATCACTTTCAGCTAAAGCAACTATTTTTACGGGTTCTGTGAAGGCTAACCCAACTATAAAAAACAAATTGAAAAAGAGGAAAACAGATTTGAAAGTTTTTCGATTTTTGAACTTTAGAAAAAGGGCTATAACTCGAGAAGACATCACTTTTAAGCAAAAATAACAATATTTTAGGGTCCATTTTGCGAATTACGAAAAAAACGCTGTATTTTTCACGGAAATCACTTTCAGCTAAAAGCAACTATTTTTACGGGTTCTGTGAAGGCTACCCAACTATAAAAAACACATTGAAAAAGAGAAAACAGATTTGAAAGTTTTTTCGATTTTTGAACTTTAGAAGAAGGGCTATAACTCGAGAAGACATCACTTTTAAGCAAAAATAACAATATTTAGGGTCCATTTTGCGAATTACGAAAAAACGCTGTATTTTTCACGCAAATCACTTTCAGCTAAAAGCAACTATTTTTACGGTTCTGTGAAGGCTACCCAACTATAAAAAACACATTGAAAAAGAGAAAACAGATTTGAAAGTTTTTTCGATTTTTGAACTTTAGAAAAAGGGCTTATAACTCGAGAAGACATCACTTTTAAGCAAAAATAACAATATTTAGGGTCCATTTTGCGAATTACGAAAAAACGCTGTATTTTTCACGGAAATCACTTTCAGCTAAAAGCAACTATTTTTACGGGTTCTGTGAAGGCTACCCAACTATAAAAAACACATTGAAAAAGAGAAAACAGATTTGAAAGTTTTTCGATTTTTGAACTTTAAAAAAAGGCTATAACTCGAGAAGACATCACTTTTAAGCAAAAATAACAATATTTAGGGTCCATTTTGCGAATTACGAAAAAACGCTGTATTTTTCACGGAAATCACTTTCAGCTAAAAGCAACTATTTTTACGGGTTCTGTGAAGGCTAACCCAACTATAAAAAAACACATTAAAAAAGAGAAAACAGATTTGAAAGTTTTTTCGATTTTTGAACTTTAGAAAAAGGGCTATAACTCGAGGAAGACATCACTTTTAAGCAAAAATAACAATATTTAGGGTCCATTTTGCGAATTACGAAAAAAACGCTGTATTTTTCACGGAAATCACTTTCAGCTAAAAAGCAAATATTTTTACGGGTTCTGTGAAGGCTACCCAAACTATAAAAAACACATTGAAAAAGAGAAAACAGATTTGAAAGTTTTTCGATTTTTGAACTTTTAGAAAAAAGGGCTATAACTCGAGAAGACATCACTTTTAAGCAAAAATAACAATATTTAGGGTCCATTTTGCGAATTACGAAAAAAACGCTGTATTTTTCACGGAAATCACTTTCAGCTAAAAGCAACTATTTTTACGGGTTCTGTGAAGGCTACCCAACTATAAAAAACACATTGAAAAAGAGAAAACAGATTTGAAAGTTTTTCGATTTTTGAACTTTAGAAAAAGGGCTATAACTCGAGAAGACATCACTTTTAAGCAAAAATAACAATATTTAGGGTCCATTTTGCGAAATTACGAAAAAAACGCTGTATTTTTCACGGAAATCACTTTCAGCTAAAAGCAACTATTTTTACGGGTTCTGTGAAGGCTACCCAACTATAAAAAACACATTGAAAAAGAGAAAACAGATTTGAAAGTTTTTTCGATTTTTGAACTTTTAGAAAAAGGGCTATAACTCGAGAAGACATCACTTTTAAGGCAAAAATAACAATATTTAGGGTCCATTTTGCGAATTACGAAAAAACGCTGTATTTTTCACGAAATCACTTTCAGCTAAAAGCAAACTATTTTTACGGGTTCTGTGAAGGCTAAACAACTATAAAAAACACATTGAAAAAGAGAAAACAGATTTGAAAGTTTTTCGATTTTTGAACTTTAGAAAAAGAGGCTATAACTCGAGAAGACATCACTTTTAAGCAAAAATAACAATATTTAGGGTCCATTTTGCGAATTACGAAAAAACGCTGTATTTTTCACGGAAATCACTTTCAGCTAAAAGCAACTATTTTTACGGGTTCTATGAAGGCTACCAACTATAAAAAAAGAGAAAACCAGATTTGAAAGTTTTTCGATTTTTGAACTTTAGAAAAAGGGGCTATAACTCGAGAAGGACATCACTTTTAAGCAAAAATAACAATACTTAGGGTCCATTTTGCGAATTACGAAAAAACGCTGTATTTTTCACGGAAATCACTTTCAGCTATAAGCAACTATTTTTACGGGTTCTGTGAAGGCCTACCCAACTATAAAAAACACATTGAAAAAGAGAAAACAGATTTGAAAGTTTTTTCGATTTTTGAACTTTAGAAAAAAGGGCTATAAACTCGAGAAGACATCACTTTTAAGCAAAAATAACAATATTTAGGGTCCATTTTGCGAATTAAGAAAAAACGCTGTATTTTTCACGGAAATCACTTTCAGCTAAAAGCAACTATTTTTACGGGTTCTGTGAAGGCTACCCAACTATAAAAAACAAATTGAAAAAGAGAAAACAGATTTGAAAGTTTTTTCGATTTTTGAACTTTAGAAAAAAGGGCTATAACTCGAGAAGACATCACTTTTAAGCAAAAAATAACAATATTTAGGGGTCCATTTTGCGAATTACGAAAAAACGCTGTATTTTTCACGGAAATCACTTTCAGCTAAAAGCAACTATTTTTACGGGTTCTGTGAAGGCTACCCAACTATAAAAAAACAAATTGAAAAAGAGAAAACAGATTTGAAAGTTTTTCGATTTTTGAACTTTAGAAAAAGGGCTATAACTCGAGAAGACATCACTTTTAAGCAAAAATAACAATATTTAGGGTCCATTTTTGCGAATTACGAAAAAAACGCTGTATTTTTCACGGAAATCACTTTCAGCTAAAAGCAACTATTTGTACGGGTTCTGTGAAGGCTACCCAACTATAAAAAAACAAATTGAAAAAAGAGAAAACAGATTTGAAAGTTTTTCGATTTTTGAACTTTAGAAAAAGGGCTATAACTCGAGAAGACATCACTTTTAAGCAAAAATAACAATATTTAGGGTCCATTTTGCGAATTACGAAAAAACGCTGTATTTTTCACGGAAATCACTTTCAGCTAAAAGCAACTATTTTTACGGGTTCTGTGAAGGCTACCCAACTATAAAAAAACACATTGAAAAAGAGAAAACAGATTTGAAAGTTTTTCGATTTTTGAACTTTAGAAAAAGGGCTATAACTCGAGAAGACATCACTTTTAAGCAAAAATAACAATATTTAGGGGTCCATTTTGCGAATTACGAAAAACGTTGTATTTTTTTACGGAAATCACTTTCAGCTAAAAGCAACTATTTTTTACGGGTTCTGTGAAGTCTACCCAACTATAAAAAACACATTGAAAAAGAGGAAAACAGATTTGAAAGTTTTTCGATTTTTGAACTTTAGAAAAAGGGCTATAACTCGAGAAGACATCACTTTTAAGCAAAAATAACAATATTTAGGGGTCCATTTTGCGAATTACGAAAAAAACGCTGTATTTTTCACGGGAAATCACTTTTCAGCTAAAAGCAACTATTTTTACGGGTTCTGTAAAGGCTACCCCAACTATAAAAAAACAAATTGAAAAAGAGAAAACAGATTTGAAAGTTTTTCGATTTTTGAACTTTAGAAAAAGGGCTATAACTCGAGGAAGACATCACTTTTAAGCAAAAATAACAATATTTAGGGTCCATTTTGCGAATTACGAAAAAAAACGCTGTATTTTTCACGGAAATCACTTTCAGCTAAAAGCAACTATTTTTACGGGTTCTGTGAAGGCTACCCAACTATAAAAAAACCAAATTGAAAAAGAGGAAAACAGATTTGAAAGTTTTTCGATTTTTGAACTTTTAGAAAAAGGGCTATAACTCGAGAAGACATCACTTTTAAGCAAAAATAACAATATTTAGGGTCCATTTTGCGAATTACGAAAAAAACGCTGTATTTTTCACGGAAATCACTTTCAGCTAAAAGCAACTATTTTTACGGGTTCTGTGAAGGCTACCCAAAATATAAAAACAACATTGAAAAAGAGAAAACAGATTTGAAAGTTTTTTCGATTTTTGAACTTTAGAAAAAGGGCTATAACTCGAGAAGACATCACTTTTAAGCAAAAATAACAATATTTAGGGGTCCATTTTGCGAATTACGAAAAAACGCTTGTATTTTTCACGGAAATCACTTTCAGCTAAAAGCAACTATTTTTACGGGTTCTGTGAAGGCTACCCAACTATAAAAAACACATTGAAAAAAGAGAAAACAGATTTGAAAGTTTTTCGATTTTTTGAACTTTAGAAAAAGGGCTATAACTCGAGAAGACATCACTTTTAAGCAAAAATAACAATATTTAGGGGTCCATTTTGCGAATTACGAAAAAACGCTGTATTTTTCACGGAAATCACTTTCAGCTAAAAGCAAACTATTTTTACGGGTTCTGTGAAGGCTACCCAACTATAAAAAACACATTGAAAAAGAGAAAACAGATTTGAAAGTTTTTCGATTTTTGAACTTTAGAAAAAGGGCTATAACTCGAGAAGACATCACTTTTAAGCAAAAAATAACAATATTTAGGGTTCATTTTGCGAATTACGAAAAAAACGCTGTATTTTTCACGGAAATCACTTTCAGCTAAAAGCAACTATTTTTACGGGTTCTGTGAAGGCTACCCAACTATAAAAAACACATTGAAAAAGAGAAAACAGATTTGAAAGTTTTTCGATTTTTGAACTTTAGAAAAAGGGCTATAACTCGAGAAGACATCACTATTAAGCAAAAATAACAATATTTAGGGTCCATTTTGCGAATTACGAAAAAACGCTGTATTTTTCACGGAAATCACTTTCAGCTAAAAGCAACTATTTTTTACGGGTTCTGTGAAGGCTACCCAACTATAAAAAACACATTGAAAAAGAGAAAACAGATTTGAAAGTTTTTTCGATTTTTGAACTTTAGAAAAAAGGGCTATAACTCGAGAAGACATCACTTTTAAGCAAAAATAACAATATTTAGGGTCCATTTTGCGAATTACGAAAAAACGCTGTATTTTTCACGGAAATCACTTTCAGCTAAAAGCAACTATTTTTACGGGTTCTGTGAAAGGCTACCCAAACTATAAAAAACACAGTTGAAAAAGAGAAAACAGATTTGAAAGTTTTTTGATTTTTGAACTTTAGAAAAAGGGCTATAACTCGAGAAGACATCACTTTTAAGCAAAAAATAACAATATTTAGGGTCCATTTTGCGAATTACGAAAAAAACGCTGTATTTTTCACGGAAATCACTTTCAGCTAAAAGCAACTATTTTTACGGGTTCTGTGAAGGCTACCCCAACTATAAAAAAACAAATTGAAAAAGTGAAAACAGATTTGAAAGTTTTTCGATTTTTGAACTTTAGAAAAAGGGCTATAACTCGAGAAGACATCACTTTTAAGCAAAAATAAACAATATTTAGGGTCCATTTTGCGAATTACGAAAAAACGCTGTATTTTTCACGGAAATCACTTTCAGCTAAAAGCAACTATTTTTACGGGTTCTGTGAAGGCTACCCAACTATAAAAAACACATTGAAAAAGAGAAAACAGATTTGAAAGTTTTTCGATTTTTGAACTTTAGAAAAAGGGCTATAACTCGAGAAGACATCACTTTTAAGCAAAAAATAACAATATTTAGGGTCCATTTTGCGAATTACGAAAAAACGCTGTATTTTTCACGGAAATCACTTTCAGCTAAAAGCAACTATTTTTACGGGTTCTGTGAAGGCTACCCAACTATAAAAAACACATTGAAAAAGGAGAAAAACAGATTTGAAAGTTTTTTCGATTTTTGAACTTTAGAAAAAGGGCTATAACTCGAGAAGACATCACTTTTAAGCAAAAATAACAATATTTAGGGTCCATTTTGCGAATTACGAAAAAAACGTTGTATTTTTCACGGAAATCACTTTTCAGCTAAAAGCAACTATTTTTACGGGTTCTGTGAAGGCTACCCAACTATAAAAAACACATTGAAAAAGAGAAAACAGATTTGAAAGTTTTTCGATTTTTGAACTTTAGAAAAAGGGCTATAACTCGAGAAGACATCACTTTTAAGCAAAAATAACAATATTTAGGGTCCATTTTGCGAATTACGAAAAAAACCGCTGTATTTTTTCACGGAAATCACTTTCAGCTAAAAGCAAACTATTTTTACGGGTTCTGTGAGGCTACCCAACTATAAAAAACAACATTGAAAAAGAGAAAACAGATTTGAAAGTTTTTCGATTTTTGAACTTTAGAAAAAGGGCTATAACTCGAGAAGACATCACTTTTAAGCAAAAATAACAATATTTAGGGTCCATTTTTGCGAATTACGAAAAAAACGCTGTATTTTTCACGGAAATCACTTTCAGCTAAAAGCAACTATTTTTACGGGTTCTGTGAAGGCTACCCAACTATAAAAAACACATTGAAAAAGAGAAAACAGATTTGAAAGTTTTTCGATTTTTGAACTTTAGAAAAAGGGCTATAACTCGAGAAGACATCACTGTAAATCTTACACAGACTTTTTTAACTATATATACAATTGCCTGATGCAGCCTCACATCAGGGTAAAAGAATGGCTTGGTACAATTGCAGTGATATAATGAATTTTTATTTCTTTCTTATTCTTATTTATACAAAATATTCTTACAAACTACCTACATAACTAGGGCAATAAATTTATGATTTCATAATAATTTCATAATAATTGAAATTATCAGGAAATCAAAATACTGCAAATCTGCAGTTATTGCAAAGTAATAGGTTACGAGCACAGGTGCACTCGTAACCAAACAAGACCAATAAATAATAATAATAAAAGCACAAAGTGCTTATTGTGCACAAATAGTCTAGCATGACTAAAAGAACCGATGATAATGAATTTAAAGTTATTGTTGATGATGTCAACAATCACTTTTAAGCAAAAATAACAATATTTAGGGTCCATTTTGCGAATTACGAAAAAACGCTGTATTTTTCACGGAAATCACTTTCAGCTAAAAGCAACTATTTTTACGGGTTCTGTGAAGGCTACCCAACTATAAAAAACACATTGAAAAAGAGAAAACAGATTTGAAAGTTTTTCGATTTTTGAACTTTAGAAAAAGGGCTATAACTCGAGAAGACATCACTTTTAAGCAAAAATAACAATATTTAGGGTCCATTTTGCGAATTACGAAAAAACGCTGTATTTTTCACGGAAATCACTTTCAGCTAAAAGCAACTATTTTTACGGGTTCTGTGAAGGCTACCCAACTATAAAAAACACATTGAAAAAGAGAAAACAGATTTGAAAGTTTTTCGATTTTTTAACTTTAGAAAAAGGGCTATAACTCGAGAAGACATCACTTTTAAGCAAAAATAACAATATTTAGGGTCCATTTTGCGAATTACGAAAAAACGTTGTATTTTTCACGGAAATCACTTTCAGCTAAAAGCAACTATTTTTACGGGTTCTGTGAAGGCTACCCAACTATAAAAAACACATTGAAAAAGAGAAAACAGATTTGAAAGTTTTTCGATTTTTGAACTTTAGAAAAAGGGCTATAACTCGAGAAGACATCACTTTTAAGCAAAAATAACAATATTTAGGGTCCATTTTGCGAATTACGAAAAAACGCTGTATTTTTCACGGAAATCACTTTCAGCTAAAAGCAACTATTTTTACGGGTTCTGTGAAGGCTACCCAACTATAAAAAACACATTGAAAAAGAGAAAACAGATTTGAAAGTTTTTCGATTTTTGAACTTTAGAAAAAGGGCTATAACTCGAGAAGACATCACTTTTAAGCAAAAATAACAATATTTAGGGTCCATTTTGCGAATTACGAAAAAACGCTGTATTTTTCACGGAAATCACTTTCAGCTAAAAGCAACTATTTTTACGGGTTCTGTGAAGGCTACCCAACTATAAAAAACACATTGAAAAAGAGAAAACAGATTTGAAAGTTTTTCGATTTTTGAACTTTAGAAAAAGGGCTATAACTCGAGAAGACATCACTGTAAATCTTACACAGACTTTTTTAACTATATATACAATTGCCTGATGCAGCCTCACATCAGGGTAAAAGAATGGCTTGGTACAATTGCAGTGATATAATGAATTTTTATTTCTTTCTTATTCTTATTTATACAAAATATTCTTACAAACTACCTACATAACTAGGGCAATAAATTTATGATTTCATAATAATTTCATAATAATTGAAATTATCAGGAAATCAAAATACTGCAAATCTGCAGTTATTGCAAAGTAATAGGTTACGAGCACAGGTGCACTCGTAACCAAACAAGACCAATAAATAATAATAATTAAAGCACAAAGTGCTTATTGTGCACAAATAGTCTAGCATGACTAAAAGAACCGATGATAATGAATTTAAAGTTATTGTTGATGATGTCAACATTTTCCCTCCTCCAACTTAGGTTCCCAGTTGATTTCAAACCCATGTCCTGGTGTGCTTCTGTGGTCTGTCAACTCGATATTAGTGGAGTTCATCTTTGCAGTTGGTCTTTTTCCATATTTGAGAATTACTGCCAACAAACAGATGATGATAATTCCAGCTGCCAGTATTGAGCACAATCCAAAGGTCCAATATTGGTGTTTTTTGATTGTCTTCCAATTACGGTCATGTAGACGGTTTAATTCCTCTGTTGCCTCTCTGAAGTTTGAATTGGAAACATCCATTATATCTTTGTTGAGAGGTATGACGGTTTCATTTGTGAACAAAAGTGGGACTTGAGTGGAGAGAGATGTGTCTAAGATGGCAATCTATTTGCTGTAGTGGATCATCACCTTTGTTTCCGTGACCAGTTTTGTTTCCAATCGTATGAATTTCGATTGAATAATGCAATCTGGGGTTACGTTAATAATGCCTGTATTTTTTAGCACCACTTCTTCTCTAGTTAGTCCACAATTTACAAATACCGTAGTTTCCTCAGGAGCAACAAACATCCATGTGTTGGGCGTATATAATTCTTTCCACATCGTGTTTGTTAACTTTAGGGTTCTCGTTGGACATCGTTTAAATGAAATTTTCTTGTACAGTTGTTGAATAATACAATCCTTACTTTCCTCTATACTATGAAATATGGATGGCTGTAGGATGAACGTTGTGTCGTTGAGTGCTGGTGTCTTGCCTATATCTTCCAGTGGAACTTCGAAGTATCTCTGTAGATTGTAATTGACGCCAAACACTGAATTCTGCAACTCCACGTCTTGAAAAGCCTGCTCATCTATTCTTTTTGGAACTGTAGTAGTTTTGATTAACTCGTAATGACTGGTGTCACTTATCATGAAATATCCTGTTACTAAAACCTCCTCTGAAGTTGTTGACATCTCTAGTCTGTCCGTTGGATCTGGTAATATCTCTAATTCTCGGCCAAGTTTGTTCATGCTCTTAGCGATAATGTCTTCTATACTTTTATGCGACAGAAATTCAAAAAGGTGGCTGCGTTTAAGATACGCATTCAACATTTTATTATATTTTGTTTCGATTTCCCGCATGTAGCTTAGTCCAATCAAATAGGCGTTAGTCACATGAATATTTACCTTATTTTCGTCGACTATGCGAAACCACGATTCCATTTTGTTAATTTCTTCTAGGCCAGCATTCAGTTTTTTTGTAAAATTGTTGATCTTATTGTTGATCCTGCCTTCAGTTTCGTTAACAGCAACGATTGTCGATAACATAATCTTGGTATTGGAATTGCTGCTTCTTATGAGGGCCTTCTGATTGTTGTCCAAGTTCTCAATGTCGTGATACACTTCATCATTAACCCCAAATATTGAGGTAAGTACAGTTCCCAGTATTCCTCTTCTTTGTCTTCGCAATTGTTTTACTTGAAGTCTATTGAAAATTGAGAGTAAGTTCCTCCATTCCTCCTCCATATGGTGACGCAATTCGCTACATTGGCTATCTTTTGTAACTGATTTTGCCCTGTTGCATAATTGAGCAAACTGATCCTTTGTTTTATTGACGTTAACTTGGTCACGTAAGATGTCTACGATTGGGAATTTAACGCTTGTTCGTAGTATGCCACGTTGAATCTTCGCTGTACCGATTCCTTCTACAAATAGTCCAGCTTCCGGATGAGTGATTGTATATGTTGTAGACGCAGGCATGACAGAAGCCAATAATGACAGCATTACTAGTGATGTAGCAACGCTGGATGATTTCTTTTTATCTCTTAGTTTTCTTCTGGGTCTGTTGGTTATTTCATTTTGTTGCACTGTGTTGGTGTCAGGTTTGATGATATTTTCGTCATTTGGAAGCAAGCATACCTTTGATATTGGTCGCTTATATGTACCTTTCTCTGTTTTCACAGTTACTACTCTTATAAGTCCATCATTTCCGCTGTGTACTTCTGTGATTTTTCCAAGAGGCCATTTTGTTGGTGTCAGCAGCTCAGTTTTTAATAATACCAGTTGGCCGATTTCCAAATTCTTTGCTGGGTGCTTCCATTTGTGCCGTTGTTGCATTTTGTTTATATACTCTGTGTACCAACGCTTGCACACATCTCTTTTGATCTTTTGGATTAAACTCCATCTTTTTACACTACTTTGGGCCAGGTCCAAAATGATGTCATCTTGTGGTGCTAGTAGTGGTGATCCAATGATGAAGTGACCTGGAGTTAATGCATCAAGATCTTCAACATTTTCTGTTAACGGACAAAGTGGTCTCGAGTTTAAGCATCCTTCTATCTGCACCAGTACAGTGTTCATCTCTTCGTATGTTAGTTTTTGATCCCCAATGATCCGATTCAAGTGATACTTCACCGATTTAACACCTGCTTCCCAGAGTCCGCCAAAATGTGGAGCTCCTGGTGGGATGAAATGCCAATGTATTGCGTTTTCAGCCAGCTTGGATTGTACGGAATCAATGATGTTCTTTGCTCCAACAAAATTTGTTCCATTGTCGCTGTATAGATGATGTATGGATCCTCTTCGACTAATCATCCGCCGCAACGCTGCCATGAATCCATCAGTAGTTAGATCTGACGTCAGTTCAATGTGTACTGCCTTTGTTGCCATGCACACAAACAATGCTATGTAAGCCTTGTGCGACTTAATGCCTCGCATTTGGGAGCAGCGTATGTTGATTGGGCCTGCGTAATCTATGCCACAATGTGTAAATGGTCTCGAAAACCGAGCTCTTTCTTCTGGGAGCTGTCCCATAAGTTGAGATGATTCTTTGGCTTTGAACCGGAAACATCTGATGCATTGATTTAGTATGGCCTTAACCGTATTTGTTCCTCGGATGATCCAAAATTTCCTCCGAATGTGATTTAGAGTCATCTTTATTCCACCATGAAGTGTGTCGCTATGTGTCTTTTGTATGATAAGTTTTGTCAGCGGATGTGCTGATGACAAAATCATAGGATGTTTTTGATTGATTGACAAATTAGCGTGTTTCAATCGACCTCCCACTCGCAATATTCCATTGGCGTCCATAAATGGGTTAAGTGATGAGATTTTGCTAAATGATTTCCAGTTCTCAGCAAAACCTTGTTGTGCGCCGCGCACTAATGCCCTTTCTGCTTCAAATAGCTCCTTTATAGTCAATTTACCAATAATGAGTGATTGATGTCTCTTGCTTAATTGACAATTGGTTTTGAATCGTAGACAATATGCACTTATTCGTTGAAGTTTTGACAGCAATGAAAATCTAAGATATATGTCGTCTTTGTCTGAAGAGCTGCTGCAATGTGTTGCCATGCAGGCGTGAGATTTTCGGATTTCAGGTATTTCTGGAATTTCTATTAACGATTTATCAATGGGCCAGCTTTGTTTCTCTTCCTTCAGCCATTCTGGACCATGCCACCATGTACAATTTTCAGCTAGAGTATCTCCAAATGCTCCTCTCGATGGAATATCCGCAGGATTCTCCTTTCCGGGTACAAACCTCCATTTGCCATCAAAATGTTCCTGTATATACGAAACCCGGTTTGCAACAAATGTGTTCCATTTCACTGGATGCTGTTTTAACCAGTTTAATACTATGGTCGAATCTGACCATGCATAAATTTGAGTGTATTTCGTATTTGTTTCATTTCTAATGTATTTCATCAGCTTCGTAAGTAGTGCTGCTGCGCAAAGTTCTAGTCTTGCCAAAGAAACTTGCTTGACCGGCGCCACCTTTGTCTTGGATGTTATGAGATTAACTGAAGTTGAGCTGCCATCCATAACCTTCAGATACACCACCGCTGCATAGGCTGACTCTGATGCATCTGCAAACCCATGTAACTCCATTTGTGAACCCTCTGTTTGTTGTGTCCATCGTGGAATTCTTACTTTTTCTATGGTTGATAATCTTGTCTTGAATTCGTTCCATTCATTTTCAATTTTAATTGGAACCTTCTCATCCCATGTGGTTCCAGTGAGCCATAAATTTTGTATATGAATCTTTGCTTTGATAGTGATTGGCGACAACCATCCAAACGGATCAAAGATTTTTCCGGCATCACTCAATATTGCTCGTTTGGTTCCTTTTGTGTTGAATGATTCAAAGTTGACCTTAAATTGAAATTCATCAGTAGTTGGGCACCATTTTAGTCCCAAAATTTTAAACGTTTTGTCATTGGTAAAATCGTGTTCTGGCTCCATTTCGATAAGTTCCTTTGGTAACGATTTTATAAATGCTGAATTATTTGACGTCCATTTTCGTAAGTTGAATCCACCCTGTTGAAGTAGTGGCATTAGTTCTTGTTGAAGATCTCGGCATTCTTGCAGAGAGTTTGCACCTCCTAGACAGTCATCTACATAGAATCCTTCCAGCAATAATTTGCTTGCGCGTGGATATTTATGTTTTTCATCTTCAGCTAGCTTACATAATGTTTTAATTGCCAAATACGGAGCGGATGATGTGCCGTATGTTACGGTTTTAAGAATGTATTCCTTAATTGGATCCTTGGTACTTTCTCTCCATAAAATGCGTTGTAAATTTTGATCTTCACGATTCACAAAAATCTGACGATACATTTTTTCAATGTCAGCTGTGAAAACGATTTTATACGATCTCCATTTAAGTAGTACTGAAAACAAATCCTTTTGTAGCGTAGGGCCTGTCATCATGATGCTATTTAGTGATTCTCCAGTTGTAGTTTTTGCGGATGCGTCAAATACCACTCTAAGTTTAGTGGTGGTGCTGTCATCTTTTATTACTGCATGATGTGGAAGATAATATGTTTTTTCCGAAGTAACTGCTGATACCTCCTCCATGTGTCCAAGATTAATATATTCTCGAATGAATTTTGTGTATTCATGTCGAAGACTTTGGTTTGTTGTGAATCTTTTTTCTAGTGTAAAAAATCGTTTTAATGCCATTTTCCGTGAGTCGCCTAAGGCCATACGATCCTTTAACAATGGTAGTTTAACGATGTAGCGGCCAGTTTCATCTCGTATGTGCGTCAAATTGTAGTGGTTTTCACACATTTCATCTTCTCTGGATTTAATCTTTGTAATTGGCACTTCTTCCAGTTCCCAAAACTTCTTCAAGTCTTCATCCTCGTTGCACACACTGATAAATGATGTAAGTATGTTTGGGTTTGTCTTCTTCCATGGGTTTGAAGTAGTCAGTACTGGTCCTGATAATATCCAACCAAATCTTGTGTTCTGTGCCATTGGAGTATTCAGTGGTCCTTTAATTAGTCCTTGAGTCAGGAATTGTGGGAAAACATCTGATCCAATGAGTAGTTCAATTTCTTTTGGCTGTTCGAACCATGGGTCTGCTAATTTTAAACATTGAATGTGAGCCCAGTAGTTTGTTGTTATTGGATGTGCTGGCAATCTCGATGTAATAACTGGCATTACGAGAGCTTCAACGTCTAAGTTTACTTTTTCATCGTGAATCGACTGAATTTTAAAATGGCATGCTGCGATGATTTCTGTAGTATGACCACTGATTCCCTTAATCTTTGACTCATAATTGATCATTGGAACCTTTAATTGACTGGCTAGTTTCTTGGTAACGAAGCAAGTTTGAGACCCTTGATCTATTAGTGCTCTTACCAATTTAGTTTTTCCTCCAACACATATGTTGACCATAGCTGTGGCTAATAATACCATCCTATTGCTGTGACAGGTGGTAGCGATTTTAGTGGATGTAGATGCTTCTTCTTTTGATGTTGCACCCATTGCTGAAACTTGGGGTTTCTCTCCTCGGGGGAAATGAAGTAAGGTGTTATGTTGTCGTGCGCATATTTTGCAACCTCCCTTCGCCAAACATTCTCTTGTTGTGTGTCGTTCTCCCAGGCAGTTAATGCACAGCCTTGATGTTTGCACTACATTGAGCCGGGTTTTCGGACTCATGCTCAAGAACTTGTTGCAAGTGAATAAATGATGAGCCTCACTGCATACAACACATTTTGACCTTGTGATTGTGGTCAAATGGTTTTTAGAGATTGGTGCTCGTGAACTTTGAGAATGATGTTCGCGATTGATATCACGACTGCTTTCCAAGCCCCGGAATCTGCCTTCGATGAAGTCAAAAAATTCACTTAATTTTGGAATTTCTGTTGAAGTTCCCCTTGATTGTTGATATAATTTCCGGGATTCAGGATCAAGTTTTGGGCATACTAATTGAATCACGAGTGGATCCCAAGAGTTCACGTCAACTCCTAAATTATTTATCCCGTACAAATTTTCTCTCGATGTATCCAGGATTGATTTCAAGTCGAACGCATTTTCATTTCGCACTGATTTCAAGGTAAGCAGTTTTTGGATGTAATTGTTGACCAAAGCTGCTGGATTTTGAAATCTCTTCGTTAGCAATTCTATGGCGGTTATATAGTTGTTTGCTGTAGGTGACAAGTGGCTTATAATCCGAGCTGCTTCTCCCTTCAGGTTGCTTTTTAAGTACTGCATCCGTTCAACGTTACTTAATGATCTGTTTTGATGAATCAGTCGATCAAACAATTCCCAAAAAGATGTCCAGTCTTCATATTTTCCTGTAAATGAAGGTATGTTTATGGTTGGAAGTTTTATTTCGCGATATGTTGAGGGTTGTGGAGTCACTGGCTCCGGGTTATGTTGAAGCTGTTCCGCTTCTTTGATTTGGATGTATGCGTGTTGATATATTTGCTCCAACTCGATGAATTCGTTGTTGGAGACGTACTCCTGATCGAAATCACTTTCTTCTAATGACGACATGATCTCGTCGTCAATCGCCACCAGCTTTCTCCAACATTCTTGAATTTGATCAAGTTTAAATGACAAATAGACTGCATTCTGATTTAAGTCTAGGTTTCTCGTTATTCGTCTGAAATTGGTTTTGATTAGGTTCAACCTTTTGAACCTTATTGAATTGTTGAGGTTTTTCCGAAGGTCATCTCCTTCTGTGATTGATGAATTCTCCTTTGGTTGCTGATTTAGGACTAGTCCTGATCCTTGGGATGTGTCTTGTATAGGGGCAATTGGTTGTGCCTTTTGTTGAATCCTTGGTGGTCCTTGTAGTAACTGCTGCGTTGTTTGTGTTTCAAGTTGTGGGATAGTTGTTTGAGATTTGTCTTTGAGTGCTTGACTTTTCTCTCTGAATGTATCCCTGATTTCAAAGTATTTGGTTTGGAATTGTTCAAAATATTTTTTGGAAAAATATTCATGCTGCGGATTACTGTTGCGCTGCTTTTCCAAAAACCCGTTATTGCTCTGGAATTCTGTCCAATACTGCTCCAACTTCTCGAGCTTCTTTTTAAAATACTCTGCTGAGTATCTGGATTCTCCATCTTTCCGAAAGTTGGTCCAAAATCGTTGGACTTCATCGGTAATTAGAGTCTGGTTATATGCGATCTCGTCTATATCACTCATGTTGCTGATCTTCTCCTCTTCTTAGTGGACTGTATTGCTTCTGTGGTCCCTGTAGTGAACTTCGCACGATTTTTCTCAGCTGTTGCACTGGTTAGATCGTCTTTGCAGCTGTGTACTGTTGACTGGCTGCCTCAGTTGCGGAGTTTTGGGACCCAAGTTAACTTTGTTTTAACTAGTAGGTGCGATCCTGCGTTGGATCGAAGGACCATGTAAATCTTACACAGACTTTTTTAACTATATATACAATTGCCTGATGCAGCCTCACATCAGGGTAAAAGAATGGCTTGGTACAATTGCAGTGATATAATGAATTTTTATTTCTTTCTTATTCTTATTTATACAAAATATTCTTACAAACTACCTACATAACTAGGGCAATAAATTTATGATTTCATAATAATTTCATAATAATTGAAATTATCAGGAAATCAAAATACTGCAAATCTGCAGTTATTGCAAAGTAATAGGTTACGAGCACAGGTGCACTCGTAACCAAACAAGACCAATAAATAATAATAATAAAAGCACAAAGTGCTTATTGTGCACAAATAGTCTAGCATGACTAAAAGAACCGATGATAATGAATTTAAAGTTATTGTTGATGATGTCAACAATCACTTTTAAGCAAAAATAACAATATTTAGGGTCCATTTTGCGAATTACGAAAAAACGCTGTATTTTTCACGGAAATCACTTTCAGCTAAAAGCAACTATTTTTACGGGTTCTGTGAAGGCTACCCAACTATAAAAAACACATTGAAAAAGAGAAAACAGATTTGAAAGTTTTTCGATTTTTGAACTTTAGAAAAAGGGCTATAACTCGAGAAGACATCAATATTAAGCAAAAATAACAATATTTAGGGTCCATTTTGCGAATTACGAAAAAACGCTGTATTTTTCACGGAAATCACTTTCAGCTAAAAGCAACTATTTTTACGGGTTCTGTGAAGGCTACCCAACTATAAAAAACACATTGAAAAAGAGAAAACAGATTTGAAAGTTTTTCGATTTTTGAACTTTAGAAAAAGGGCTATAACTCGAGAAGACATCACTTTTAAGCAAAAATAACAATATTTAGGGTCCATTTTGCGAATTACGAAAAAACGCTGTATTTTTCACGGAAATCACTTTCAGCTAAAAGCAACTATTTTTACGGGTTCTGTGAAGGCTACCCAACTATAAAAAACAAATTGAAAAAGAGAAAACAGATTTGAAAATTTTTCGATTTTTGAACTTTAGAAAAAGGGCTATAACTCGAGAAGACATCACTTTTAAGCAAAAATAACAATATTTAGGGTCCATTTTGCGAATTACGAAAAAACTTTCAGCTAAAAGCAACTATTTTTACGGGTTCTGTGAAGGCTACCCAACTATAAAAAACACATTGAAAAAGAGAAAACAGATTTGAAAGTTTTTCGATTTTTGAACTTTAGAAAAAGGGCTATAACTCGAGAAGACATCACTTTTAAGCAAAAATAACAATATTTAGGGTCCATTTTGCGAATTACGAAAAAACGCTGTATTTTTCACGGGAATCACTTTCAGCTAAAAGCAACTATTTTTACGGGTTCTGTGAAGGCTACCCAACTATAAAAAACACATTGCAAAAGAGAAAACAGATTTGAAAGTTTTTCGATTTTTGAACTTTAGAAAAAGGGCTATAACTCGAGAAGACATCACTTTTAAGCAAAAATAACAATATTTAGGGTCCATTTTGCGAATTACGAAAAAACGCTGTATTTTTCACGGAAATCACTTTCAGCTAAAAGCAACTATTTTTACGGGTTCTGTGAAGGCTACCCAACTATAAAAAAACACATTGAAAAAGAGAAAACAGATTTGAAAGTTTTTCGATTTTTGAACTTTAGAAAAAGATCTATAACTCGAGAAGACATCACTTTTAAGCAAAAATAACAATATTTAGGGTCCATTTTGCGAATTACGAAAAAACGCTGTATTTTTCACGGAAATCACTTTCAGCTAAAAGCAACTATTTTTACGGGTTCTGTGAAGGCTACCCAACTATAAAAAACACATTGAAAAAGAGAAAACAGATTTGAAAGTTTTTCGATTTTTGAACTTTAGAAAAAGGGCTATAACTCGAGAAGACATCACTTTTAAGCAAAAATAACAATATTTAGGGTCCATTTTGCGAATTACGAAAAAACGTTGTATTTTTCACGGAAATCACTTTCAGCTAAAAGCAACTATTTTTACGGGTTCTGTGAAGGCTACCCAACTATAAAAAACACATTGAAAAAGAGAAAACAGATTTGAAAGTTTTTCGATTTTTGAACTTTAGAAAAAGGGCTATAACTCGAGAAGACATCACTTTTAAGCAAAAATAACAATATTTAGGGTCCATTTTGCGAATTACGAAAAAACGCTGTATTTTTCACGGAAATCACTTTCAGCTAAAAGCAACTATTTTTACGGGTTCTGTGAAGGCTACCCAACTATAAAAAACACATTGAAAAAGAGAAAACAGATTTGAAAGTTTTTCGATTTTTGAACTTTAGAAAAAGGGCTATAACTCGAGAAGACATCACTTTTAAGCAAAAATAACAATAGTTAGGGTCCATTTTGCGAATTACGAAAAAACGCTGTATTTTTCACGGAAATCACTTTCAGCTAAAAGCAACTATTTTTACGGGTTCTGTGAAGGCTACCCAACTATAAAAAACACATTGAAAAAGAGAAAACAGATTTGAAAGTTTTTCGATTTTTGAACTTTAGAAAAGGGGCTATAACTCGAGAAGACATCACTTTTAAGCAAAAATAACAATATTTAGGGTCCATTTTGCGAATTACGAAAAAACGCTGTATTTTTCACGGAAATCACTTTCAGCTAAAAGCAACTATTTTTACGGGTTCTGTGAAGGCTACCCAACTATAAAAAAACACATTGAAAAAGAGAAAACAGATTTGAAAGTTTTTCGATTTTTGAACTTTAGAAAAAGGGCTATAACTCGAGAAGACATCACTTTTAAGCAAAAATAACAATATTTAGGGTCCATTTTGCGAATTACGAAAAAACGCTGTATTTTTCACGGAAATCACTTTCAGCTAAAAGCAACTATTTTTACGGGTTCTGTGAAGGCTACCCAACTATAAAAAACACATTGAAAAAGAGAAAACAGATTTGAAAGTTTTTCGATTTTTGAACTTTAGAAAAAGGGCTATAACTCGAGAAGACATCACTTTTAAGCAAAAATAACAATATTTAGGGTCCATTTTGCGAATTACGAAAAAACGCTGTATTTTTCACGGAAATCACTTTCAGCTAAAAGCAACTATTTTTACGGGTTCTGTGAAGGCTACCCAACTATAAAAAACACATTGAAAAAGAGAAAACAGATTTGAAAGTTTTTCGATTTTTGAAC
This sequence comes from Baccha elongata, assembly GCA_951217065.1. Classification (NCBI taxonomy): domain Eukaryota; kingdom Metazoa; phylum Arthropoda; class Insecta; order Diptera; family Syrphidae; genus Baccha; species Baccha elongata. The sequence goes on from CATNUY010000062.1 coordinate 22,071, forward strand.
TTTAGAAAAAGGGCTATAACTCGAGAAGACATCACTTTTAAGCAAAAATAACAATATTTAGGGTCCATTTTGCGAATTACGAAAAAACGCTGTATTTTTCACGGAAATCACTTTCAGCTAAAAGCAACTATTTTTACGGGTTCTGTGAAGGCTACCCAACTATAAAAAACACATTGAAAAATTCGATTTTTGAACTTTAGAAAAAGGGCTATAACTCGAGAAGACATCACTTTTAAGCAAAAATAACAATATTTAGGGTCCATTTTGCGAATTACGAAAAAACGCTGTATTTTTCACGGAAATCACTTTCAGCTAAAAGCAACTATTTTTACGGGTTCTGTGAAGGCTACCCAACTATAAAAAACAAATTGAAAAAGAGAAAACAGATTTGAAAGTTTTTCGATTTTTGAACTTTAGAAAAAGGGCTATAACTCGAGAAGACATCACTTTTAAGCAAAAATAACAATATTTAGGGTCCATTTTGCGAATTACGAAAAAACGCTGTATTTTTCACGGAAATCACTTTCAGCTAAAAGCAACTATTTTTACGGGTTCTGTGAAGGCTACCCAACTATAAAAAACACATTGAAAAAGAGAAAACAGATTTGAAAGTTTTTTGATTTTTGAACTTTAGAAAAAGGGCTATAACTCGAGAAGACATCACTTTTAAGCAAAAATAACAATATTTAGGGTCCATTTTGCGAATTACGAAAAAACGCTGTATTTTTCACGGAAATCACTTTCAGCTAAAAGCAACTATTTTTACGGGTTCTGTGAAGGCTACCCAACTATAAAAAACAAATTGAAAAAGAGAAAACAGATTTGAAAGTTTTTCGATTTTTGAACTTTAGAAAAAGGGCTATAACTCGAGAAGACATCACTTTTAAGCAAAAATAACAATATTTAGGGTCCATTTTGCGAATTACGAAAAAACGCTGTATTTTTCACGGAAATCACTTTCAGCTAAAAGCAACTATTTTTACGGGTTCTGTGAAGGCTACCCAACTATAAAAAACACATTGAAAAAGAGAAAACAGATTTGAAAGTTTTTCGATTTTTGAACTTTAGAAAAAGGGCTATAACTCGAGAAGACATCACTTTTAAGCAAAAATAACAATATTTAGGGTCCATTTTGCGAATTACGAAAAAACGCTGTATTTTTCACGGAAATCACTTTCAGCTAAAAGCAACTATTTTTACGGGTTCTGTGAAGGCTACCCAACTATAAAAAACACATTGAAAAAGAGAAAACAGATTTGAAAGTTTTTCGATTTTTGAACTTTAGAAAAAGGGCTATAACTCGAGAAGACATCACTTTTAAGCAAAAATAACAATATTTAGGGTCCATTTTGCGAATTACGAAAAAACTTTCAGCTAAAAGCAACTATTTTTACGGGTTCTGTGAAGGCTACCCAACTATAAAAAACACATTGAAAAAGAGAAAACAGATTTGAAAGTTTTTCGATTTTTGAACTTTAGAAAAAGGGCTATAACTCGAGAAGACATCACTTTTAAGCAAAAATAACAATATTTAGGGTCCATTTTGCGAATTACGAAAAAACGCTGTATTTTTCACGGGAATCACTTTCAGCTAAAAGCAACTATTTTTACGGGTTCTGTGAAGGCTACCCAACTATAAAAAACACATTGAAAAAGAGAAAACAGATTTGAAAGTTTTTCGATTTTTGAACTTTAGAAAAAGGGCTATAACTCGAGAAGACATCACTTTTAAGCAAAAATAACAATATTTAGGGTCCATTTTGCGAATTACGAAAAAACGCTGTATTTTTCACGGAAATCACTTTCAGCTAAAAGCAACTATTTTTACGGGTTCTGTGAAGGCTACCCAACTATAAAAAACACATTGAAAAAGAGAAAACAGATTTGAAAGTTTTTCGATTTTTGAACTTTAGAAAAAGGGCTATAACTCGAGAAGACATCACTTTTAAGCAAAAATAACAATATTTAGGGTCCATTTTGCGAATTACGAAAAAACGCTGTATTTTTCACGGAAATCACTTTCTAAAAGCAACTATTTTTACGGGTTCTGTGAAGGCTACCCAACTATAAAAAACACATTGAAAAAGAGAAAACAGATTTGAAAGTTTTTCGATTTTTGAACTTTAGAAAAAGGGCTATAACTCGAGAAGACATCACTTTTAAGCAAAAATAACAATATTTAGGGTCCATTTTGCGAATTACGAAAAAACGTTGTATTTTTCACGGAAATCACTTTCAGCTAAAAGCAACTATTTTTACGGGTTCTGTGAAGGCTACCCAACTATAAAAAACACATTGAAAAAGAGAAAACAGATTTGAAAGTTTTTCGATTTTTGAACTTTAGAAAAAGGGCTATAACTCGAGAAGACATCACTTTTAAGCAAAAATAACAATATTTAGGGTCCATTTTGCGAATTACGAAAAAACGCTGTATTTTTCACGGAAATCACTTTCAGCTAAAAGCAACTATTTTTACGGGTTCTGTGAAGGCTACCCAACTATAAAAAACACATTGAAAAAGAGAAAACAGATTTGAAAGTTTTTCGATTTTTGAACTTTAGAAAAAGGGCTATAACTCGAGAAGACATCACTTTTAAGCAAAAATAACAATATTTAGGGTCCATTTTGCGAATTACGAAAAAACGCTGTATTTTTCACGGAAATCACTTTCAGCTAAAAGCAACTATTTTTACGGGTTCTGTGAAGGCTACCCAACTATAAAAAACACATTGAAAAAGAGAAAACAGATTTGAAAGTTTTTCGATTTTTGAACTTTAGAAAAAGGGCTATAACTCGAGAAGACATCACTTTTAAGCAAAAATAACAATATTTAGGGTCCATTTTGCGAATTACGAAAAAACGCTGTATTTTTCACGGAAATCACTTTCAGCTAAAAGCAACTATTTTTACGGGTTCTGTGAAGGCTACCCAACTATAAAAAACACATTGAAAAAGAGAAAACAGATTTGAAAGTTTTTCGATTTTTGAACTTTAGAAAAAGGGCTATAACTCGAGAAGACATCACTTTTAAGCAAAAATAACAATATTTAGGGTCCATTTTGCGAATTACGAAAAAACGCTGTATTTTTCACGGAAATCACTTTCAGCTAAAAGCAACTATTTTTACGGGTTCTGTGAAGGCTACCCAACTATAAAAAACACATTGAAAAAGAGAAAACAGATTTGAAAGTTTTTCGATTTTTGAACTTTAGAAAAAGGGCTATAACTCGAGAAGACATCACTTTTAAGCAAAAATAACAATATTTAGGGTCCATTTTGCGAATTACGAAAAAACGCTGTATTTTTCACGGAAATCACTTTCAGCTAAAAGCAACTATTTTTACGGGTTCTGTGAAGGCTACCCAACTATAAAAAACACATTGAAAAAGAGAAAACAGATTTGAAAGTTTTTCGATTTTTGAACTTTAGAAAAAGGGCTATAACTCGAGAAGACATCACTTTTAAGCAAAAATAACAATATTTAGGGTCCATTTTGCGAATTACGAAAAAACGCTGTATTTTTCACGGAAATCACTTTCAGCTAAAAGCAACTATTTTTACGGGTTCTGTGAAGGCTACCCAACTATAAAAAACACATTGAAAAAGAGAAAACAGATTTGAAAGTTTTTCGATTTTTGAACTTTAGAAAAAGGGCTATAACTCGAGAAGATATCACTTTTAAGCAAAAATAACAATATTTAGGGTCCATTTTGCGAATTACGAAAAAACGCTGTATTTTTCACGGAAATCACTTTCAGCTAAAAGCAACTATTTTTACGGGTTCTGTGAAGGCTACCCAACTATAAAAAACACATTGAAAAAGAGAAAACAGATTTGAAAGTTTTTCGATTTTTGAACTTTAGAAAAAGGGCTATAACTCGAGAAGACATCACTTTTAAGCAAAAATAACAATATTTAGGGTCCATTTTGCGAATTACGAAAAAACGCTGTATTTTTCACGGAAATCACTTTCAGCTAAAAGCAACTATTTTTACGGGTTCTGTGAAGGCTACCCAACTATAAAAAACAAATTGAAAAAGAGAAAACAGATTTGAAAGTTTTTCGATTTTTGAACTTTAGAAAAAGGGCTATAACTCGAGAAGACATCACTTTTAAGCAAAAATAACAATATTTAGGGTCCATTTTGCGAATTACGAAAAAACGCTGTATTTTTCACGGAAATCACTTTCAGCTAAAAGCAACTATTTTTACGGGTTCTGTGAAGGCTACTTAACTATAAAAAACAAATTGAAAAAGAGAAAACAGATTTGAAAGTTTTTCGATTTTTGAACTTTAGAAAAAGGGCTATAACTCGAGAAGACATCACTTTTAAGCAAAAATAACAATATTTAGGGTCCATTTTGCGAATTACGAAAAAACGCTGTATTTTTCACGGAAATCACTTTCAGCTAAAAGCAACTATTTTTACGGGTTCTGTGAAGGCTACCCAACTGTAAAAAACACATTGAAAAAGAGAAAACAGATTTGAAAGTTTTTCGATTTTTGAACTTTAGAAAAAGGGCTATAACTCGAGAAGACATCACTTTTAAGCAAAAATAACAATATTTAGGGTCCATTTTGCGAATTACGAAAAAACGCTGTATTTTTCACGGAAATCACTTTCAGCTAAAAGCAACTATTTTTACGGGTTCTGTGAAGGCTACCCAACTATAAAAAACACATTGAAAAAGAGAAAACAGATTTGAAAGTTTTTCGATTTTTGAACTTTAGAAAAAGGGCTATAACTCGAGAAGACATCACTTTTAAGCAAAAATAACAATATTTAGGGTCCATTTTGCGAATTACGAAAAAACGCTGTATTTTTCACGGAAATCACTTTCAGCTAAAAGCAACTATTTTACCCAACTATAAAAAACACATTGAAAAAGAGAAAACAGATTTGAAAGTTTTTCGATTTTTGAACTTTAGAAAAAGGGCTATAACTCGAGAAGACATCACTTTTAAGCAAAAATAACAATATTTAGGGTCCATTCTGCGAATTACGAAAAAACGCTGTATTTTTCACGGAAATCACTTTCAGCTAAAAGCAACTATTTTTACGGGTTCTGTGAAGGCTACCCAACTATAAAAAACAAATTGAAAAAGAGAAAACAGATTTGAAAGTTTTTCGATTTTTGAACTTTAGAAAAAGGGCTATAACTCGAGAAGACATCACTTTTAAGCAAAAATAACAATATTTAGGGTCCATTTTGCGAATTACGAAAAAACGCTGTATTTTTCACGGAAATCACTTTCAGCTAAAAGCAACTATTTTTACGGGTTCTGTGAAGGCTACCCAACTATAAAAAACACATTGAAAAGAGAAAACAGATTTGAAAGTTTTTCGATTTTTGAACTTTAGAAAAAGGGCTATAACTCGAGAAGACATCACTTTTAAGCAAAAATAACAATATTTAGGGTCCATTTTGCGAATTACGAAAAAACGCTGTATTTTTCACGGAAATCACTTTCAGCTAAAAGCAACTATTTTTACGGGTTCTGTGAAGGCTACCCAACTATAAAAAACAAATTGAAAAAGAGAAAACAGATTTGAAAGTTTTTCGATTTTTGAACTTTAGAAAAAGGGCTATAACTCGAGAAGACATCACTTTTAAGCAAAAATAACAATATTTAGGGTCCATTTTGCGAATTACGAAAAAACGCTGTATTTTTCACGGAAATCACTTTTAGCTAAAAGCAACTATTTTTACGGGTTCTGTGAAGGCTACCCAACTATAAAAAACACATTGAAAAAGAGAAAACAGATTTGAAAGTTTTTCGATTTTTGAACTTTAGAAAAAGGGCTATAACTCGAGAAGACATCACTTTTAAGCAAAAATAACAATATTTAGGGTCCATTTTGCGAATTACGAAAAAACGCTGTATTTTTCACGGAAATCACTTTCAGCTAAAAGCAACTATTTTTACCCAACTATAAAAAACACATTGAAAAAGAGAAAACAGATTTGAAAGTTTTTCGATTTTTGAACTTTAGAAAAAGGGCTATAACTCGAGAAGACATCACTTTTAAGCAAAAATAACAATATTTAGGGTCCATTTTGGGAATCAGGAAAAAACGCTGTATTTTTCACGGAAATCACTTTCAGCTAAAAGCAACTATTTTTACGGGTTCTGTGAAGGCTACCCAACTATAAAAAACACATTGAAAAAGAGAAAACAGATTTGAAAGTTTTTCGATTTTTGAACTTTAGAAAAAGGGCTATAACTCGAGAAGACATCACTTTTAAGCAAAAATAACAATATTTAGGGTCCATTTTGCGAATTACGAAAAAACGCTGTATTTTTCACGGAAATCACTTTCAGCTAAAAGCAACTATTTTTACGGGTTCTGTGAAGGCTACCCAACTATAAAAAACAAATTGAAAAAGAGAAAACAGATTTGAAAGTTTTTCGATTTTTGAACTTTAGAAAAAGGGCTATAACTCGAGAAGACATCACTTTTAAGCAAAAATAACAATATTTAGGGTCCATTTTGCGAATTACGAAAAAACGCTGTATTTTTCACGGAAATCACTTTCAGCTAAAAGCAACTATTTTTACGGGTTCTGGGAAGGCTACCCAACTATAAAAAACACATTGAAAAAGAGAAAACAGATTTGAAAGTTTTTCGATTTTTGAACTTTAGAAAAAGGGCTATAACTCGAGAAGACATCACTTTTAAGCAAAAATAACAATATTTAGGGTCCATTTTGCGAATTACGAAAAAACGCTGTATTTTTCACGGAAATCACTTTCAGCTAAAAGCAACTATTTTTACCCAACTATAAAAAACACATTGAAAAAGAGAAAACAGATTTGAAAGTTTTTCGATTTTTGAACTTTAGAAAAAGGGCTATAACTCGAGAAGACATCACTTTTAAGCAAAAATAACAATATTTAGGGTCCATTTTGCGAATTACGAAAAAACGCTGTATTTTTCACGGAAATCACTTTCAGCTAAAATCAACTATTTTTACGGGTTCTGTGAAGGCTACCCAACTATAAAAAACAAATTGAAAAAGAGAAAACAGATTTGAAAGTTTTTCGATTTTTGAACTTTAGAAAAAGGGCTATAACTCGAGAAGACATCACTTTTAAGCAAAAATAACAATATTTAGGGTCCATTTTGCGAATTACGAAAAAACGCTGTATTTTTCACGGAAATCACTTTCAGCTAAAAGCAACAGCAACAGCAAGAGAAAACAGATTTGAAAGTTTTTCGATTTTTGAACTTTAGAAAAAGGGCTATAACTCGAGAAGACATCACTTTTAAGCAAAAATAACAATATTTAGGGTCCATTTTGCGAATTACGAAAAAACGCTGTATTTTTCACGGAAATCACTTTCAGCTAAAAGCAACTATTTTTACGGGTTCTGTGAAGGCTACCCAACTATAAAAAACACATTGAAAAAGAGAAAACAGATTTGAAAGTTTTTCGATTTTTGAACTTTAGAAAAAGGGCTTTAACTCGAGAAGACATCACTTTTAAGCAAAAATAACAATATTTAGGGTCCATTTTGCGAATTACGAAAAAACGCTGTATTTTTCACGGAAATCACTTTTAGCTAAAAGCAACTATTTTTACGGGTTCTGTGAAGGCTACCCAACTATAAAAAACACATTGAAAAAGAGAAAACAGATTTGATAGTTTTTCGATTTTTGAACTTTAGAAAAAGGGCTATAACTCGAGAAGACATCACTTTTAAGCAAAAATAACAATATTTAGGGTCCATTTTGCGAATTACGAAAAAACGCTGTATTTTTCACGGAAATCACTTTCAGCTAAAAGCAACTATTTTTACGGGTTCTGTGAAGGCTACCCAACTATAAAAAACACATTGAAAAAGAGAAAACAGATTTGAAAGTTTTTCGATTTTTGAACTTTAGAAAAAGGGCTATAACTCGAGAAGACATCACTTTTAAGCAAAAATAACAATATTTAGGGTCCATTTTGCGAATTACGAAAATACGCTGTATTTTTCACGGAAATCACTTTCAGCTAAAAGCAACTATTTTTACGGGTTCTGTGAAGGCTACCCAACTATAAAAAACACATTGAAAAAGAGAAAACAGATTTGAAAGTTTTTCGATTTTTGAACTTTAGAAAAAGGGCTATAACTCGAGAAGACATCACTTTTAAGCAAAAATAACAATATTTAGGGTCCATTTTGCGAATTACGAAAAAACGCTGTATTTTTCACGGAAATCACTTTCAGCTAAAAGCAACTATTTTTACGGGTTCTGTGAAGGCTACCCAACTATAAAAAACACATTGAAAAAGAGAAAACAGATTTGAAAGTTTTTCGATTTTTGAACTTTAGAAAAAGGGCTATAACTCGAGAAGACATCACTTTTAAGCAAAAATAACAATATTTAGGGTCCATTTTGCGAATTACGAAAAAACGCTGTATTTTTCACGGAAATCACTTTCAGCTAAAAGCAACTATTTTTACGGGTTCTGTGAAGGCTACCCAACTATAAAAAACACATTGAAAAAGAGAAAACAGATTTGAAAGTTTTTCGATTTTTGAACTTTAGAAAAAGGGCTATAACTCGAGAAGACATCACTTTTAAGCAAAAATAACAATATTTAGGGTCCATTTTGCGAATTACGAAAAAACGCTGTATTTTTCACGGAAATCACTTTCAGCTAAAAGCAACTATTTTTACGGGTTCTGTGAAGGCTACCCAACTATAAAAAACACATTGAAAAAGAGAAAACAGATTTGAAAGTTTTTCGATTTTTGAACTTTAGAAAAAGGGCTATAACTCGAGAAGACATCACTTTTAAGCAAAAATAACAATATTTAGGGTCCATTTTGCGAATTACGAAAAAACGCTGTATTTTTCACGGAAATCACTTTCAGCTAAAAGCAACTATTTTTACGGGTTCTGTGAAGGCTACCCAACTATAAAAAACACATTGAAAAAGAGAAAACAGATTTGAAAGTTTTTCGATTTTTGAACTTTAGAAAAAGGGCTATAACTCGAGAAGACATCACTTTTAAGCAAAAATAACAATATTTAGGGTCCATTTTGCGAATTACGAAAAAACGCTGTATTTTTCACGGAAATCACTTTCAGCTAAAAGCAACTATTTTTACGGGTTCTGTGAAGGCTACCCAACTATAAAAAACACATTGAAAAAGAGAAAACAGATTTGAAAGTTTTTCGATTTTTGAACTTTATAAAAAGGGCTATAACTCGAGAAGACATCACTTTTAAGCAAAAATAACAATATTTAGGGTCCATTTTGCGAATTACGAAAAAACGCTGTATTTTTCACGGAAATCACTTTCAGCTAAAAGCAACTATTTTTACGGGTTCTGTGAAGGCTACCCAACTATAAAAAACACATTGAAAAAGAGAAAACAGATTTGAAAGTTTTTCGATTTTTGAACTTTAGAAAAAGGGCTATAACTCGAGAAGACATCACTTTTAAGCAAAAATAACAATATTTAGGGTCCATTTTGCGAATTACGAAAAAACGCTGTATTTTTCACGGAAATCACTTTCAGCTAAAAGCAACTATTTTTACGGGTTCTGTGAAGGCTACCCAACTATAAAAAACACATTGAAAAAGAGAAAACAGATTTGAAAGTTTTTCGATTTTTGAACTTTAGAAAAAGGGCTATAACTCGAGAAGACATCACTTTTAAGCAAAAATAACAATATTTAGGGTCCATTTTGCGAATTACGAAAAAACGCTGTATTTTTCACGGAAATCACTTTCAGCTAAAAGCAACTATTTTTACGGGTTCTGTGAAGGCTACCCAACTATAAAAAACACATTGAAAAAGAGAAAACAGATTTGAAAGTTTTTCGATTTTTGAACTTTAGAAAAAGGGCTATAACTCGAGAAGACATCACTTTTAAGCAAAAATAACAATATTTAGGGTCCATTTTGCGAATTACGAAAAAACGCTGTATTTTTCACGGAAATCACTTTCAGCTAAAAGCAACTATTTTTACGGGTTCTGTGAAGGCTACCCAACTATAAAAAACACATTGAAAAAGAGAAAACAGATTTGAAAGTTTTTCGATTTTTGAACTTTAGAAAAAGGGCTATAACTCGAGAAGACATTACTTTTAAGCAAAAATAACAATATTTAGGGTCCATTTTGCGAATTACGAAAAAACGCTGTATTTTTCACGGAAATCACTTTCAGCTAAAAGCAACTATTTTTACGGGTTCTGTGAAGGCTACCCAACTATAAAAAACAAATTGAAAAAGAGAAAACAGATTTGAAAGTTTTTCGATTTTTGAACTTTAGAAAAAGGGCTATAACTCGAGAAGACATCACTTTTAAGCAAAAATAACAATATTTAGGGTCCATTTTGCGAATTACGAAAAAACGCTGTATTTTTCACGGAAATCACTTTCAGCTAAAAGCAACTATTTTTACGGGTTCTGTGAAGGCTACCCAACTATAAAAAACACATTGAAAAAGAGAAAACAGATTTGAAAGTTTTTCGATTTTTGAACTTTAGAAAAAGGGCTATAACTCGAGAAGACATCACTTTTAAGCAAAAATAACAATATTTAGGGTCCATTTTGCGAATTACGAAAAAACGCTGTATTTTTCACGGAAATCACTTTCAGCTAAAAGCAACTATTTTTACGGGTTCTGTGAAGGCTACCCAACTATAAAAAACACATTGAAAAAGAGAAAACAGATTTGAAAGTTTTTCGATTTTTGAACTTTAGAAAAAGGGCTATAACTCGAGAAGACATCACTTTTAAGCAAAAATAACAATATTTAGGGTCCATTTTGCGAATTACGAAAAAACGCTGTATTTTTCACGGAAATCACTTTCAGCTCAACTATTTTTACGGGTTCTGTGAAGGCTACCCAACTATAAAAAACACATTGAAAAAGAGAAAACAGATTTGAAAGTTTTTCGATTTTTGAACTTTAGAAAAAGGGCTATAACTCGAGAAGACATCACTTTTAAGCAAAAATAACAATATTTAGGGTCCATTTTGCGAATTACGAAAAAACGCTGTATTTTTCACGGAAATCACTTTCAGCTTAAAGCAACTATTTTTACGGGTTCTGTGAAGGCTACCCAACTATAAAAAACACATTGAAAAAGAGAAAACAGATTTGAAAGTTTTTCGATTTTTGAACTTTAGAAAAAGGGCTATAACTCGAGAAGACATCACTTTTAAGCAAAAATAACAATATTTAGGGTCCATTTTGCGAATTACGAAAAAACGCTGTATTTTTCACGGAAATCACTTTCAGCTAAAAGCAACTATTTTTACGGGTTCTGTGAAGGCTACCCAACTATAAAAAACACATTGAAAAAGAGAAAACAGATTTGAAAGTTTTTCGATTTTTGAACTTTAGAAAAAGGGCTTTAACTCGAGAAGACATCACTTTTAAGCAAAAATAACAATATTTAGGGTCCATTTTGCGAATTACGAAAAAACGCTGTATTTTTCACGGAAATCACTTTCAGCTCAACTATTTTTACGGGTTCTGTGAAGGCTACCCAACTATAAAAAACACATTGAAAAAGAGAAAACAGATTTGAAAGTTTTTCGATTTTTGAACTTTAGAAAAAGGGCTATAACTCGAGAAGACATCACTTTTAAGCAAAAATAACAATATTTAGGGTCCATTTTGCGAATTACGAAAAAACGCTGTATTTTTCACGGAAATCACTTTCAGCTAAAAGCAACTATTTTTACGGGTTCTGTGAAGGCTACCCAACTATAAAAAACACATTGAAAAAGAGAAAACAGATTTGAAAGTTTTTCGATTTTTGAACTTTAGAAAAAGGGCTATAACTCGAGAAGACATCACTTTTAAGCAAAAATAACAATATTTAGGGTCCATTTTGCGAATTACGAAAAAACGCTGTATTTTTCACGGAAATCACTTTCAGCTTAAAGCAACTATTTTTACGGGTTCTGTGAAGGCTACCCAACTATAAAAAACACATTGAAAAAGAGAAAACAGATTTGAAAGTTTTTCGATTTTTGAACTTTAGAAAAAGGGCTATAACTCGAGAAGACATCACTTTTAAGCAAAAATAACAATATTTAGGGTCCATTTTGCGAATTACGAAAAAACGCTGTATTTTTCACGGAAATCACTTTCAGCTAAAAGCAACTATTTTTACGGGTTCTGTGAAGGCTACCCAACTATAAAAAACAAATTGAAAAAGAGAAAACAGATTTGAAAGTTTTTCGATTTTTGAACTTTAGAAAAAGGGCTATAACTCGAGAAGACATCACTTTTAAGCAAAAATAACAATATTTAGGGTCCATTTTGCGAATTACGAAAAAACGCTGTATTTTTCACGGAAATCACTTTCAGCTAAAAGCAACTATTTTTACGGGTTCTGTGAAGGCTACCCAACTATAAAAAACACATTGAAAAAGAGAAAACAGATTTGAAAGTTTTTCGATTTTTGAACTTTAGAAAAAGGGCTATAACTCGAGAAGACATCACTTTTAAGCAAAAATAACAATATTTAGGGTCCATTTTGCGAATTACGAAAAAACGCTGTATTTTTCACGGAAATCACTTTCAGCTAAAAGCAACTATTTTTACGATTTCTGTGAAGGCTACCCAACTATAAAAAACAAATTGAAAAAGAGAAAACAGATTTGAAAGTTTTTCGATTTTTGAACTTTAGAAAAAGGGCTATAACTCGAGAAGACATCACTTTTAAGCAAAAATAACAATATTTAGGGTCCATTTTGCGAATTACGAAAAAACGCTGTATTTTTCACGGAAATCACTTTCAGCTAAAAGCAACTATTTTTACGGGTTCTGTGAAGGCTACCCAACTATAAAAAACACATTGAAAAAGAGAAAACAGATTTGAAAGTTTTTCGATTTTTGAACTTTAGAAAAAGGGCTATAACTCGAGAAGACATCACTTTTAAGCAAAAATAACAATATTTAGGGTCCATTTTGCGAATTACGAAAAAACGCTGTATTTTTCACGGAAATCACTTTCAGCTAAAAGCAACTATTTTTACGGGTTCTGTGAAGGCTACCCAACTATAAAAAACACATTGAAAAAGAGAAAACAGATTTGAAAGTTTTTCGATTTTTGAACTTTAGAAAAAGGGCTATAACTCGAGAAGACATCACTTTTAAGCAAAAATAACAATATTTAGGGTCCATTTTGCGAATTACGAAAAAACGCTGTATTTTTCACGGAAATCACTTTCAGCTAAAAGCAACTATTTTTACGGGTTCTGTGAAGGCTACCCAACTATAAAAAACACATTGAAAAAGAGAAAACAGATTTGAAAGTTTTTCGATTTTTGAACTTTAGAAAAAGGGCTATAACTCGAGAAGACATCACTTTTAAGCAAAAATAACAATATTTAGGGTCCATTTTGCGAATTACGAAAAAACGCTGTATTTTTCACGGAAATCACTTTCAGCTAAAAGCAACTATTTTTACGGGTTCTGTGAAGGCTACCCAACTATAAAAAACACATTGAAAAAGAGAAAACAGATTTGAAAGTTTTTCGATTTTTGAACTTTAGAAAAAGGGCTATAACTCGAGAAGACATCACTTTTAAGCAAAAATAACAATATTTAGGGTCCATTTTGCGAATTACGAAAAAACGCTGTATTTTTCACGGAAATCACTTTCAGCTAAAAGCAACTATTTTTACGGGTTCTGTGAAGGCTACCCAACTATAAAAAACAAATTGAAAAAGAGAAAACAGATTTGAAAGTTTTTCGATTTTTGAACTTTAGAAAAAGGGCTATAACTCGAGAAGACATCACTTTTAAGCAAAAATAACAATATTTAGGGTCCATTTTGCGAATTACGAAAAAACGCTGTATTTTTCACGGAAATCACTTTCAGCTAAAAGCAACTATTTTTACGGGTTCTGTGAAGGCTACCCAACTATAAAAAACAAATTGAAAAAGAGAAAACAGATTTGAAAGTTTTTCGATTTTTGAACTTTCGATTTTTGAACTCGAGAAGACATCACTTTTAAGCAAAAATAACAATATTTAGGGTCCATTTTGCGAATTACGAAAAAACGCTGTATTTTTCACGGAAATCACTTTCAGCTAAAAGCAACTATTTTTACGGGTTCTGTGAAGGCTACCCAACTATAAAAAACAAATTGAAAAAGAGAAAACAGATTTGAAAGTTTTTCGATTTTTGAACTTTAGAAAAAGGGCTATAACTCGAGAAGACATCACTTTTAAGCAAAAATAACAATATTTAGGGTCCATTTTGCGAATTACGAAAAAACGCTGTATTTTTCACGGAAATCACTTTCAGCTAAAAGCAACTATTTTTACGGGTTCTGTGAAGGCTACCCAACTATAAAAAACAAATTGAAAAAGAGAAAACAGATTTGAAAGTTTTTCGATTTTTGAACTTTAGAAAAAGGGCTATAACTCGAGAAGACATCACTTTTAAGCAAAAATAACAATATTTAGGGTCCATTTTGCGAATTACGAAAAAACGCTGTATTTTTCACGGAAATCACTTTCAGCTAAAAGCAACTATTTTTACGGGTTCTGTGAAGGCTACCCAACTATAAAAAACAAATTGAAAAAGAGAAAACAGATTTGAAAGTTTTTCGATTTTTGAACTTTAGAAAAAGGGCTATAACTCGAGAAGACATCACTTTTAAGCCAAAATAACAATATTAGGGTCCATTTTGCGAATTACGAAAAAACGCTGTATTTTTCACGGAAATCACTTTCAGCTTTAAGCAACTATATTTACGGGTTCTGTGAAGGCTTACCAACTATAAAAAACACATTGAAAAAGAGAAAACAGATTTGAAAGTATTTCGATTTTTGAACTTTAGAAAAAGGGCTATAACTCGAGAAGACATCACTTTTAAGCAAAAATAACAATATTTAGGGTCTATTTTGCGAATTACGAAAAAACGCTGTATTTTTCACGGAAATCACTTTCAGCTAAAAGCAACTATTTTTACGGGTTCTGTGAAGGCTACCCAACTATAAAAAACAAATTGAAAAAGAGAAAACAGATTTGAAAGTTTTTCGATTTTTGAACTCGAGAATACATCACTTTTAAGCAAAAATAGCAATATTTAGGGTCCATTTTGCGAATTACGAAAAAACGCTGTATTTTTCACGGAAATCACTTTCAGCTAAAAGCAACTATTTTTACGGGTTCTGTGAAGGCTACCCAACTATAAAAAACACATTGAAAAAGAGAAAACAGATTTGAAAGTTTTTCGATTTTTGAACTTTAGAAAAAGGGCTATAACTCGAGAAGACATCACTTTTAAGCAAAAATAACAATATTTAGGGTCCATTTTGCGAATTACGAAAAAACGCTGTATTTTTCACGGAAATCACTTTCAGCTAAAAGCAACTATTTTTACGGGTTCTGTGAAGGCTACCCAACTATAAAAAACAAATTGAAAAAGAGAAAACAGATTTGAAAGTTTTTCGATTTTTGAACTTTAGAAAAAGGGCTATAACTCGAGAAGACATCACTTTTAAGCAAAAATAACAATATTTAGGGTCCATTTTGCGAATTACGAAAAAACGCTGTATTTTTCACGGAAATCACTTTCAGCTAAAAGCAACTATTTTTACGGGTTCTGTGAAGGCTACCCAACTATAAAAAACACATTGAAAAAGAGAAAACAGATTTGAAAGTTTTTCGATTTTTGAACTTTAGAAAAAGGGCTATAACTCGAGAAGACATCACTTTTAAGCAAAAATAACAATATTTAGGGTCCATTTTGCGAATTACGAAAAAACGCTGTATTTTTCACGGAAATCACTTTCAGCTAAAAGCAACTATTTTTACGGGTTCTGTGAAGGCTACCCAACTATAAAAAACAAATTGAAAAAGAGAAAACAGATTTGAAAGTTTTTCGATTTTTGAACTTTAGAAAAAGGGCTATAACTCGAGAAGACATCACTTTTAAGCAAAAATAACAATATTTAGGGTCCATTTTGCGAATTACGAAAAAACGCTGTATTTTTCACGGAAATCACTTTCAGCTAAAAGCAACTATTTTTACGGGTTCTGTGAAGGCTACCCAACTATAAAAAACACATTGAAAAAGAGAAAACAGATTTGAAAGTTTTTCGATTTTTGAACTTTAGAAAAAGGGCTATAACTCGAGAAGACATCACTTTTAAGCAAAAATAACAATATTTAGGGTCCATTTTGCGAATTACGAAAAAACGCTGTATTTTTCACGGAAATCACTTTCAGCTAAAAGCAACTATTTTTACGGGTTCTGTGAAGGCTACCCAACTATAAAAAACAAATTGAAAAAGAGAAAACAGATTTGAAAGTTTTTCGATTTTTGAACTTTAGAAAAAGGGCTATAACTCGAGAAGACATCACTTTTAAGCAAAAATAACAATATTTAGGGTCCATTTTGCGAATTACGAAAAAACGCTGTATTTTTCACGGAAATCACTTTCAGCTAAAAGCAACTATTTTTACGGGTTCTGTGAAGGCTACCCAACTATAAAAAACACATTGAAAAAGAGAAAACAGATTTGAAAGTTTTTCGATTTTTGAACTTTAGAAAAAGGGCTATAACTCGAGAAGACATCACTTTTAAGCAAAAATAACAATATTTAGGGTCCATTTTGCGAATTACGAAAAAACGCTGTATTTTTCACGGAAATCACTTTCAGCTAAAAGCAACTATTTTTACGGGTTCTGTGAAGGCTACCTAACTATAAAAAACACATTGAAAAAGAGAAAACAGATTTGAAAGTTTTTCGATTTTTGAACTTTAGAAAAAGGGCTATAACTCGAGAAGACATCACTTTTAAGCAAAAATAACAATATTTAGGGTCCATTTTGCGAATTACGAAAAAACGCTGTATTTTTCACGGAAATCACTTTCAGCTAAAAGCAACTATTTTTACGGGTCCTGTGAAGGCTACCCAACTATAAAAAACACATTGAAAAAGAGAAAACAGATTTGAAAGTTTTTCGATTTTTGAACTTTAGAAAAAGGGCTATAACTCGAGAAGACATCACTTTTAAGCAAAAATAACAATATTTAGGGTCCATTTTGCGAATTACGAAAAAACGCTGTATTTTTCACGGAAATCACTTTCAGCTTAAAGCAACTATATTTACGGGTTCTGTGAAGGCTACCCAACTATAAAAAACACATTGAAAAAGAGAAAACAGATTTGAAAGTTTTTCGATTTTTGAACTTTAGAAAAAGGGCTATAACTCGAGAAGACATCACTTTTAAGCAAAAATAACAATATTTAGGGTGCATTTTGCGAATTACGAAAAAACGCTGTATTTTTCACGGAAATCACTTTCAGCTAAAAGCAACTATTTTTACGGGTTCTGTGAAGGCTACCCAACTATAAAAAACACATTGAAAAAGAGAAAACAGATTTGAAAGTTTTTCGATTTTTGAACATTAGAAAAAGGGCTATAACTCGAGAAGACATCACTTTTAAGCAAAAATAACAATATTTAGGGTCCATTTTGCGAATTACGAAAAAACGCTCTATTTTTCACGGAAATCACTTTCAGCTAAAAGCAACTATTTTTACGGGTTCTGTGAAGGCTACCCAACTATAAAAAACACATTGAAAAAGAGAAAACAGATTTGAAAGTTTTTCGATTTTTGAACTTTAGAAAAAGGGCTATAACTCGAGAAGACATCACTTTTAAGCAAAAATAACAATATTTAGGGTCCATTTTGCGAATTACGAAAAAACGCTGTATTTTTCACGGAAATCACTTTCAGCTAAAAGCAACTATTTTTACGGGTTCTGTGAAGGCTACCCAACTATAAAAAACACATTGAAAAAGAGAAAACAGATTTGAAAGTTTTTCGATTTTTGAACTTTAGAAAAAGGGCTATAACTCGAGAAGACATCACTTTTAAGCAAAAATAACAATATTAAGGGTCCATTTTGCGAATTACGAAAAAACGCTGTATTTTTCACGGAAATCACTTTCAGCTAATAGCAACTATTTTTACGGGTTCTGTGAAGGCTACCCAACTATAAAAAACAAATTGAAAAAGAGAAAACAGATTTGAAAGTTTTTCGATTTTTGAACTTTAGAAAAAGGGCTATAACTCGAGAAGACATCACTTTTAAGCAAAAATAACAATATTTAGGGTCCATTTTGCGAATTACGAAATAACGCTGTATTTTTCACGGAAATCACTTTCAGCTAAAAGCAACTATTTTTACGGGTTCTGTGAAGGCTACCCAACTATAAAAAACACATTGAAAAAGAGAAAACAGATTTGAAAGTTTTTCGATTTTTGAACTTTAGAAAAAGGGCTATAACTCGAGAAGACATCACTTTTAAGCAAAAATAACAATATTTAGGGTCCATTTTGCGAATTACGAAAAAACGCTGTATTTTTCACGGAAATCACTTTCAGCTAAAAGCAACTATTTTTACGGGTTCTGTGAAGGCTACCCAACTATAAAAAACACATTGAAAAAGAGAAAACAGATTTGAAAGTTTTTCGATTTTTGAACTTTAGAAAAAGGGCTATAACTCGAGAAGACATCACTTTTAAGCAAAAATAACAATATTTAGGGTCAATTTTGCGAATTACGAAAAAACGCTGTATTTTTCACGGAAATCACTTTCAGCTAGAAGCAACTATTTTTACGGGTTCTGTGAAGGCTACCCAACTATAAAAAACACATTGAAAAAGAGAAAACAGATTTGAAAGTTTTTCGATTTTTGAACTTTAGAAAAAGGGGTATAACTCGAGAAGACATCACTTTTAAGCAAAAATAACAATATTTAGGGTCCATTTTGCGAATTACGAAAAAACGCTGTATTTTTCACGGAAATCACTTTCAGCTAAAAGCAACTATTTTTACGGGTTCTGTGAAGGCTACCCAACTATAAAAAACACATTGAAAAAGAGAAAACAGATTTGAAAGTTTTTCGATTTTTTAACTTTAGAAAAAGGGCTATAACTCGAGAAGACATCACTTTTAAGCAAAAATAACAATATTTAGGGTCAATTTTGCGAATTACGAAAAAACGCTGTATTTTTCACGGAAATCACTTTCAGCTAAAAGCAACTATTTTTACGGGTTCTGTGAAGGCTACCCAACTATAAAAAACAAATTGAAAAAGAGAAAACAGATTTGAAAGTTTTTCGATTTTTGAACTTTAGAAAAAGGGCTATAACTCGAGAAGACATCACTTTTAAGCAAAAATAACAATATTTAGGGTCCATTTTACGAATTACGAAAAAACGCTGTATTTTTCACGGAAATCACTTTCAGCTAAAAGCAACTATTTTTACGGGTTCTGTGAAGGCTACCCAACTATAAAAAACAAATTGAAAAAGAGAAAACAGATTTGAAAGTTTTTCGATTTTTGAACTTTAGAAAAAGGGCTATAACTCGAGAAGACATCACTTTTAAGCAAAAATAACAATATTTAGGGTCCATTTTGCGAATTACGAAAAAACGCTGTATTTTTCACGGAAATCACTTTCAGCTAAAAGCAACTATTTTTACGGGTTCTGTGAAGGCTACCCAACTATAAAAAACACATTGAAAAAGAGAAAACAGATTTGAAAGTTTTTCGATTTTTGAACTTTAGAAAAAGGGCTATAACTCGAGAAGACATCACTTTTAAGCAAAAATAACAATATTTAGGGTCCATTTTGCGAATTACGAAAAAACGCTGTATTTTTCACGGAAATCACTTTCAGCTAAAAGCAACTATTTTTACGGGTTCTGTGAAGGCTACCCAACTATAAAAAACACATTGAAAAAGAGAAAACAGATTTGAAAGTTTTTCGATTTTTGAACTTTAGAAAAAGGGCTATAACTCGAGAAGACATCACTTTTAAGCAAAAATAACAATATTTAGGGTCCATTTTACGAATTACGAAAAAACGCTGTATTTTTCACGGAAATCACTTTCAGCTAAAAGCAACTATTTTTACGGGTTCTGTGAAGGCTACCCAACTATAAAAAACACATTGAAAAAGAGAAAACAGATTTGAAAGTTTTTCGATTTTTGAACTTTAGAAAAAGGGCTATAACTCGAGAAGACATCACTTTTAAGCAAAAATAACAATATTTAGGGTCCATTTTGCGAATTACGAAAAAACGCTGTATTTTTCACGGAAATCACTTTCAGCTAAAAGCAACTATTTTTACGGGTTCTGTGAAGGCTACCCAACTATAAAAAACACATTGAAAAAGAGAAAACAGATTTGAAAGTTTTTCGATTTTTGAACTTTAGAAAAAGGGCTATAACTCGAGAAGACATCACTTTTAAGCAAAAATAACAATATTTAGGGTCCATTTTGCGAATTACGAAAAAACGCTGTATTTTTCACGGAAATCACTTTCAGCTAAAAGCAACTATTTTTACGGGTTCTGTGAAGGCTACCCAACTATAAAAAACACATTGAAAAAGAGAAAACAGATTTGAAAGTTTTTCGATTTTTGAACTTTAGAAAAAGGGCTATAACTCGAGAAGACATCACTTTTAAGCAAAAATAACAATATTTAGGGTCCATTTTGCGAATTACGAAAAAACGCTGTATTTTTCACGGAAATCACTTTCAGCTAAAAGCAACTATTTTTACGGGTTCTGTGAAGGCTACCCAACTATAAAAAACACATTGAAAAAGAGAAAACAGATTTGAAAGTTTTTTCGATTTTTGAACTTTAGAAAAAGGGCTATAACTCGAGAAGACATCACTTTTAAGCAAAAATAACAATATTTAGGGTCCATTTTGCGAATTACGAAAAAACGCTGTATTTTTCACGGAAATCACTTTCAGCTAAAAGCAACTATTTTTACGGGTTCTGTGAAGGCTACCCAACTATAAAAAACACATTGAAAAAGAGAAAACAGATTTGAAAGTTTTTCGATTTTTGAACTTTAGAAAAAGGGCTATAACTCGAGAAGACATCACTTTTAAGCAAAAATAACAATATTTAGGGTCCATTTTGCGAATTACGAAAAAACGCTGTATTTTTCACGGAAATCACTTTCAGCTAAAAGCAACTATTTTTACGGGTTCTGTGAAGGCTACCCAACTATAAAAAACACATTGAAAAAGAGAAAACAGATTTGAAAGTTTTTCGATTTTTGAACTTTAGAAAAAGGGCTATAACTCGAGAAGACATCACTTTTAAGCAAAAATAACAATATTTAGGGTCCATTTTGCGAATTACGAAAAAACGCTGTATTTTTCACGGAAATCACTTTCAGCTAAAAGCAACTATTTTTACGGGTTCTGTGAAGGCTACCCAACTATAAAAAACACATTGAAAAAGAGAAAACAGATTTGAAAGTATTTCGATTTTTGAACTTTAGAAAAAGGGCTATAACTCGAGAAGACATCACTTTTAAGCAAAAATAACAATATTTAGGGTCCATTTTGCGAATTACGAAAAAACGCTGTATTTTTCACGGAAATCACTTTCAGCTAAAAGCAACTATTTTTACGGGTTCTGTGAAGGCTACCCAACTATAAAAAACACATTGAAAAAGAGAAAACAGATTTGAAAGTTTTTCGATTTTTGAACTTTAGAAAAAGGGCTATAACTCGAGAAGACATCACTTTTAAGCAAAAATAACAATATTTAGGGTCCATTTTGCGAATTACGAAAAAACGCTGTATTTTTCACGGAAATCACTTTCAGCTAAAAGCAACTATTTTTACGGGTTCTGTGAAGGCTACCCAACTATAAAAAACACATTGAAAAAGAGAAAAGAGATTTGAAAGTTTTTCGATTTTTGAACTTTAGAAAAAGGGCTATAACTCGAAAAGACATCACTTTTAAGCAAAAATAACAATATTTAGGGTCCATTTTGCGAATTACGAAAAAACGCTGTATTTTTCACGGAAATCACTTTCAGCTAAAAGCAACTATTTTTACGGGTTCTGTGAAGGCTACCCAACTATAAAAAACACATTGAAAAAGAGAAAACAGATTTGAAAGTTTTTCGATTTTTGAACTTTAGAAAAAGGGCTATAACTCGAGAAGACATCACTTTTAAGCAAAAATAACAATATTTTGGGTCCATTTTGCGAATTACGAAAAAACGCTGTATTTTTCACGGAAATCACTTTCAGCTAAAAGCAACTATTTTTACGGGTTCTGTGAAGGCTACCCAACTATAAAAAAACACATTGAAAAAGAGAAAACAGATTTGAAAGTTTTTCGATTTTTGAACTTTAGAAAAAGGGCTATAACTCGAGAAGACATCACTTTTAAGCAAAAATAACAATATTTTGGGTCCATTTTGCGAATTACGAAAAAACGCTGTATTTTTCACGGAAATCACTTTCAGCTAAAAGCAACTATTTTTACGGGTTCTGTGAAGGCTACCCAACTATAAAAAACACATTGAAAAAGAGAAAACAGATTTGAAAGTTTTTCGATTTTTGAACTTTAGAAAAAGGGCTATAACTCGAGAAGACATCACTTTTAAGCAAAAATAACAATATTTAGGGTCCATTTTGCGAATTACGAAAAAACGCTGTATTTTTCACGGAAATCACTTTCAGCTAAAAGCAACTATTTTTACGGGTTCTGTGAAGGCTACCCAACTATAAAAAACAAATTGAAAAAGAGAAAACAGATTTGAAAGTTTTTCGATTTTTGAACTTTAGAAAAAGGGCTATAACTCGAGAAGACATCACTTTTAAACAAAAATAACAATATTTAGGGTCCATTTTGCGAATTACGAAAAAACGCTGTATTTTTCACGGAAATCACTTTCAGCTAAAAGCAACTATTTTTACGGGTTCTGTGAAGGCTACCCAACTATAAAAAACACATTGAAAAAGAGAAAACAGATTTGAAAGTTTTTCGATTTTTGAACTTTAGAAAAAGGGCTATAACTCGAGAAGACATCACTTTTAAGCAAAAATAACAATATTTTTGGTCCATTTTGCGAATTACGAAAAAACGCTGTATTTTTCACGGAAATCACTTTCAGCTAAAAGCAACTATTTTTACGGGTTCTGTGAAGGCTACCCAACTATAAAAAACACATTGAAAAAGAGAAAACAGATTTGAAAGTTTTTCGATTTTTGAACTTTAGAAAAAGGGCTATAACTCGAGAAGACATCACTTTTAAGCAAAAATAACAATATTTAGGGTCCATTTTGCGAATTACGAAAAAACGCTGTATTTTTCACGGAAATCACTTTCAGCTAAAAGCAACTATTTTTACGGGTTCTGTGAAGGCTACCCAACTATAAAAAACAAATTGAAAAAGAGAAAACAGATTTGAAAGTTTTTCGATTTTTGAACTTTAGAAAACGGGCTATAACTCGAGAAGACATCACTTTTAAGCAAAAATAACAATATTTAGGGTCCATTTTGCGAATTACGAAAAAACGCTGTATTTTTCACGGAAATCACTTTCAGCTAAAAGCAACTATTTTTACGGGTTCTGTGAAGGCTACCCAACTATAAAAAACACATTGAAAAAGAGAAAACAGATTTGAAAGTTTTTCGATTTTTGAACTTTAGAAAAAGGGCTATAACTCGAGAAGACATCACTTTTAAGCAAAAATAACAATATTTAGGGTCCATTTTGCGAATTACGAAAAAACGCTGTATTTTTCACGGAAATCACTTTCAGCTAAAAGCAACTATTTTTACGGGTTCTGTGAAGGCTACCCAACTATAAAAAACACATTGAAAAAGAGAAAACAGATTTGAAAGTTTTTCGATTTTTGAACTTTAGAAAAAGGGCTATAACTCGAGAAGACATCACTTTTAAGCAAAAATAACAATATTTAGGGTCCATTTTGCGAATTACGAAAAAACGCTGTATTTTTCACGGAAATCACTTTCAGCTAAAAGCAACTATTTTTACGGGTTCTGTGAAGGCTACCCAACTATAAAAAACAAATTGAAAAAGAGAAAACAGATTTGAAAGTTTTTCGATTTTTGAACTTTAGAAAAAAGGGCTATAACTCGAGAAGACATCACTTTTAAGCAAAAATAACAATATTTAGGGTCCATTTTGCGAATTACGAAAAAACGATGTATTTTTCGCGGAAATCACTTTCAGCTAAAAGCAACTATTTTTACGGGTTCTGTGAAGGCTACCCAACTATAAAAAACACATTGAAAAAGAGAAAACAGATTTGAAAGTTTTTCGATTTTTGAACTTTAGAAAAAGGGCTATAACTCGAGAAGACATCACTTTTAAGCAAAAATAACAATATTTAGGGTCCATTTTGCGAATTACGAAAAAACGCTGTATTTTTCACGGAAATCACTTTCAGCTAAAAGCTACTATTTTTACGGGTTCTGTGAAGGCTACCCAACTATAAAAAACACATTGAAAAAGAGAAAACAGATTTGAAAGTTTTTCGATTTTTGAACTTTAGAAAAAGGGCTATAACTCGAGAAGACATCACTTTTAAGCAAAAATAACAATATTTAGGGTCCATTTTGCGAATTACGAAAAAACGCTGTATTTTTCACGGAAATCACTTTCAGCTAAAAGCTACTATTTTTACGGGTTCTGTGAAGGCTACCCAACTATAAAAAACACATTGAAAAAGAGAAAACAGATTTGAAAGTTTTTCGATTTTTGAACTTTAGAAAAAGGGCTATAACTCGAGAAGACATCACTTTTAAGCAAAAATAACAATATTTAGGGTCCATTTTGCGAATTACGAAAAAACGCTGTATTTTTCACGGAAATCACTTTCAGCTAAAAGCAACTATTTTTACGGGTTCTGTGAAGGCTACCCAACTATAAAAAACACATTGAAAAAGAGAAAACAGATTTGAAAGTTTTTCGATTTTTGAACTTTAGAAAAAGGGCTATAACTCGAGAAGACATCACTTTTAAGCAAAAATAACAATATTTAGGGTCCATTTTGCGAATTACGAAAAAACGCTGTATTTTTCACGGAAATCACTTTCAGCTAAAAGCAACTATTTTTACGGGTTCTGTGAAGGCTACCCAACTATAAAAAACACATTGAAAAAGAGAAAACAGATTTGAAAGTTTTTCGATTTTTGAACTTTAGAAAAAGGGCTATAACTCGAGAAGACATCACTTTTAAGCAAAAATAACAATATTTAGGGTCCATTTTGCGAATTACGAAAAAACGCTGTATTTTTCACGGAAATCACTTTCAGCTAAAAGCAACTATTTTTACGGGTTCTGTGAAGGCTACCCAACTATAAAAAACACATTGAAAAAGAGAAAACAGATTTGAAAGTTTTTCGATTTTTGAACTTTAGAAAAAGGGCTATAACTCGAGAAGACATCACTTTTAAGCAAAAATAACAATATTTAGGGTCCATTTTGCGAATTACGAAAAAACGCTGTATTTTTCACGGAAATCACTTTCAGCTAAAAGCAACTATTTTTACGGGTTCTGTGAAGGCTACCCAACTATAAAAAACACATTGAAAAAGAGGAAACAGATTTGAAAGTTTTTCGATTTTTGAACTTTAGAAAAAGGGCTATAACTCGAGAAGACATCACTTTTAAGCAAAAATAACAATATTTAGGGTCCATTTTGCGAATTACGAAAAAACGCTGTATTTTTCACGGAAATCACTTTCAGCTAAAAGCAACTATTTTTACGGGTTCTGTGAAGGCTACCCAACTATAAAAAACACATTGAAAAAGAGAAAACAGATTTGAAAGTTTTTCGATTTTTGAACTTTATAAAAAGGGCTTTAACTCGAGAAGACATCACTTTTAAGCAAAAATAACAATATTTAGGGTCCATTTTGCGAATTACGAAAAAACGCTGTATTTTTCACGGAAATCACTTTCAGCTAAAAGCAACTATTTTTACGGGTTCTGTGAAGGCTACCCAACTATAAAAAACACATTGAAAAAGAGAAAACAGATTTGAAAGTTTTTCGATTTTTGAACTTTAGAAAAAGGGCTATAACTCGAGAAGACATCACTTTTAAGCAAAAATAACAATATTTAGGGTCCATTTTGCGAATTACGAAAAAACGCTGTATTTTTCACGGAAATCACTTTCAGCTAAAAGCAACTATTTTTACGGGTTCTGTGAAGGCTACCCAACTATAAAAAACACATTTGAAAAAGAGAAAACAGATTTGAAAGTTTTTCGATTTTTGAACTTTAGAAAAAGGGCTATAACTCGAGAAGACATCACTTTTAAGCAAAAATAACAATATTTAGGGTCCATTTTGCGAATTACGAAAAACGCTGTATTTTTTCACGGAAATCACTTTCAGCTAAAAGCAACTATTTTTACGGGTTCTGTGAAGGCTACCCAACTATAAAAAACACATTGAAAAAGAGAAAACAGATTTGAAAGTTTTTCGATTTTTGAACTTTAGAAAAAGGGCTATAACTCGAGAAGACATCACTTTTAAGCAAAAATAACAATATTTAGGGTCCATTTTGCGAATTACGAAAAAACGCTGTATTTTTCACGGAAATCACTTTCAGCTAAAAGCAACTATTTTTACGGGTTCTGTGAAGGCTACCCAACTATAAAAAACACATTGAAAAAGAGAAAACAGATTTGAAAGTTTTTCGATTTTTGAACTTTATAAAAAGGGCTTTAACTCGAGAAGACATCACTTTTAAGCAAAAATAACAATATTTAGGGTCCATTTTGCGAATTACGAAAAAACGCTGTATTTTTCACGGAAATCACTTTCAGCTAAAAGCTACTATTTTTACGGGTTCTGTGAAGGCTACCCAACTATAAAAAACACATTGAAAAAGAGAAAACAGATTTGAAAGTTTTTCGATTTTTGAACTTTAGAAAAAGGGCTATAACTCGAGAAGACATCACTTTTAAGCAAAAATAACAATATTTAGGGGTCCATTTTGCGAATTACGAAAAAACGCTGTATTTTTCACGGAAATCACTTTCAGCTAAAAGCAACTATTTTTACGGGTTCTGTGAAGGCTACCCAACTATAAAAAACACATTGAAAAAGAGAAAACAGATTTGAAAGTTTTTCGATTTTTGAACTTTAGAAAAAGGGCTATAACTCGAGAAGACATCACTTTTAAGCAAAAATAACAATATTAGGGTCCATTTTGCGAATTACGAAAAAACGCTGTATTTTTCACGGAAATCACTTTCAGCTAAAAGCAACTATTTTTAGGGTTCTGTGAAGGCTACCCAACTATAAAAAACACATTGAAAAAGAGAAAACAGATTTGAAAGTTTTTCGATTTTTGAACTTTATAAAAAGGGCTTTAACTCGAGAAGACATCACTTTTAAGCAAAAATAACAATATTTAGGGTCCATTTTGCGAATTACGAAAAAACGCTGTATTTTTCACGGAAATCACTTTCAGCTAAAAGCAACTATTTTTACGGGTTCTGTGAAGGCTACCCAACTATAAAAAACACATTGAAAAAGAGAAAACAGATTTGAAAGTTTTTTCGATTTTTGAACTTTAGAAAAAGGGCAATAACTCGAGAAGACATCACTTTTAAGCAAAAATAACAATATTTAGGGTCCATTTTGCGAATTACGAAAAAACGCTGTATTTTTCACGGAAATCACTTTCAGCTAAAAGCAACTATTTTTACGGGTTCTGTGAAGGGCTACCCAACTATAAAAAACACATTGAAAAAGAGAAAACAGATTTGAAAGTTTTTTCGATTTTTGAACTTTAGAAAAAGGGCTATAACTCGAGAAGACATCACTTTTAAGCAAAAATAACAATATTTAGGGTCCATTTTGCGAATTACGAAAAAACGCTGTATTTTTCACGGAAATCACTTTCAGCTAAAAGCAACTATTTTTACGGGTTCTGTGAAGGCTACCCAACTATAAAAAACACATTGAAAAAGAGAAAACAGATTTGAAAGTTTTTCGATTTTTGAACTTTAGAAAAAGGGCTATAACTCGAGAAGACATCACTTTTAAGCAAAAATAACAATATTTAGGGTCCATTTTGCGAATTACGAAAAAACGCTGTATTTTTCACGGAAATCAATTTCAGCTAAAAGCAACTATTTTTACGGGTTCTGTGAAGGCTACCCAACTATAAAAAACACATTGAAAAAGAGAAAACAGATTTGAAAGTTTTTCGATTTTTGAACTTTAGAAAAAGGGCTATAACTCGAGAAGACATCACTTTTAAGCAAAAATAACAATATTTAGGGTCCATTTTGCGAATTACGAAAAAACGCTGTATTTTTCACGGAAATCACTTTCAGCTAAAAGCAACTATTTTTACGGTTCTGTGAAGGCTACCCAACTATAAAAAACACATTGAAAAAGAGAAAACAGATTTGAAAGTTTTTCGATTTTTGAACTTTAGAAAAATTGCTATAACTCGAGAAGACATCACTTTTAAGCAAAAATAACAATATTTAGGGTCCATTTTGCGAATTACGAAAAAACGCTGTATTTTTCACGGAAATCACTTTCAGCTAAAAGCAACTATTTTTACGGGTTCTGTGAAGGCTACCCAACTATAAAAAACACATTGAAAAAGAGAAAACAGATTTGAAAGTTTTTCGATTTTTGAACTTTAGAAAAAGGGCTATAACTCGAGAAGACATCACTTTTAAGCAAAAATAACAATATTTAGGGTCCATTTTGCGAATTACGAAAAAACGCAGTATTTTTCACGGAAATCACTTTCAGCTAAAAGCAACTATTTTTACGGGTTCTGTGAAGGCTACCCAACTATAAAAAACACATTGAAAAAGAGAAAACAGATTTGAAAGTTTTTCGATTTTTGAACTTTAGAAAAAGGGCTATAACTCGAGAAGACATCACTTTTAAGCAAAAATAACAATATTTAGGGTCCATTTTGCGAATTACGAAAAAACGCAGTATTTTTCACGGAAATCACTTTCAGCTAAAAGCAACTATTTTTACGGGTTCTGTGAAGGCTACCCAACTATAAAAAACACATTGAAAAAGAGAAAACAGATTTGAAAGTTTTTCGATTTTTGAACTTTATAAAAAGGGCTTTAACTCGAGAAGACATCACTTTTAAGCAAAAATAACAATATTTAGGGTCCATTTTGCGAATTACGAAAAAACGCTGTATTTTTCACGGAAATCACTTTCAGCTAAAAGCAACTATTTTTACGGGTTCTGTGAAGGCTACCCAACTATAAAAAACACATTGAAAAAGAGAAAACAGATTTGAAAGTTTTTCGATTTTTGAACTTTAGAAAAGGGCTATAACTCGAGAAGACATCACTTTTAAGCAAAAATAACAATATTTAGGGTCCATTTTGCGAATTACGAAAAAACGCTGTATTTTTCACGGAAATCACTTTCAGCTAAAAGCTACTATTTTTACGGGTTCTGTGAAGGCTACCCAACTATAAAAAACACATTGAAAAAGAGAAAACAGATTTGAAAGTTTTTCGAATTTTGAACTTTAGAAAAAGGGCTATAACTCGAGAAGACATCACTTTTAAGCAAAAATAACAATATTTAGGGTCCATTTTGCGAATTACGAAAAAACCGCTGTATTTTTTCACGGAAATCACTTTCAGCTAAAAGCTACTATTTTACGGGTTCTGTGAAGGCTACCCAACTATAAAAAACACATTGAAAAGAGAAAACAGATTTGAAAGTTTTTCGATTTTTGAACTTTAGAAAAAGGGCTATAACTCGAGAAGACATCACTTTTAAGCAAAAATAACAATATTTAGGGTCCATTTTGCGAATTACGAAAAAACGCTGTATTTTTCACGGAAATCACTTTCAGCTAAAAGCTACTATTTTTACGGGTTCTGTGAAGGCTACCCAACTATAAAAAACACATTGAAAAACAGAAAACAGATTTGAAAGTTTTTCGATTTTTGAACTTTAGAAAAAGGGCTATAACTCGAGAAGACATCACTTTTAAGCAAAAATAACAATATTTAGGGTCCATTTTGCGAATTACGAAAAAACGCAGTATTTTTCACGGAAATCACTTTCAGCTAAAAGCAACTATTTTTACGGGTTCTGTGAAGGCTACCCAACTATAAAAAACACATTGAAAAAGAGAAAACAGATTTGAAAGTTTTTCGATTTTTGAACTTTAGAAAAAGGGCTATAACTCGAGAAGACATCACTTTTAAGCAAAAATAACAATATTTAGGGTCCATTTTGCGAATTACGAAAAAACGCTGTATTTTTCACGGAAATCACTTTCAGCTAAAAGCAACTATTTTTACGGGTTCTGTGAAGGCTACCCAACTATAAAAAACACATTGAAAAAGAGAAAACAGATTTGAAAGTTTTTCGATTTTTGAACTTTAGAAAAAGGGCTATAACTCGAGAAGACATCACTTTTAAGCAAAAATAACAATATTTAGGGTCCATTTTGCGAATTACGAAAAAACGCTGTATTTTTCACGGAAATCACTTTCAGCTAAAAGCAACTATTTTTACGGGTTCTGTGAAGGCTACCCAACTATAAAAAACACATTGAAAAAGAGAAAACAGATTTGAAAGTTTTTCGATTTTTGAACTTTAGAAAAAGGGCTATAACTCGAGAAGACATCACTTTTAAGCAAAAATAACAATATTTAGGGTCCATTTTGCGAATTACGAAAAAACGCTGTATTTTTCACGGAAATCACTTTCAGCTAAAAGCAACTATTTTTACGGGTTCTGTGAAGGCTACCCAACTATAAAAAACACATTGAAAAAGAGAAAACAGATTTGAAAGTTTTTCGATTTTTGAACTTTATAAAAAGGGCTTTAACTCGAGAAGACATCACTTTTAAGCAAAAATAACAATATTTAGGGTCCATTTTGCGAATTACGAAAAAACGCTGTATTTTTCACGGAAATCACTTTCAGCTAAAAGCAACTATTTTTACGGGTTCTGTGAAGGCTACCCAACTATAAAAAACACATTGAAAAAGAGAAAACAGATTTGAAAGTTTTTCGATTTTTGAACTTTAGAAAAAGGACTATAACTCGAGAAGACATCACTTTTAAGCAAAAATAACAATATTTAGGGTCCATTTTGCGAATTACGAAAAAACGCTGTATTTTTCACGGAAATCACTTTCAGCTAAAAGCTACTATTTTTACGGGTTCTGTGAAGGCTACCCAACTATAAAAAACACATTGAAAAAGAGAAAACAGATTTGAAAGTTTTTCGATTTTTGAACTTTAGAAAAAGGGCTATAACTCGAGAAGACATCACTTTTAAGCAAAAATAACAATATTTAGGGTCCATTTTGCGAATTACGAAAAAACGCTGTATTTTTCACGGAAATCACTTTCAGCTAAAAGCTACTATTTTTACGGGTTCTGTGAAGGCTACCCAACTATAAAAAACACATTGAAAAAGAGAAAACAGATTTGAAAGTTTTTCGATTTTTGAACTTTATAAAAAGGGCTTTAACTCGAGAAGACATCACTTTTAAGCAAAAATAACAATATTTAGGGTCCATTTTGCGAATTACGAAAAAACGCTGTATTTTTCACGGAAATCACTTTCAGCTAAAAGCAACTATTTTTACGGGTTCTGTGAAGGCTACCCAACTATAAAAAACACATTGAAAAAGAGAAAACAGATTTGAAAGTTTTTCGATTTTTGAACTTTAGAAAAAGGGCTATAACTCGAGAAGACATCACTTTTAAGCAAAAATAACAATATTTAGGGTCCATTTTGCGAATTACGAAAAAACGCTGTATTTTTCACGGAAATCACTTTCAGCTAAAAGCTACTATTTTTACGGGTTCTGTGAAGGCTACCCAACTATAAAAAACACATTGAAAAAGAGAAAACAGATTTGAAAGTTTTTCGATTTTTGAACTTTAGAAAAAGGGCTATAACTCGAGAAGACATCACTTTTAAGCAAAAATAACAATATTTAGAGTCCATTTTGCGAATTACGAAAAAACGCTGTATTTTTCACGGAAATCACTTTCAGCTAAAAGCAACTATTTTTACGGGTTCTGTGAAGGCTACCCAACTATAAAAAACACATTGAAAAAGAGAAAACAGATTTGAAAGTTTTTCGATTTTTGAACTTTAGAAAAAGGGCTATAACTCGAGAAGACATCACTTTTAAGCAAAAATAACAATATTTAGGGTCCATTTTGCGAATTACGAAAAAACGCTGTATTTTTCACGGAAATCACTTTCAGCTAAAAGCAACTATTTTTACGGGTTCTGTGAAGGCTACCCAACTATAAAAAACACATTGAAAAAGAGAAAACAGATTTGAAAGTTTTTCGATTTTTGAACTTTAGAAAAAGGGCTATAACTCGAGAAGACATCACTTTTAAGCAAAAATAACAATATTTAGGGTCCATTTTGCGAATTACGAAAAAACGCAGTATTTTTCACGGAAATCACTTTCAGCTAAAAGCAACTATTTTTACGGGTTCTGTGAAGGCTACCCAACTATAAAAAACACATTGAAAAAGAGAAAACAGATTTGAAAGTTTTTCGATTTTTGAACTTTATAAAAAGGGCTTTAACTCGAGAAGACATCACTTTTAAGCAAAAATAACAATATTTAGGGTCCATTTTGCGAATTACGAAAAAACGCTGTATTTTTCACGGAAATCACTTTCAGCTAAAAGCAACTATTTTTACGGGTTCTGTGAAGGCTACCCAACTATAAAAAACACATTGAAAAAGAGAAAACAGATTTGAAAGTTTTTCGATTTTTGAACTTTAGAAAAAGGGCTATAACTCGAGAAGACATCACTTTTAAGCAAAAATAACAATATTTAGGGTCCATTTTGCGAATTACGAAAAAACGCTGTATTTTTCACGGAAATCACTTTCAGCTAAAAGCTACTATTTTTACGGGTTCTGTGAAGGCTACCCAACTATAAAAAACACATTGAAAAAGAGAAAACAGATTTGAAAGTTTTTCGATTTTTGAACTTTAGAAAAAGGGCTATAACTCGAGAAGACATCACTTTTAAGCAAAAATAACAATATTTAGGGTCCATTTTGCGAATTACGAAAAAACGCTGTATTTTTCACGGAAATCACTTTCAGCTAAAAGCAACTATTTTTACGGGTTCTGTGAAGGCTACCCAACTATAAAAAACACATTGAAAAAGAGAAAACAGATTTGAAAGTTTTTCGATTTTTGAACTTTAGAAAAAGGGCTATAACTCGAGAAGACATCACTTTTAAGCAAAAATAACAATATTTAGGGTCCATTTTGCGAATTACGAAAAAACGCTGTATTTTTCACGGAAATCACTTTCAGCTAAAAGCAACTATTTTTACGGGTTCTGTGAAGGCTACCCAACTATAAAAAACACATTGAAAAAGAGAAAACAGATTTGAAAGTTTTTCGATTTTTGAACTTTAGAAAAAGGGCTATAACTCGAGAAGACATCACTTTTAAGCAAAAATAACAATATTTAGGGTCCATTTTGCGAATTACGAAAAAACGCTGTATTTTTCACGGAAATCACTTTCAGCTAAAAGCAACTATTTTTACGGGTTCTGTGAAGGCTACCCAACTATAAAAAACACATTGAAAAAGAGAAAACAGATTTGAAAGTTTTTCGATTTTTGAACTTTAGAAAAAGGGCTATAACTCGAGAAGACATCACTTTTAAGCAAAAATAACAATATTTAGGGTCCATTTTGCGAATTACGAAAAAACGCTGTATTTTTCACGGAAATCACTTTCAGCTAAAAGCAACTATTTTTACGGGTTCTGTGAAGGCTACCCAACTATAAAAAACACATTGAAAAAGAGAAAACAGATTTGAAAGTTTTTCGATTTTTGAACTTTATAAAAAGGGCTTTAACTCGAGAAGACATCACTTTTAAGCAAAAATAACAATATTTAGGGTCCATTTTGCGAATTACGAAAAAACGCTGTATTTTTCACGGAAATCACTTTCAGCTAAAAGCAACTATTTTTACGGGTTCTGTGAAGGCTACCCAACTATAAAAAACACATTGAAAAAGAGAAAACAGATTTGAAAGTTTTTCGATTTTTGAACTTTAGAAAAAGGGCTATAACTCGAGAAGACATCACTTTTAAGCAAAAATAACAATATTTAGGGTCCATTTTGCGAATTACGAAAAAACGCAGTATTTTTCACGGAAATCACTTTCAGCTAAAAGCAACTATTTTTACGGGTTCTGTGAAGGCTACCCAACTATAAAAAACACATTGAAAAAGAGAAAACAGATTTGAAAGTTTTTCGATTTTTGAACTTTAGAAAAAGGGCTATAACTCGAGAAGACATCACTTTTAAGCAAAAATAACAATATTTAGGGTCCATTTTGCGAATTACGAAAAAACGCTGTATTTTTCACGGAAATCACTTTCAGCTAAAAGCAACTATTTTTACGGGTTCTGTGAAGGCTACCCAACTATAAAAAACACATTGAAAAAGAGAAAACAGATTTGAAAGTTTTTCGATTTTTGAACTTTAGAAAAAGGGCTATAACTCGAGAAGACATCACTTTTAAGCAAAAATAACAATATTTAGGGTCCATTTTGCGAATTACGAAAAAACGCTGTATTTTTCACGGAAATCACTTTCAGCTAAAAGCAACTATTTTTACGGGTTCTGTGAAGGCTACCCAACTATAAAAAACAAATTGAAAAAGAGAAAACAGATTTGAAAGTTTTTCGATTTTTGAACTTTAGAAAAAGGGCTATAACTCGAGAAGACATCACTTTTAAGCAAAAATAACAATATTTAGGGTCCATTTTGCGAATTACGAAAAAACGCTGTATTTTTCACGGAAATCACTTTCAGCTAAAAGCTACTATTTTTACGGGTTCTGTGAAGGCTACCCAACTATAAAAAACACATTGAAAAAGAGAAAACAGATTTGAAAGTTTTTCGATTTTTGAACTTTAGAAAAAGGGCTATAACTCGAGAAGACATCACTTTTAAGCAAAAATAACAATATTTAGGGTCCGTTTTGCGAATTACGAAAAAACGCTGTATTTTTCACGGAAATCACTTTCAGCTAAAAGCAACTATTTTTACGGGTTCTGTGAAGGCTACCCAACTATAAAAAACACATTGAAAAAGAGAAAACAGATTTGAAAGTTTTTCGATTTTTGAACTTTAGAAAAAGGGCTATAACTCGAGAAGACATCACTTTTAAGCAAAAATAACAATATTTAGGGTCCATTTTGCGAATAACGAAAAAACGCTGTATTTTTCACGGAAATGACTTTCAGCTAAAAGCAACTATTTTTACGGGTTCTGTGAAGGCTACCGAACTATAAAAAACACATTGAAAAAGAGAAAACAGATTTGAAAGTTTTTCGATTTTTGAACTTTAGAAAAAGGGCTATAACTCGAGAAGACATCACTTTTAAGCAAAAATAACAATATTTAGGGTCCATTTTGCGAATTACGAAAAAACGCTGTATTTTTCACGGAAATCACTTTCAGCTAAAAGCAACTATTTTTACGGGTTCTGTGAAGGCTACCCAACTATAAAAAACACATTGAAAAAGAGAAAACAGATTTGAAAGTTTTTCGATTTTTGAACTTTAGAAAAAGGGCTATAACTCGAGAAGACATCACTTTTAAGCAAAAATAACAATATTTAGGGTCCATTTTGCGAATTACGAAAAAACGCAGTATTTTTCACGGAAATCACTTTCAGCTAAAAGCAACTATTTTTACGGGTTCTGTGAAGGCTACCCAACTATAAAAAACACATTGAAAAAGAGAAAACAGATTTGAAAGTTTTTCGATTTTTGAACTTTAGAAAAAGGGCTATAACTCGAGAAGACATCACTTTTAAGCAAAAATAACAATATTTAGGGTCCATTTTGCGAATTACGAAAAAACGCTGTATTTTTCACGGAAATCACTTTCAGCTAAAAGCAACTATTTTTACGGGTTCTGTGAAGGCTACCCAACTATAAAAAACACATTGAAAAAGAGAAAACAGATTTGAAAGTTTTTCGATTTTTGAACTTTAGAAAAAGGGCTATAACTCGAGAAGACATCACTTTTAAGCAAAAATAACAATATTTAGGGTCCATTTTGCGAATTACGAAAAAACGCTGTATTTTTCACGGAAATCACTTTCAGCTAAAAGCAACTATTTTTACGGGTTCTGTGAAGGCTACCCAACTATAAAAAACACATTGAAAAAGAGAAAACAGATTTGAAAGTTTTTCGATTTTTGAACTTTATAAAAAGGGCTTTAACTCGAGAAGACATCACTTTTAAGCAAAAATAACAATATTTAGGGTCCATTTTGCGAATTACGAAAAAACGCTGTATTTTTCACGGAAATCACTTTCAGCTAAAAGCAACTATTTTTACGGGTTCTGTGAAGGCTACCCAACTATAAAAAACACATTGAAAAAGAGAAAACAGATTTGAAAGTTTTTCGATTTTTGAACTTTAGAAAAAGGGCTATAACTCGAGAAGACATCACTTTTAAGCAAAAATAACAATATTTAGGGTCCATTTTGCGAATTACGAAAAAACGCTGTATTTTTCACGGAAATCACTTTCAGCTAAAAGCTACTATTTTTACGGGTTCTGTGAAGGCTACCCAACTATAAAAAACACATTGAAAAAGAGAAAACAGATTTGAAAGTTTTTCGATTTTTGAACTTTAGAAAAAGGGCTATAACTCGAGAAGACATCACTTTTAAGCAAAAATAACAATATTTAGGGTCCATTTTGCGAATTACGAAAAAACGCTGTATTTTTCACGGAAATCACTTTCAGCTAAAAGCAACTATTTTTACGGGTTCTGTGAAGGCTACCCAACTATAAAAAACACATTGAAAAAGAGAAAACAGATTTGAAAGTTTTTCGATTTTTGAACTTTAGAAAAAGGGCTATAACTCGAGAAGACATCACTTTTAAGCAAAAATAACAATATTTAGGGTCCATTTTGCGAATTACGAAAAAACGCTGTATTTTTCACGGAAATCACTTTCAGCTAAAAGCAACTATTTTTACGGGTTCTGTGAAGGCTACCCAACTATAAAAAACACATTGAAAAAGAGAAAACAGATTTGAAAGTTTTTCGATTTTTGAACTTTAGAAAAAGGGCTATAACTCGAGAAGACATCACTTTTAAGCAAAAATAACAATATTTAGGGTCCATTTTGCGAATTACGAAAAAACGCAGTATTTTTCACGGAAATCACTTTCAGCTAAAAGCAACTATTTTTACGGGTTCTGTGAAGGCTACCCAACTATAAAAAACACATTGAAAAAGAGAAAACAGATTTGAAAGTTTTTCGATTTTTGAACTTTAGAAAAAGGGCTATAACTCGAGAAGACATCACTTTTAAGCAAAAATAACAATATTTAGGGTCCATTTTGCGAATTACGAAAAAACGCTGTATTTTTCACGGAAATCACTTTCAGCTAAAAGCAACTATTTTTACGGGTTCTGTGAAGGCTACCCAACTATAAAAAACACATTGAAAAAGAGAAAACAGATTTGAAAGTTTTTCGATTTTTGAACTTTATAAAAAGGGCTTTAACTCGAGAAGACATCACTTTTAAGCAAAAATAACAATATTTAGGGTCCATTTTGCGAATTACGAAAAAACGCTGTATTTTTCACGGAAATCACTTTCAGCTAAAAGCAACTATTTTTACGGGTTCTGTGAAGGCTACCCAACTATAAAAAACACATTGAAAAAGAGAAAACAGATTTGAAAGTTTTTCGATTTTTGAACTTTAGAAAAAGGGCTATAACTCGAGAAGACATCACTTTTAAGCAAAAATAACAATATTTAGGGTCCATTTTGCGAATTACGAAAAAACGCTGTATTTTTCACGGAAATCACTTTCAGCTAAAAGCAACTATTTTTACGGGTTCTGTGAAGGCTACCCAACTATAAAAAACA
Organism: Baccha elongata; assembly: GCA_951217065.1. Taxonomy (NCBI): domain Eukaryota; kingdom Metazoa; phylum Arthropoda; class Insecta; order Diptera; family Syrphidae; genus Baccha; species Baccha elongata. Next base: position 59,822 of record CATNUY010000062.1, read on the forward strand.
CATTGAAAAAGAGAAAACAGATTTGAAAGTTTTTCGATTTTTGAACTTTAGAAAAAGGGCTATAACTCGAGAAGACATCACTTTTAAGCAAAAATAACAATATTTAGGGTCCATTTTGCGAATTACGAAAAAACGCTGTATTTTTCACGGAAATCACTTTCAGCTAAAAGCAACTATTTTTACGGGTTCTGTGAAGGCTACCCAACTATAAAAAACACATTGAAAAAGAGAAAACAGATTTGAAAGTTTTTCGATTTTTGAACTTTAGAAAAAGGGCTATAACTCGAGAAGACATCACTTTTAAGCAAAAATAACAATATTTAGGGTCCATTTTGCGAATTACGAAAAAACGCTGTATTTTTCACGGAAATCACTTTCAGCTAAAAGCAACTATTTTTACGGGTTCTGTGAAGGCTACCCAACTATAAAAAACACATTGAAAAAGAGAAAACAGATTTGAAAGTTTTTCGATTTTTGAACTTTATAAAAAGGGCTTTAACTCGAGAAGACATCACTTTTAAGCAAAAATAACAATATTTAGGGTCCATTTTGCGAATTACGAAAAAACGCAGTATTTTTCACGGAAATCACTTTCAGCTAAAAGCAACTATTTTTACGGGTTCTGTGAAGGCTACCCAACTATAAAAAACACATTGAAAAAGAGAAAACAGATTTGAAAGTTTTTCGATTTTTGAACTTTAGAAAAAGGGCTATAACTCGAGAAGACATCACTTTTAAGCAAAAATAACAATATTTAGGGTCCATTTTGCGAATTACGAAAAAACGCAGTATTTTTCACGGAAATCACTTTCAGCTAAAAGCAACTATTTTTACGGGTTCTGTGAAGGCTACCCAACTATAAAAAACACATTGAAAAAGAGAAAACAGATTTGAAAGTTTTTCGATTTTTGAACTTTAGAAAAAGGGCTATAACTCGAGAAGACATCACTTTTAAGCAAAAATAACAATATTTAGGGTCCATTTTGCGAATTACGAAAAAACGCTGTATTTTTCACGGAAATCACTTTCAGCTAAAAGCAACTATTTTTACGGGTTCTGTGAAGGCTACCCAACTATAAAAAACACATTGAAAAAGAGAAAACAGATTTGAAAGTTTTTCGATTTTTGAACTTTAGAAAAAGGGCTATAACTCGAGAAGACATCACTTTTAAGCAAAAATAACAATATTTAGGGTCCATTTTGCGAATTACGAAAAAACGCAGTATTTTTCACGGAAATCACTTTCAGCTAAAAGCAACTATTTTTACGGGTTCTGTGAAGGCTACCCAACTATAAAAAACACATTGAAAAAGAGAAAACAGATTTGAAAGTTTTTCGATTTTTGAACTTTAGAAAAAGGGCTATAACTCGAGAAGACATCACTTTTAAGCAAAAATAACAATATTTAGGGTCCATTTTGCGAATTACGAAAAAACGCTGTATTTTTCACGGAAATCACTTTCAGCTAAAAGCAACTATTTTTACGGGTTCTGTGAAGGCTACCCAACTATAAAAAACACATTGAAAAAGAGAAAACAGATTTGAAAGTTTTTCGATTTTTGAACTTTATAAAAAGGGCTTTAACTCGAGAAGACATCACTTTTAAGCAAAAATAACAATATTTAGGGTCCATTTTGCGAATTACGAAAAAACGCTGTATTTTTCACGGAAATCACTTTCAGCTAAAAGCAACTATTTTTACGGGTTCTGTGAAGGCTACCCAACTATAAAAAACACATTGAAAAAGAGAAAACAGATTTGAAAGTTTTTCGATTTTTGAACTTTAGAAAAAGGGCTATAACTCGAGAAGACATCACTTTTAAGCAAAAATAACAATATTTAGGGTCCATTTTGCGAATTACGAAAAAACGCAGTATTTTTCACGGAAATCACTTTCAGCTAAAAGCAACTATTTTTACGGGTTCTGTGAAGGCTACCCAACTATAAAAAACACATTGAAAAAGAGAAAACAGATTTGAAAGTTTTTCGATTTTTGAACTTTAGAAAAAGGGCTATAACTCGAGAAGACATCACTTTTAAGCAAAAATAACAATATTTAGGGTCCATTTTGCGAATTACGAAAAAACGCTGTATTTTTCACGGAAATCACTTTCAGCTAAAAGCAACTATTTTTACGGGTTCTGTGAAGGCTACCCAACTATAAAAAACACATTGAAAAAGAGAAAACAGATTTGAAAGTTTTTCGATTTTTGAACTTTAGAAAAAGGGCTATAACTCGAGAAGACATCACTTTTAAGCAAAAATAACAATATTTAGGGTCCATTTTGCGAATTACGAAAAAACGCTGTATTTTTCACGGAAATCACTTTCAGCTAAAAGCAACTATTTTTACGGGTTCTGTGAAGGCTACCCAACTATAAAAAACACATTGAAAAAGAGAAAACAGATTTGAAAGTTTTTCGATTTTTGAACTTTAGAAAAAGGGCTATAACTCGAGAAGACATCACTTTTAAGCAAAAATAACAATATTTAGGGTCCATTTTGCGAATTACGAAAAAACGCTGTATTTTTCACGGAAATCACTTTCAGCTGAAAGCAACTATTTTTACGGGTTCTGTGAAGGCTACCCAACTATAAAAAACAAATTGAAAAAGAGAAAACAGATTTGAAAGTTTTTCGATTTTTGAACTTTAGAAAAAGGGCTATAACTCGAGAAGACATCACTTTTAAGCAAAAATAATAATATTTAGGGTCCATTTTGCGAATTACGAAAAAACGCTGTATTTTTCACGGAAATCACTTTCAGCTAAAAGCAACTATTTTTACGGGTTCTGTGAAGGCTACCCAACTATAAAAAACACATTGAAAAAGAGAAAACAGATTTGAAAGTTTTTCGATTTTTGAACTTTAGAAAAAGGGCTATAACTCGAGAAGACATCACTTTTAAGCAAAAATAACAATATTTAGGGTCCATTTTGCGAATTACGAAAAAACGCTGTATTTTTCACGGAAATCACTTTCAGCTAAAAGCAACTATTTTTACGGGTTCTGTGAAGGCTACCCAACTATAAAAAACACATTGAAAAAGAGAAAACAGATTTGAAAGTTTTTCGATTTTTAAACTTTAGAAAAAGGGCTATAACTCGAGAAGACATCACTTTTAAGCAAAAATAACAATATTTAGGGTCCATTTTGCGAATTACGAAAAAACGCTGTATTTTTCACGGAAATCACTTTCAGCTAAAAGCAACTATTTTTACGGGTTCTGTGAAGGCTACCCAACTATAAAAAACACATTGAAAAAGAGAAAACAGATTTGAAAGTTTTTCGATTTTTGAACTTTTTGGGCCCATTTTTTCAGTGCTATATCTTCCCATAAGGGTTAATAAAACTCGTGTTTACCCTGTAAAT
>CATNUY010000063.1:0-12500 GCA_951217065.1 Baccha elongata
TGTAACGATAGAGGATTCATAGCGAAAAACCTGTAGAGTCTGCATGGGAGTGAAAAGAGCTAACAATCTGTAATACAGTAAAGGTTTATTAAGCATAAAATTTACAATGTTATTATCTTGGTATCTTAATTAAATTAACATGGCTTTCATATAGTTTTTTGAATGAAATCACATTCTTCTTTTTTTTTGTTTTTTTAGAAATTGTAAATGCTCGATGAGTTGCTCTCCATTAAATTTTCGGGATAGTCACGCCGGATCGGAAGGTTCGTATTGTTCCGCTTTGGTTGTAAGGTTAGCAAACAGCCTACTAGGGTACGAAGATCAACACCACCGTAATTATGGTTAAATAATTGTAAACGTGAACCAGTCCCTTGTTTCGTGAGAGCAAACTCCAAGCAATATTTAGTGCATTGATTTTTGTATATTTTTGTTCTTTGTCATAATCATTTTGTGTTTTTTTTTTTGTATGTGCAATTCTATATATTTTTTTTTTTATATAAACGTTTTTTGACCTAAACTTTTTAAAAAAGAAAAAACATTTGTATCTTAATTAGTATTTTTTAAATGGGCCTTATGAATTCTTTTCCCGCTTAATGTCGTTATTGTAACGCGATTATCTTTGGCCACAATTTCTTTCCTGAACAAGGGTTTATTTTTGCTTTTTATGCCTTTTATGGCAACATATACAGCGTCACCTTGACTGTACTTCCTTGGGGGCACTCTTTTCAAGTTCTGTCTAATATTTCTAGCCATCATGTTCTTTCTTATTACTCCCCTTAGGTCTTTGTTGATCTTAGAGCGGATGTTCAAGAGGTTTTGATAATTGACTCGTTGTGACCTATTGAAAAAGATATCTGATGGCTTTTTGTCCGTGACTGAATGGATGGTGTTATTGTATCTATCGACCGCCACGTAAACAAGTTCTTTAACTTTCATACTTGAATATTCTAACCTGAGACACCTATAAATCTCCAGGACTGTAGAGTGGACCCTTTCAATCTGACCGTTGACCTCACTTCTGTATGATGGAGTTAAATACAATTTTACTCCTAGGTTTTTAATCAGATTTAACACAATTGGGCTCAGAAATCCTTTCTCGTTATCTGTAACTAATATAAGAGGGACTGTAAAGTAGTGCAGGATTTTTATTATTTTTTCTCTAATGTAAATTGCCGATTTATCTTTGATATGAAAGAATTTGCTAAATTTTGAAAATTTATCTACAACAGTTAAGAATTTTTCATTTTGAATCTCCATAATATCCATGTGAATAATTTCGCACGGATATCTAGGAATAGGTGTAGCTTGTAATTCGGGTTTGTGGGGACGTCTATCATACTTGCTGATTTTACATGTGTCGCAAGAAGTAGCAAATCTTCTAATGTGAGACATCATTTGGGGAAAATAATATTTTTCAAGGATCTGATCCTTGTTTTCTCTAGGAGCGCGATGACCTCTTTTATGCTCATCTTCTATTATGGAGAATCTCCGCTCCTCGTTAGCCACGTCTTCGACCACCCTCTGGGTAATTCTTATTTTATATTTGCTAAAGGACTCTAAATATAAATCCTGGAGTAACCCAATATAATCTTCTGGAATTTTTAACCCATTTATTACATTAGGGTTCAGATTTTCCCTAAGAGCTTCAAAAAGATTTTTCTTGTCCAAATTTTTCATGGAAACATAATGGCGATGGTAGCCAGCATGTGGTTCTTCATGAGAAGTAAGATCAATGCCAATTTTAATAATAAGTTGACTCCTAAAGACATTAATCGGAGCTTCCACGTGTGGTATCAGGTCCGAGCTGTCTTGTTCAGCACTGTGCATCGTGCCAGACTCTTCATCGAAGGATCTTTCGCACAAACCTTCTTCAGCAGTTGCAGTTTCAAATTCGTATGTCCTGTTGCTTTGTCCTTCATTCGCAGTGTCAGTCGATGTGTCCGTTCGTTGTTCGTTTGCAGTATTTGTCCGTGATGAAAGAGAACTTGAACTTGTGAGATGGTTAACCTCTGTTCGGAGTCGTGAGAGAGCGTCAGCCACAGAGTTCGATTTACCAGGTGTATAAATCAACTCGTAGTTATACTCTTCGATTCTTGATTTCCAACGCTTAAGCTTCGCATTGTAGTTTCTATTACTTAATGTGAAAGTCAAGGGTTGGTGATCAGTGTAGATCCTTATCAATTTTGCACCGTAAAGGTAATTTCTAAGGTTATCGAGAGCCCAAACAATGGCTCTGAGTTCCTTTTCGTTTGTTGCATATCCCTCCTCTGTTTTATTCAGAGAACGGGAGATGAACGAAATTGGTTTGTCCTTTCCGTGCTCGCCTTGAGACAATACAGCCCCGATGGCGTAGTTTGAAGCGTCTGTCGTTAAATTGAAGGGCTTTTCAAAATCAGGAAAAGCCAATACGTCTGCTGAAGTTAGGAGCTGTTTAAGGGTTTCGAAGGCTTTGAGTCCTTCCGAATCGAGTTGAATTTGAACCTTTTTGGATTGATTGGCCCTTACCTGAGAAAACTCTCCGCGTGTCATATTCGTCAGAGGTTTCGCTACCTTGGCATAATCTCTTATAAACCTTCTATAGTAGGAGGTGAGTCCTAGGAAGCTTTTCAATTCTTTCAAGGTATTTGGAGGGAGAATACCTTCAATAGCTTTTACCTTTTCAGGATTGGGAAGGATACCGTCGGATGTGACTAGGTATCCTAGAAATTCTACACTAGTGTCAAGGAAGTGTGTTTTTTCCAAATTAATTTTCAATCCGGCTTCGTGAATTTTGGAGAAGATAACTTCTATGTCTCTTAGATGCTCATCTTCAGAGTTGCTATAAATGATAATATCATCTATATAAACGTAGCAAATCTTCCCGATTAGCTCTTTAAGAACGTCATCTATCATGCGCTGGAAGATGGCAGGGGCGTTCTTGAGCCCGAAGGGTAGTCGGACATATTCAAATTTGCCGTTCATAGTGGAAAAGGCAGTCTTAGGAATGTCCTTTTCGTTCATGGCTATTTGGTGGAATCCTGAGGTAAGGTCTAAGGTAGTAAAAAACTTGGCATTTTCGAGGCTCGCTAGAGTGTTGTTTATGTCCGGAATCGGATAAGTATCAGAAATGGTCACTGCGTTTAATCGCTTATAGTCTATGACCTGACCATTCTGTATTGCTTTTCGCCGTCGGGCTTAGGTTTCTTTGGCACAACCCACACAGGTGAGTTATACGGGCTTTTCGAAGGGCGGATGATATTTTCATCTAGGAGTTCACTTACTTGCCTTTCAACTTCTTGACGCATGCAAGCAGGGTAAGGATAACTCTTCGTATAGATGGGTTCATCTGTGTTCGTCTTTATCTCGGCCCTTACATTGGTTTTTACCATTTCATTTCTAACTGGGCCAAATAAGTCAATAAATTTGTTGCAAAGGGCTTCCAATTTTATCTTGGATTTTTCGGAAGTGTTTTTGTTGAGGATTATTAAGCTATTGACTGTGTCAGAGGTTTTATTTTTTAGAGGGATTTTTATATTTGGTTTAATAATTAATTCATTTTTCTCCCTGTCGATTATTGCCTTGAGTTCCTTAAGCGTGTCATCGCCGATTATTCCATCGAACGATTCAAGGCTTGGAAGGATGAAAAAGGTAACTTCTAATTCGCAACCAACAAAGGAGAAAAACTTACCGCATATTTTATTTTTTATGCAGATGCGTCCAGCGGGACTGTTTATAAAAAATGGCGTTCTGACTGATTGTGGCTCTGGTGCTAGCCTAGGTTTAATAAAGTTTTTATTTGCACCAGTATCTACAAGGAAATGCAAGATTTCCCCGTCTCGTGTAGCGTTCTCTAGGTATGGTACGCTGGAAACGAGGCACCTTCCATAAAATTTTCCTCTCTTCCCGAATGCGCCAAGTTGAGGTTGACCTCAGGTTCTTCTGTTGATTCCGGGACATCTGCATTTATGTGGTAGAGGCGTTGTTGTTTGCCGCGGTAGTTGTCGGAACTACCAGCCTCTCGTTTGAATGGGTTGGGATTATTCATGTAGTTCACGTTCCTTGTTTGAATGGAATTATCCACTTCCATTTTAATTGGAGGCTTAGGACCAGTTGGCCTTGGTGGCGAATATTGTCTCCCTTGGAAGTTTGACCTCCAAGAGGTGTGAGGTTGTTGATTTTTTCTACTACGGTTATTTTCGAATCTGTTCGGATTTCTTGTATAGGAGGATCTATTTTCATTTTTGAAGGCATAGTGTATTGGGGAAGAAATGGTATTCGATGCTTGGATGTGAACCGAACTGTTTCTATAGGTAAGGTTCTGCATCTGTAGGCATGCCGAATAGGCTTCTGGAAGCGTCCTTGGCTTCTGAATAATAAGGAGCCTAGAGAGGTCTCCGTTTAGGCCCCGCACAAAAACGTCAAGAGCCCGATTACGATAGCCTTCCACCAAGGCGTTCATAGTCTCAGTGGAATATGTCTCTGCCCTTATCTTGCTGATGATTAGAGAGAATTGGTGGTTCACAGTGGCGTAGAAATCGTCCATCCGTGAAGACCCTTGACTCAACTGATTAAGTTGATGTTCGAGAGTTGCCAGATCCCTTTTATCTGCATAGTGCAGAGACAGGATTTTCTTTACCTCTGCCCACTCGTTATCGAATATATTATACGAAACGAGGGCAGAATCGGCCTTTCCCCTTATTTTTTGTCGAATGTGTTGAAGGATTGCCCTGTAAATGGGCTTGGTCCGAACAATCTCATAATCCTTCAACACTGTTTCTACACTGTGGACCCATGAGACATAATGGATGGGGTTTCCATCAAAGACCTGTAACTCCTTGACTGAGTCAGGGAGCTTGGAAATATCTCTCAGGTCTGCCTCAGTACTTGGTCCTCGTAGTGGTTCAGGATTTTCAGTCGGTGGCGTTGAAATGCCTGCCAACCTCAAATCCTCGAAATTAGTTATTCGACTCTCTAAGGAATTTAATCGTGTTATAACGGTTTCGATGTCCCGTGTAGGGTTCGCTCGCTCAACTTGGGCGATGCGAGTTTCCATTGACCTAAGCTGATCGAGAACATTATTGACTGCTCCTGTGAGCTGCGTTATCGAATTTTGGATCTCGTCCATAGTAATAATTTATCTATATTAGACTTTAAAAAGAGCCCCAAAGTTTTCCAATTTAATTATTAAGAGGAGAGAGACGACTTATTAACTTTAATTTAGATTTATCTTGATTAAAAGGAAATGTTTTATCTTTTTCGTTATTTTTTAGGTTTTCAATGAACAGTGAATTTTTTCTTTTTTCTGTTTTTTTCTTTGCACTTTATATGTTTCTTAACTTAAAGGAAATAATTTTTTCCTTAAACAATAAAATTCTCAATTTCTGAGGTTCAATTTATTTTTTTTGATTTCGTTTTGCTTTATGCATAATTTTATCGAGTAAAGAACTTAAATTTTAATTAATACTATTAAAATGATTCTTACAAAACAGCAACACAGCTCATGTTGGAGACGTCTTGGATTTATCTTCTTATGGTATTTCACTATTCAGGGTTTAGTACCACAGTTTTCCTTCTCAAATTTTAAAAGTTTTTAATTCAAGTATTTGTCCTTAAATTTTTGTTTGTTCACAGGATCTTTTTTAATTTGTTGGAATTTATTTCACTATAATTCCCACACTTATAATCTCATTTTTTTCTGAAGGTCTTATTTTTCTTTACACTTATAATTTCGTTTTTTGGTGAAGGTATTATTTTTCTTTATTCACTTTATTTTCCAATTTTCTCTGAAGGCATTATTTTTCCTTCCTTTACACTTCCTTTTAATTTTCTCACAATTTTTTTATTTTAACAATTTTGTTTTTTTCACAGGATCTTCTTTAATTTGTTGGAATTTATTTCAATATAATTCTCACACTTATAATCTCAGTTTTCCTGAAGATCTTATTTTTCTTTATTCACTTTTTTCAATTTTCTCTGAAGGTATTATTTTTCCTTCCTTTACACTTTCTTTTAATTTTCTCACAATTTTTCTTTTAAGTTTTAACTATTCACTTTTTTCAATTTTCTCTGAAGGTATTATTTTTCCTTCCTTTACACTTTCTTTTAATTTTCTCACAATTTTTCTTTTAAGTTTTAACTATTCACTTTTTTATTTTTTTTCTCAAGGACCTTATCGTCAGGTCCCTGCTCGGGCGCCAGTTACGAGCTTTTGCTCGCGGTTATTGAAAAAAAGATAATTTTGAGAACCGCCCACTGGTTCTATATGTGAAGACCAAGTTACGTTATAATATAAAAAGATTTATTTATTATAATTGATATGGATTTAATTATTACAATTGATATGACTTTCTGTTACTAGAGTACAACCGCAAGTGCCGTTGCATTTTCATACTTAATATCTATTCACCTAAAATTAGCTTAATATTGAACTGCTGAATTGCAGTTCCCATGAATTGCAATAGCCTTGAACTTCCCATGCAAACTGCAGTCGGTCGCGGTTGTGCTTGGGATCAAATAACGAGCAAAGGCGTGAAGCGCGTTTGCTTAGATTGCATTTATATATCCATGGGTCAATGGCTGACCGTGATAACTGGTTGTTGTTAATGTGGTTGTTGTTAATGTGGTTGTTGTTGTTGTTGTTAATTTGGTTGTTGTTGTTGTTGTTAATGTGGTTGTTAATGTGGTTGTTGTTGTTGTTGTTGTTGTTGTTGTTGTTGTTGTTGTTGTTGTTGTTGTTGTTGTTGTTGTTGTTGTTGTTGTTGTTGTTGTTGTTGTTGTTGTTGTTGTTGTTGTTGTTGTTGTTGTTGTTGTTGTTGTTGTTGTTGTTGTTGTTGTTGTTGTTGTTGTTGTTGTTGTTGTTGTTGTTGTTGTTGTTGTTGTTGTTGTTGTTGTTGTTGTTGTTGTTGTTGTTGTTGTTGTTGTTGTTGTTGTTGTTGTTGTTGTTGTTGTTGTTGTTGTTGTTGTTGTTGTTGTTGTTGTTGTTGTTGTTGTTGTTGTTGTTGTTGTTGTTGTTGTTGTTGTTGTTGTTGTTGTTGTTGTTGTTGTTGTTGTTGTTGTTGTTGTTGTTGTTGTTGTTGTTGTTGTTGTTGTTGTTGTTGTTGTTGTTGTTGTTGTTGTTGTTGTTGTTGTTGTTGTTGTTGTTGTTGTTGTTGTTGTTGTTGTTGTTGTTGTTGTTGTTGTTGTTGTTGTTGTTGTTGTTGTTGTTGTTGTTGTTGTTGTTGTTGTTGTTGTTGTTGTTGTTGTTGTTGTTGTTGTTGTTGTTGTTGTTGTTGTTGTTGTTGTTGTTGTTGTTGTTGTTGTTGTTGTTGTTGTTGTTGTTGTTGTTGTTGTTGTTGTTGTTGTTGTTGTTGTTGTTGTTGTTGTTGTTGTTGTTGTTGTTGTTGTTGTTGTTGTTGTTGTTGTTGTTGTTGTTGTTGTTGTTGTTGTTGTTGTTGTTGTTGTTGTTGTTGTTGTTGTTGTTGTTGTTGTTGTTGTTGTTGTTGTTGTTGTTGTTGTTGTTGTTGTTGTTGTTGTTGTTGTTGTTGTTGTTGTTGTTGTTGTTGTTGTTGTTGTTGTTGTTGTTGTTGTTGTTGTTGTTGTTGTTGTTGTTGTTGTTGTTGTTGTTGTTGTTGTTGTTGTTGTTGTTGTTGTTGTTGTTGTTGTTGTTGTTGTTGTTGTTGTTGTTGTTGTTGTTGTTGTTGTTGTTGTTGTTGTTGTTGTTGTTGTTGTTGTTGTTGTTGTTGTTGTTGTTGTTGTTGTTGTTGTTGTTGTTGTTGTTGTTGTTGTTGTTGTTGTTGTTGTTGTTGTTGTTGTTGTTGTTGTTGTTGTTGTTGTTGTTGTTGTTGTTGTTGTTGTTGTTGTTGTTGTTGTTGTTGTTGTTGTTGTTGTTGTTGTTGTTGTTGTTGTTGTTGTTGTTGTTGTTGTTGTTGTTGTTGTTGTTGTTGTTGTTGTTGTTGTTGTTGTTGTTGTTGTTGTTGTTGTTGTTGTTGTTGTTGTTGTTGTTGTTGTTGTTGTTGTTGTTGTTGTTGTTGTTGTTGTTGTTGTTGTTGTTGTTGTTGTTGTTGTTGTTGTTGTTGTTGTTGTTGTTGTTGTTGTTGTTGTTGTTGTTGTTGTTGTTGTTGTTGTTGTTGTTGTTGTTGTTGTTGTTGTTGTTGTTGTTGTTGTTGTTGTTGTTGTTGTTGTTGTTGTTGTTGTTGTTGTTGTTGTTGTTGTTGTTGTTGTTGTTGTTGTTGTTGTTGTTGTTGTTGTTGTTGTTGTTGTTGTTGTTGTTGTTGTTGTTGTTGTTGTTGTTGTTGTTGTTGTTGTTGTTGTTGTTGTTGTTGTTGTTGTTGTTGTTGTTGTTGTTGTTGTTGTTGTTGTTGTTGTTGTTGTTGTTGTTGTTGTTGTTGTTGTTGTTGTTGTTGTTGTTGTTGTTGTTGTTGTTGTTGTTGTTGTTGTTGTTGTTGTTGTTGTTGTTGTTGTTGTTGTTGTTGTTGTTGTTGTTGTTGTTGTTGTTGTTGTTGTTGTTGTTGTTGTTGTTGTTGTTGTTGTTGTTGTTGTTGTTGTTGTTGTTGTTGTTGTTGTTGTTGTTGTTGTTGTTGTTGTTGTTGTTGTTGTTGTTGTTGTTGTTGTTGTTGTTGTTGTTGTTGTTGTTGTTGTTGTTGTTGTTGTTGTTGTTGTTGTTGTTGTTGTTGTTGTTGTTGTTGTTGTTGTTGTTGTTGTTGTTGTTGTTGTTGTTGTTGTTGTTGTTGTTGTTGTTGTTGTTGTTGTTGTTGTTGTTGTTGTTGTTGTTGTTGTTGTTGTTGTTGTTGTTGTTGTTGTTGTTGTTGTTGTTGTTGTTGTTGTTGTTGTTGTTGTTGTTGTTGTTGTTGTTGTTGTTGTTGTTGTTGTTGTTGTTGTTGTTGTTGTTGTTGTTGTTGTTGTTGTTGTTGTTGTTGTTGTTGTTGTTGTTGTTGTTGTTGTTGTTGTTGTTGTTGTTGTTGTTGTTGTTGTTGTTGTTGTTGTTGTTGTTGTTGTTGTTGTTGTTGTTGTTGTTGTTGTTGTTGTTGTTGTTGTTGTTGTTGTTGTTGTTGTTGTTGTTGTTGTTGTTGTTGTTGTTGTTGTTGTTGTTGTTGTTGTTGTTGTTGTTGTTGTTGTTGTTGTTGTTGTTGTTGTTGTTGTTGTTGTTGTTGTTGTTGTTGTTGTTGTTGTTGTTGTTGTTGTTGTTGTTGTTGTTGTTGTTGTTGTTGTTGTTGTTGTTGTTGTTGTTGTTGTTGTTGTTGTTGTTGTTGTTGTTGTTGTTGTTGTTGTTGTTGTTGTTGTTGTTGTTGTTGTTGTTGTTGTTGTTGTTGTTGTTGTTGTTGTTGTTGTTGTTGTTGTTGTTGTTGTTGTTGTTGTTGTTGTTGTTGTTGTTGTTGTTGTTGTTGTTGTTGTTGTTGTTGTTGTTGTTGTTGTTGTTGTTGTTGTTGTTGTTGTTGTTGTTGTTGTTGTTGTTGTTGTTGTTGTTGTTGTTGTTGTTGTTGTTGTTGTTGTTGTTGTTGTTGTTGTTGTTGTTGTTGTTGTTGTTGTTGTTGTTGTTGTTGTTGTTGTTGTTGTTGTTGTTGTTGTTGTTGTTGTTGTTGTTGTTGTTGTTGTTGTTGTTGTTGTTGTTGTTGTTGTTGTTGTTGTTGTTGTTGTTGTTGTTGTTGTTGTTGTTGTTGTTGTTGTTGTTGTTGTTGTTGTTGTTGTTGTTGTTGTTGTTGTTGTTGTTGTTGTTGTTGTTGTTGTTGTTGTTGTTGTTGTTGTTGTTGTTGTTGTTGTTGTTGTTGTTGTTGTTGTTGTTGTTGTTGTTGTTGTTGTTGTTGTTGTTGTTGTTGTTGTTGTTGTTGTTGTTGTTGTTGTTGTTGTTGTTGTTGTTGTTGTTGTTGTTGTTGTTGTTGTTGTTGTTGTTGTTGTTGTTGTTGTTGTTGTTGTTGTTGTTGTTGTTGTTGTTGTTGTTGTTGTTGTTGTTGTTGTTGTTGTTGTTGTTGTTGTTGTTGTTGTTGTTGTTGTTGTTGTTGTTGTTGTTGTTGTTGTTGTTGTTGTTGTTGTTGTTGTTGTTGTTGTTGTTGTTGTTGTTGTTGTTGTTGTTGTTGTTGTTGTTGTTGTTGTTGTTGTTGTTGTTGTTGTTGTTGTTGTTGTTGTTGTTGTTGTTGTTGTTGTTGTTGTTGTTGTTGTTGTTGTTGTTGTTGTTGTTGTTGTTGTTGTTGTTGTTGTTGTTGTTGTTGTTGTTGTTGTTGTTGTTGTTGTTGTTGTTGTTGTTGTTGTTGTTGTTGTTGTTGTTGTTGTTGTTGTTGTTGTTGTTGTTGTTGTTGTTGTTGTTGTTGTTGTTGTTGTTGTTGTTGTTGTTGTTGTTGTTGTTGTTGTTGTTGTTGTTGTTGTTGTTGTTGTTGTTGTTGTTGTTGTTGTTGTTGTTGTTGTTGTTGTTGTTGTTGTTGTTGTTGTTGTTGTTGTTGTTGTTGTTGTTGTTGTTGTTGTTGTTGTTGTTGTTGTTGTTGTTGTTGTTGTTGTTGTTGTTGTTGTTGTTGTTGTTGTTGTTGTTGTTGTTGTTGTTGTTGTTGTTGTTGTTGTTGTTGTTGTTGTTGTTGTTGTTGTTGTTGTTGTTGTTGTTGTTGTTGTTGTTGTTGTTGTTGTTGTTGTTGTTGTTGTTGTTGTTGTTGTTGTTGTTGTTGTTGTTGTTGTTGTTGTTGTTGTTGTTGTTGTTGTTGTTGTTGTTGTTGTTGTTGTTGTTGTTGTTGTTGTTGTTGTTGTTGTTGTTGTTGTTGTTGTTGTTGTTGTTGTTGTTGTTGTTGTTGTTGTTGTTGTTGTTGTTGTTGTTGTTGTTGTTGTTGTTGTTGTTGTTGTTGTTGTTGTTGTTGTTGTTGTTGTTGTTGTTGTTGTTGTTGTTGTTGTTGTTGTTGTTGTTGTTGTTGTTGTTGTTGTTGTTGTTGTTGTTGTTGTTGTTGTTGTTGTTGTTGTTGTTGTTGTTGTTGTTGTTGTTGTTGTTGTTGTTGTTGTTGTTGTTGTTGTTGTTGTTGTTGTTGTTGTTGTTGTTGTTGTTGTTGTTGTTGTTGTTGTTGTTGTTGTTGTTGTTGTTGTTGTTGTTGTTGTTGTTGTTGTTGTTGTTGTTGTTGTTGTTGTTGTTGTTGTTGTTGTTGTTGTTGTTGTTGTTGTTGTTGTTGTTGTTGTTGTTGTTGTTGTTGTTGTTGTTGTTGTTGTTGTTGTTGTTGTTGTTGTTGTTGTTGTTGTTGTTGTTGTTGTTGTTGTTGTTGTTGTTGTTGTTGTTGTTGTTGTTGTTGTTGTTGTTGTTGTTGTTGTTGTTGTTGTTGTTGTTGTTGTTGTTGTTGTTAATGTGGTTGTTGTTGTTGTTGTTAATGTGGTTGTTGTTGTTGTTGTTAATGTGGTTGTTGTTGTTGTTGTTAATGTGGTTGTTGTTGTTGTTGTTAATGTGGTTGTTGTTGTTGTTGTTAATGTGGTTGTTGTTGTTGTTGTTAATGTGGTTGTTGTTGTTGTTGTTAATGTGGTTGTTGTTGTTGTTGTTGTTAATGTGGTTGTTGTTGTTGTTGTTGTTAATGTGGTTGTTGTTGTTGTTGTTGTTGTTGTTGTTGTTGTTGTTGTTGTTGTTGTTGTTGTTGTTGTTGTTGTTGTTGTTGTTGTTGTTGTTGTTGTTGTTGTTGTTGTTGTTGTTGTTGTTGTTGTTGTTGTTGTTGTTGTTGTTGTTGTTGTTGTTGTTGTTGTTGTTGTTGTTGTTGTTGTTGTTGTTGTTGTTGTTGTTGTTGTTGTTGTTGTTGTTGTTGTTGTTGTTGTTGTTGTTGTTGTTGTTGTTGTTGTTGTTGTTGTTGTTGTTGTTGTTGTTGTTGTTGTTGTTGTTGTTGTTGTTGTTGTTGTTGTTGTTGTTGTTGTTGTTGTTGTTGTTGTTGTTGTTGTTGTTGTTGTTGTTGTTGTTGTTGTTGTTGTTGTTGTTGTTGTTGTTGTTGTTGTTGTTGTTGTTGTTGTTGTTGTTGTTGTTGTTGTTGTTGTTGTTGTTGTTGTTGTTGTTGTTGTTGTTGTTGTTGTTGTTGTTGTTGTTGTTGTTGTTGTTGTTGTTGTTGTTGTTGTTGTTGTTGTTGTTGTTGTTGTTGTTGTTGTTGTTGTTGTTGTTGTTGTTGTTGTTGTTGTTGTTGTTGTTGTTGTTGTTGTTGTTGTTGTTGTTGTTGTTGTTGTTGTTGTTGTTGTTGTTGTTGGTGTTGGTGTTGGTGTTGTTGTTGTTGTTGTTGTTGTTGTTGTTGTTGTTGTTGTTGTTGTTGTTGTTGTTGTTGTTGTTGTTGTTGTTGTTGTTGTTGTTGTTGTTGTTGTTGTTGTTGTTGTTGTTGTTGTTGTTGTTGTTGTTGTTGTTGTTGTTGTTGTTGTTGTTGTTGTTGTTGTTGTTGTTGTTGTTGTTGTTGTTGTTGTTGTTGTTGTTGTTGTTGTTGTTGTTGTTGTTAATGTGGTTGTTGTTGTTGTTGTTAATGTGGTTGTTGTTGTTGTTGTTAATGTGGTTGTTGTTGTTGTTGTTAATGTGGTTGTTGTTGTTGTTGTTAATGTGGTTGTTGTTGTTGTTGTTAATGTGG
>CATNUY010000063.1:20000-27500 GCA_951217065.1 Baccha elongata
TTGTTGTTGTTGTTGTTGTTGTTGTTGTTGTTGTTGTTGTTGTTGTTGTTGTTGTTGTTGTTGTTGTTGTTGTTGTTGTTGTTGTTGTTGTTGTTGTTGTTGTTGTTGTTGTTGTTGTTGTTGTTGTTGTTGTTGTTGTTGTTGTTGTTGTTGTTGTTGTTGTTGTTGTTGTTGTTGTTGTTGTTGTTGTTGTTGTTGTTGTTGTTGTTGTTGTTGTTGTTGTTGTTGTTGTTGTTGTTGTTGTTGTTGTTGTTGTTGTTGTTGTTGTTGTTGTTGTTGTTGTTGTTGTTGTTGTTGTTGTTGTTGTTGTTGTTGTTGTTGTT
Organism: Baccha elongata; assembly: GCA_951217065.1. Classification (NCBI taxonomy): domain Eukaryota; kingdom Metazoa; phylum Arthropoda; class Insecta; order Diptera; family Syrphidae; genus Baccha; species Baccha elongata. Next base: position 20,324 of record CATNUY010000063.1, read on the forward strand.
GTTGTTGTTGTTGTTGTTGTTGTTGTTGTTGTTGTTGTTGTTGTTGTTGTTGTTGTTGTTGTTGTTGTTGTTGTTGTTGTTGTTGTTGTTGTTGTTGTTGTTGTTGTTGTTGTTGTTGTTGTTGTTGTTGTTGTTGTTGTTGTTGTTGTTGTTGTTGTTGTTGTTGTTGTTGTTGTTGTTGTTGTTGTTGTTGTTGTTGTTGTTGTTGTTGTTGTTGTTGTTGTTGTTGTTGTTGTTGTTGTTGTTGTTGTTGTTGTTGTTGTTGTTGTTGTTGTTGTTGTTGTTGTTGTTGTTGTTGTTGTTGTTGTTGTTGTTGTTGTTGTTGTTGTTGTTGTTGTTGTTGTTGTTGTTGTTGTTGTTGTTGTTGTTGTTGTTGTTGTTGTTGTTGTTGTTGTTGTTGTTGTTGTTGTTGTTGTTGTTGTTGTTGTTGTTGTTGTTGTTGGACGGCTTTACACTATAGTTTTTACCGTGCAACTTAAAACCTCTACTGCCTCGTAGAACGATCTGGTTGCTTCAAAATTTTCGCGTTAACTTGTGAACTAAACTTGGATTTTTCCAACTAATAAATTTATTAACAATGTCAACCATGTGACCCAAAACAAACCAAAACTAAAAAGAAATTGTTCCGACAAAAATAAAAACGACAGAGTTGTTGCACCAATGCTGGTTTAAATTGAACTTCCTTTATTTAAAGCTTTTTCTTAGGTTTATATACTTCAATCTTCAACGGTTTAATAATTTGATGTACAGAGTACAGCTTTAAATTTAGGATTATTATAAAATATGAATATAATTATTTGTGGCGCGAAGATTCAAATAAATGATAAATAGATCCTTGGCGCTAAATTGAAATTAGACAAATTTATGATGAAAGGCTCCAACATTCCGCCCTCTTTGAAAGGATTGCCTTTCAACATGGAATCGCTGCTAACTTCCGAATAGGACGTCTAAAGATGCCTCGAGTAGTCTTCACGTCAGCCACTCTGACCTTTCCGTCTTCTCCTTCGATGACTTTTTCAATCCGACCCAGGATCCATTTTTGGGGCGGCACGTTGTCTTCATGGATGATAACTAGACTACCAACACTAATGTTCGGGCTAGGGGATGCCCATTTGGTGCGAGCTTGGAGCTCTTGAATGTATTCCTTCGACCATCGGTTCCAGAAATGCGTCTTGACGGCATGGATACGTCGCCATCGTTGTATGTAGCTGATATTTTCTACATCATCAGCAGGCTCCGGTATTGCTTTCAAGGATGACCCAATAAGTAAGTGGGCTGGTGTAAGAGCTTCAACATCACTGGGATCTGACGACATTGGTGTGATTGGCCTGGAATTCATCACGGCTTCGATTTCAACTAGCGTTGTCGTCAACTCTTCAAATGTGAGCTTAGCACCGCTCAAGCTTCGATACAAATGTCCCTTTGCAACCTTTACCGCCGACTCCCAGATTCCACCAAAATGAGGAGCCCTGGGGGGTATAAAATGAAAATTTATATTTGAATTAGTACAAAAATTGAAAAGAGTTTCTTTAAAGCTTTGTCTAAACATCATTTTGCGCAATTCAGCAAGTTTTGATTGCGCACCAACAAAATTAGTTGCATTATCGCAATGTAAGTCTTTAGGAAGACCTCGACGACCTATCATTCGCTTTAATGCAGCAATAAACGCATCAGCTGACAAATCTGACACGGCTTCTAAGTGTACAGCCTTCAATGAAAAACAAACAAAAACAGCCACATATGATTTATAAGGAACTTTGCCCCTTATTTTATAGTGGGTGTAGATAGGCCCACAAAAATCAACACCACAACACGAAAATGGACGTGATGCAGTCAATCTCTTCAACGGCAAGTTTCCCATCACCTGCTCCAGTAACTTTGGTCGATACCTGACACAATGAACACATTTTCGGACTGTTTGACGAGCGATGTCTCGTGCGTTGATGATCCAAAACCTCATTCTAATCAACGCAACAAGAGCTTTTGGACCGGCATGATAGTTAGTCCGATGTAGATGTCGTATCAAGATATTTGCAAAATGACTATTTTTCGGCAGCAGTAGTGGGTGTTTGCATTCCTCTGGGATGTTGCTATGCTTTAATCTGCCTCCCACTCTAAGGAGAGGTAGTCCTTTCCTTTCATCCAAAAAGGGATTTAACCACTTTATGGAACCTTTAAGGTTCTGATTGTGAACAATTAATGAAATTTCGTCCGTAAACGAATAGTTTTGAACAACAAAAACTATGTGATGCAGAGCGTCTTCAAGCTCTGAAACATCTAAACCGTTTGTTTCAGAAACTTTATGGTCTCTCTTTTTTCCAAACCTCAGCATATATCCAACGACGTGAAGGAGTTCAGTGTAAGAGCTAAACCTCTCTATAACTTCAATTAAATAATTTGAATCTGGTTTTAGGCAACTCAGAACCGTTTTCTTCTTTTCCAACGTAAGCTGCTCTGAAGAAAGTTGAATCTCGACTATGGAAGGCCACTCGGCCTCTTCCTTGAACAAAAAGCTGGGTCCTTCGAACCATATCGAAGTTTTGAGTTCGCTGACCGTACAACCTCTTGAGACAATGTCCGCTGGATTTTGCATGGTGGGAACGTGCTTCCAATGTACGTTCTTGGTTTCCTCCTGTATTTCCGCTACTCTATTTCCAACGAAGGTACTAAGCTTTGACGAGTGTGTGGAAACCCAATGTAAGACGATTGATGAATCGGTCCAAAAGTAAATTTGAGAAGGTGAATCACTAAAAATATTTTCAGTTTTTCTCCAAAGTTTCGCAAGTAAATGAGCAGCGCACAATTCCAAACGAGGAAGCTGCTTTTTCCTGGCAGGAGCAACTCTTGACTTTGCAACTAAAAGTCTGCATCGTACTGATCCGTGTGAATCTTTTGACCTCAAGTAAATGCAACATCCATACGCGTTCATAGATGCATCCGCAAATCCATGTACTTGGAAACTTTTCCATTCAGGTATCAGCGTATGTCTGGATACCGATAAATTCTGCATAGCATGCAGATCCGCCATCAACTGTCGCCATTCATTTTCCAGATCTTCTGGAATCGAAGCATCCCAATGTAACTTCTCTATCCACAATTTTTGAAGAATGATCTTAGCCTTGATTATTATAGGACTAACCAACCCCATTGGGTCAAAAAGTGATGACGAAAGCGATAAAATAGTCCTTTTTGTAAATTTTGAATAAATCCGATTAGGTTTGTATGAAAAGTTGAACTCATCACTAACAGGATTCCAAACTATTCCCAAGGTGCTTGTCAAATTGCAGTCATTTAAACTAATTTCCTTGCTCTGCGGATAAACTTCTTTGAAGACGTCATTGCAATTGCTATTCCATTTGGACAACTCAAATCCAGCTGGCTTCAGAATAGTGACGACTTCTTCCTTTAAGGTTTTTAAAGTTTCTAAATGATCGGCCCCTGTCAGCATATCATCTACATAAAAGGCTGACTGAAGAGTGCGCGATCCCAATTTGTACTTGTCCTTGTATTTGTCTCCCAAGTGTTGAAGACATCGAATAGCTAAAAATGGCGCCGACGAGGTACCATATGTAACGGTGTTTAGTTGGTATGTTTTGACTGGTGTTTGTTCACTGTCTCTCCATAAAATCAAATGAAATTTTCGATGATCAGGATGAATCAACACTTGACGATACATCTTGACTATATCCGCTGTGAGAGCATACCTAAACATACGTAAACGAAATCGCAACAGAATACTAAGAAGATCGTTCTGAATTGTTGGTCCAACCATAAGGATTCCATTTAGTGACAAGCGGGATGATGTGCAACAAGATGCATCGCAAACCACTCGCAACTTGGTTGACACACTTTCTGGTCGAATTACGCACTGATGTGGCAAATAGTAATGAGGTTGATCTAAATTTGGTTCTGAAACTAACGACATGTGGCCTAAGGACTCGTATTCTTTTAAAAAAGATGCGTATTGAGTTTTTAAAAAGGATTTTTTGAAAGTCTCCTTTCCAATGATAAAAATCGTCTAAAAGCTATGTCATACGACTTTCCCAAGCGACTAGGATCTTCTTTGAAGGGGAGCTGAACCATGAGACGACCGCTATCTAAAACTTCAATGTTTTCCACAAAATGTTTTTCACAATCTTTTTGCTCTTCTGTCCACTTTGAAATAGGTCCTTGAACCTCTTCCAATTCCCAAAATTTTTCAACAAACAGCTCCAATGAATCATCATTCCGACTAAGACAACAAGATATTGGTGAAGAAGGTGGCAAATTTTTATATCTTCCTGAAACAACCCAACCTAACGAAGTTTTTTGGAGTGAAGGCAGTTCCTGCCCAAGTTTGATGTGACCAACCTGGAGCAAGTCGAAGAAAGCTTCAGCACCTAACAGCATGTCTATCCTTGATGGCTGAAAAAAGTATTCGTCAGCTAGCTTTATGTCCTGAGGAACATTCCAATTCCTTACGCTTATCTGTGCCTCTGGCTGGTATCCGGTAATAGATGGAGCAATAAGAAATTCTAACGACAGCTCACAAGTATTATATCGAGACCTAATTGTAGTTTGAGTTTGGAAATTGATTTTTGTTTTAGTTGCTCCAATCCCGACAATACCAATCTGCTTTCTTTGCCTCTGTAGATTTAAGGATTTTGTAAAACTTTCATTGATGAAATTCACCTGCGAACCAGAATCAAGGAGAACTCGCCCTATTTGAAATTCCCCTGAAGAATCCTGAACTAAAACAAGTGCAGTAGCTAAAATGACTTGAGCACTTGGACTAAAGTCTTGTCCCAATGCTGCATTAGAAGTGGCAGAAATCGGTGCATCTCCCTTTCGTGTGCTATTTTCAAAATGTTGTTGTCTGTGCAACAGGCTATGGTGTGGGAAATTGCAGTGTTTGCACTTAAATGTTGATGGACAGTTAGATACTCCATGTCCATTTCCAAAACAATTTAAACAAAGATTAAGTTTTTTAATATGAGAATAGCGATCCATAACTGAAAGTTTAATGAATTTTGGACATCGACTTATAAAATGGTTGCCCTCTTTACAAAAAAGACAAATATGTTGGGTAGCGGCAAGAGATGTTGGAAAACGTTGATTTGAAAAAATTGGCTTTGTTCTGATAGGCACTTTTTGGACAGGCTCCGTCCGCAACTGCTTCCTATCTCGAACTTCTAAATATTAACAGCGCTTGCTAAGAACATCCGAGCATTCCTTCCAAGTTGGAAGCTCTTTGTAGTCCATGCTCTCGTCCCACTTCGACTTTGTTTCACTATCCACTTTTGAAAGGGCGATATAAATTATAATTGCATTGCAAATATTTTCATGACTACCTAGCGATTGTAACGAGTTAAATAAAGAAGTAGTATTATCAACCAAGCTTCTTAAATGAATTGCTGAAGCCTTTGGAACGTTGGATAATTCAAATAAACTCGAAATGTATTCTAAGAAGATCATTGTATTGTTGTCATAACGTTCTTTAAGCCGTTCCATTGCTTTTGGATAGTTATCCTCTGTTATTTGTAAAGTTTTCACAGTACTCAGAGCTTGATCACTTAAACAAGACAGCAAGTGATTAAATTTTTCTGTTTTTGACAAACTTGAATCTTTATCCACCAATGTTGTGAATAAATGAATGAAATTCTTATATTCTGCATAATTTCCACTAAATCTAGGTAGCTTAATTTTAGGCAAATGGTTAACTACATGCGGTGCAGGTGTTGACATTGTTGCGTCAACCATACTAACGTTTATACCCGTTCCCAACAATGACATGATTTTAGTTTTTGCCGAAATATAAAGATCCTCTAATTCGGAACGAGTGTTATCATCAGGACACAATCTTTCGATTTGCGTTTGATAACTCAAAATTTGTTTAAAATATGCCTCGAGAATTCCCAATCGACAGTCTAATTCTGTGGAAGTAAGAACATCTGACCTTGTTTCGACATAATTTTTTAACCTGGTGATGCTTCCTTTAGTTGTCGACCGCTGCTGCTTCCATTCCTCAAGAGTGACTTTGTTTTCCGTCATCCTGACTGATGAACAATAAAATGTAGGTACTAATCGGTGTTAAAATATTAGTCACTGACTAATGTTGAAAAGAATCCCAATAGATAAATATTAATAGATATTATCCCAATCAATATTTAACTACCAATAAAATTTGAATAGGTATATTAATATTCTCAAACTGGTAAAGTGGCAACACTTGTCGAACAATGTACAAAGTCTTAGCAAAATTGTATATAAATTTATATGATAACCCAACGATGAATCCAAATCCTTATTGACGAATAATAATAGTTCGAATACTGGTGAAGCGATGATTGTTGTTGGATTAATAATTCAGAATGGTTATATGCCATCCAATTGCAGCGATAAAATCGTAATTATGTATGTGCAAGATATGGTAATGTTCCAATGATGATACTAACAATAATAATACTAAAGATGATATTTGAAGCGAAAGCTTTCTTTCACTTGCATATGATCAGTGCAGCACCCTCTCCCCCGACGACGAAGAAAAAACCAAAGCTAATGAGAATGAGCGAAGAAAGTTGAGGCGAAATGTAGACATATGCAGTGAAAGAATCTAAATCGAACTTTTAGCAAAGTTGAGTGACCATATAAGAAGGGTCAACGACTAACCAAATTGAAATAAACGAAACGGAACGGCGAGATCAGTGCAAAAGGTGATTTATGTATTGAGTATATTAAAGCTCTGCTTAGTGATTCTAATACAGGCTTGCATTAATATTCTTATGTATGTATTAAGCTTTGTGGAACGTAATATTTAACTAAATGTGGATTCTGTGTAGATATTCAAGAAAGCATAACACAGCGCACGATGATTTAAAATTTTAATTTTAATGCGAAAAAATGATGTTTAGATTTTTAATGTAGGTAGAATTTAATTTGTATAAAGTTAAGGTAGATATTATAATGTTATATATGATTAGATTTTAGTTTTAAATATAGTTTTAAGAGTTTTAATTTGTTTTGAATTAGTCGAAGGTGCGTTTTTGTAGAATGTTTGATTTTATTGCGAGTAATAGCAATCAAATTAAAGGTTCAATTTTTGATTTTTGTATGACTTCGTAGGTATGTAATGTAGGTACATGTAGGTATGTAATGTACATGTAGGTATCAACGCACTTTCGATTAATTTCTGTATCTG
>CATNUY010000064.1:2500-7500 GCA_951217065.1 Baccha elongata
AATTCCTTAGAGAGTCGAATAACTAATTTCGAGGGTTTGGGGTTGGCAGGCATTTTCAACGCCACCGACTGAAAACCCTGAACCACTACGAGGACCAAGTACTGAGGCAGACCTGAGAGATATTTCCAAGCTCCCTGACTCAGTCAAGGAGTTTACAGGTCTTTGATGGAAACCCCATCCATTATGTCTCATGGGTCCACAGTGTAGAAACAGTGTTGAAGGATTATGAGATTGTTCGGACCCAAGCCCATTTACAGGGCAATCCTTCAACACATTCGACAAAAAAATAAAGGGGAAAGGCCGATTCTGCCCTCGTTTCATATAATATATTCGATAACGAGTGGGCAGAGGTAAAGGAAAATCCTGTCTCTGCACTATGCAGATAAAAGGGATCATGGCAACTCTCGAACATCAACTTAATCAGTTGAGTCAAGGGTCTTCACGGATGGACGATTTCTACGCCACTGTGAACCACCAATTCTCTCTAATTATCAGCAAGATAAGGGGCAGAGACATATTCCACTGAGACTATGGACGCCTGGTGGAAGGCTATCGTAATCGGGCTCTTGACGTTTTTGTGCGGGGGCCTAAGCGGAGACCTCTCTAGGCTCCTTATTATTCAGAAGCCAAGGACGCTTCCAGAAGCCTATTCGGCATGCCTACAGATGCAGAACCTTACCTATAGAAACAGTTCGGTTCACATCCAAGCATCGAATACCATTTCTTCCCCAATACACTATGCCTTCAAAAATGAAAATAGATCCTCCTATACAAGAAATCCGAACAGATTCGAAAATAACCGTAGTAGAAAAAATCAACAACCTCACACCTCTTGGAGGTCAAACTTCCAAGGGAGACAATATTCGCCACCAAGGCCAACTGGTCCCTAAGCCTCCAATTAAAATGGAAGTGGATAATTCCATTCAAACAAGGAACGTGAACTACATGAATAATCCCAACCCATTCAAAACGAGAGGCTGGTAGTTCCGACAACTACCGCGGCAAACAACAACGCCTCTACCACATAAATGCAGATGTCCCGGAATTAACAGAAGAACCCTGAGGTCAACCTCAACTTGGCGCATTCGGGAAGAGAGGAAAATTTTATGGAAGGTGCCTCGTTTCCAGCGTACCATACCTAGAGTACGCTACACGAGACGGGGAAATCTTGCATTTCCCTTGTAGATACTGGTGCAAATAAAAACTTTATTAAACCTAGGCTAGCACCAGAGCCACAATCAGTACAGAACGACCATTTTTTATAAACAGTCCCGCTGGAACGCATCTGCATAAAAAATAAAATATGCGGTAAGTTTTTCTCCTTTGTTGGTTGCGACTTAGAAGTTACCTTTTTCATCCTTCCAAGCCTTGAATCGTTCGATGCGAATAATCGGCGATGACACGCTTAAGGAACTCAAGGCAATAATCGACAGGGAGAAAAATGAATTAATTATTAAACCAATATAAAAATCCCTCTAAAAAATAAAACCTCTGACACAGTCAATAGCTTAATAATCCTCAACAAAAAACACTTCCGAAAAAATCCAAGATAAAATTAGAAGCCCTTTGCAACAAATTTTATTGACTTATTTGGCCCAGTTAGAAATGAAATGGTAAAAACCAATGTAAGGGCCGAGATAAAGGACGAACACAGATGAACCCATCTATACGAAGAGTTATCCTTACCCTGCTTGCATGCGTCAAGAAGTTTGAAAGGCAAGGTAAGTGAACTCCTAGATGAAAATATCATCCGCCCTTCGAAAAGCCCGTATAACTCACCTGTGTGGGTTGTGCCAAAGAAACCTAAGCCCCGACGGCGAAAAGCAATACAGAATGGTCATAGACTATAAGCGATTAAACGCAGTGACCATTTCTGATACTTATCCGATTCCGGACATAAACAACACTCTAGCGAGCCTCGGAAATGCCAAGTTTTTTACTACCTTAGACCTTACCTCAGGATTCCACCAAATAGCCATGAACGAAAAGGACATTCCTAAGACTGCCTTTTCCACTATGAACGGCAAATTTGAATATATCCGACTACCCTTCGGGCTCAAGAACGCCCCTGCCATCTTCCAGCGCATGATAGATGACGTTCTTAAAGAGCTAATCGGGAAGATTTGCTACGTTTATATAGATTGATATTATCATTTATAGCAACTCTGAAGATGAGCATCTAAGAGACATAGAAGTTATCTTCTCCAAAATTCACGAAGCCGGATTGAAAATTAATTTGGAAAAAACACACTTCCTTGACACTAGTGTAGAATTTCTAGGATACCTAGTCACATCCGACGGTATCCTTCCCCAATCCTGAAAAGGTAAAAGCTATTGAAGGTATTCTCCCTCCAAATACCTTGAAAGAATTGAAAAGCTTCCTAGGACTCACCCTCCTACTATAGAAGGTTTATAAGAGATTATGCCAAGGTAGCGAAACCTCTGACGAATATGACACGCGGAGAGTTTTCTCAGGTAAGGGCCAATCAATCCAAAAAGGTTCAAATTCAACTCGATTCGGAAGGACTCAAAGCCTTCGAAACCCTTAAACAGCTCCTAACTTCAGCAGACCGTATTGGCTTTTCCTGATTTGAAAAGCCCTTCAATTTAACGACAGACGCTTCAAACTACGCCATCGGGGCTGTATTGTCTCAAGGCGAGCACGGAAAGGACAAACCAATTTCGTTCATCTCCCGTTCTCTGAAATAAAACAGAGGAGGGATATGCAACAAACGAAAAGGAACTCAGAGCCATTGTTTGGGCTCTCGACAACCTTAGAAATTACCTTTACGGTGCAAAATTGATAAGGATCTACACTGATCACCAACCCTTGACTTTCACATTAAGTAATAGAAATTACAATGCGAAGCTTAAGCGTTGGAAATCAAGAATCGAAGAGTATAACTACGAGGGGATTTATACACCTGGTAAATCAAACTCTGTGGCTGACGCTCTCTCACGGCTCCGAACAGAGGTTAACCATCTCACAAGTTCAAGTTCCTTTTCATCACGGACAAATACTGCAAACGAACAACGAACGGACACATCGACTGACACTGCGAATGAAGGACAAAGCAACAGGACATACGAATTTGAAACTGCAACTGCTGAAGAAGGTTTGTGCGAAAGATCCTTCGATGAAGAGTCTGGCACGATGCACAGTGCTGAACAAGACAGCTCGGACCTGATACCACACGTGGAAGCTCCGATTAATGTCTTTAGGAGTCAACTTATTATTAAAATTGGCATTGATCTTACTTCTCATGAAGAACCACATGCTGGCTACCATCGCCATTATGTTTCCATGAAAAATTTGGACAAGAAAAATCTTTTTGAAGCTCTTAGGGAAAATCTGAACCCTAATGTAATAAATGGGTTAAAGATTCCAGAAGATTATATTGGGTTACTCCAGGATTTATATTAAGAGTCCTTTAGCAAATATAAAATAAGAATTACCCAGAGGGTGGTCGAAGACGTGGCTAACGAGGAGCGGAGATTCTCCATAATAGAAGATGAGCATAAAAGAGCTTCATCGCGCTCCTAGGGAAAACAAGGATCAGATCCTTGAAAAATATTATTTTCCCCAAATGATGTCTCACAATAGAAGATTTGCTACTTCTTGCGACACATGTAAAATCAGCAAGTATGATAGACGTCCCCACAAACCCGAATTACAAGCTACACCTATTCCTAGATATCCGTGCGAAATTATTCACATGGATATTATGGAGATTCAAATGGAAAAATTCTTAACTGTTGTAGATAAATTTTCAAAATTTAGCAAATTCTTTCATATCAAAGATAAATCGGCAATTTACATTAGAGAAAAAATAATAAAAATCCTGCACTACTTTACAGTCCCTCTTATATTAGTTACAGATAACGAGAAAGGATTTCTGAGCCCAATTGTGTTAAATCTGATTAAAAACCTAGGAGTAAAATTGTATTTAACTCCATCATACAGAAGTGAGGTCAACGGTCAGATTGAAAGGGTCCACTCTACCGTCCTGGAGATTTATAGGTGTCTCAGGTTAGAATATTCAAGTATGAAAGTTAAAGAACTTGTTTACGTGGCGGTCGATAGATACAATAACACCATCCATTCAGTCACGGACAAAAAGCCATCAGATATCGTTTTCAATAGGTCACAACGAGTCAATTATCAAAACCTCTTGAATATCCGCTCTAAGATCAACAAAGACCTAAGGGGAGTAATAAGAAAGAACATGATGGCTAGAAATATTAGACAGAACTTGAAAAGAGTGCCCCCAAGGAAATACAGTCAAGGTGACGCTGTATATGTTGCCATAAAAGGCATAAAAAGCAAAAATAAACCCTTGTTCAGGAAAGAAATTGTGGCCAAAGATAATCGCGTTACAATAACGACATTAAGCGGGAAAAGAATTCATAAGGCCCATTTAAAAAATACTAATTAAGACACAAATGTTTTTTCTTTTTCAAAAAGTTTAGGTCAAAAAACGTTTATATAAAAAAAATATAGAATCGCACATACAAAAAAAAAACACAAAATGATTATGACAAAGAACAAAAATATACAAAAATCAATGCACTAAATATTGCTTGGAGTTTGCTCTCACGAAACAAGGGACTGGTTCACGTTTACAATTATTTAACCATAATTACGGTGGTGTTGATCTTCGTACCCTAGTAGGCTGTTTGCTAACCTTACAACCAAAGCGGAACAATACGAACCTTCCGATCCGGCGTGACTATCCCGAAAATTTAATGGAGAGCAACTCATCGAGCATTTACAATTTCTAAAAAAACAAAAAAAAAAAAAAGAAGAATGTGATTTCATTCAAAAAACTATATGAAAGCCATGTTAATTTAATTAAGATACCAAGACAATAACATTGTAAATTTTATGCTTAATAAACCTTTACTGTATTACAGATTGTTAGCTCTTTTCACTCCCATGCAGACTCTACAGGTTTTTCGCTATGAATCCTCTATCGTTACAATTAAAGAAGGAAATGCTT
>CATNUY010000064.1:12500-15000 GCA_951217065.1 Baccha elongata
ATCCTCTAGCAGAAGGCTACAGTCGGATTCGCAAGCAATCCTTCGGTAAAGCTTAAGATCATCCGCAAAAAGAAGACAATGTGAATGCTTGAAAAAAGTAGGTATGTCATTGACAAAAAGTAGAAAAAGTAACGGGCCTAAATGGCTACCTTGTGGAACACCCGAAGGAATAAGAATATCTTCAGAGTTGAAATTTTGGATTTTCACAATTTGGATTCTTTCAGTTAAGTAAGACTCCAACCACTTTAAAAGAGATGAATTGAAACCAAAAGAAGAAAGTTTATTGACCAGAATTTTATGATTAACTCTGTCAAAAGCTTTCGCAAAGTCGGTAAAAATAATGTCCGTTTGGAAGCCTTTTTCCATATTATTTATTATGGCATTCGCCATTATCGTTAGGTTAGTTGCTGTTGATTTACCAGCTACAAACCCATGTTGAAAAACTGAAATTTTATCTTGAATAAGTTTTGAAATTCTGTTATAAACTACTTTTTCAAAAAGTTTAGGTATGGCAGATAACTTACAAATTGGCCTATAGTTTGTGACTTCCTGTTTAGAACCCGATTTAAAAATTGGTGATAAAAATGAAATTTTCCAAGTTTTCAAAAAATGACCCTCAGACAAAGATAGATTAAAAATTCGTGTTAGAGGCTGAGATAAGGCAATCGCACATTTTTTTAAAAGAATAGGTGGAATTTCATCTGGGCCTCCTTTCTTGTTCAAATCTAGGCCTACCAATGCTTCTTCCACTTCCGCTTGGAAAAGGTCAATAGAGCCAATGTCAACACATTTGGTTAAGTTTGGAAGGTCTGAATGTGAAACATATTCAGATGAATAAACTGATTTAAAATATTTCGCAAATAAGTTGCAAATTACGGGAACTTCACTAGTAGTTGTGTCGAGGTACTTCATACAGCTTGGAAGTCCGAAAGATTTTCTTTTGGTATTTAAAAATTTCCAAAAGCCTTTACTATCTTTTTTTAGATCATTTTCTATCGAAAGAATGTAGTTACGATACAGAAACTTGTCCAAATAGTCAAATTTACGTTGGCAGACTAAATAATTTGTACGAAAATCTAGATTTTCTTTGTTATTTTTGTAAATTTTGTACGCTTTATTTTTTTGATTTTTGAGGTTAGTTAGTCTCCTATTGTACCAGACTGGATTTGAATTAGCTATGAAACTTTTAATAGGTACATACTTTTCAACTGCGTTTTTCAAAATATTTGTAAAAATAGAGTAAATATTTTCTAAATCAAAATCTTGAAATATATTAACCCACGAAATCGATGAAAAGTACTCGACCATTGCATCAAAGTTAGCCTTTTTAAAATCATAAACAATTATGTTACTAACATTTTCATTTTTTAGATAACAATATAAAATAAGATCTCCTTCAATTGCAAGATGATGGAGTGAATTTTTTATAATAGGTAACATAGATTTTTCTACTGAGATAAAAAATTCCTTGTCCACAAATACCAGATCCAAAATTCGATTAAAATTATTAAATTGATAGTTAATTTGAATTAAATCATACTGGCTTAAAAAATCAATAACTGATGACTCAATTTCACTTATTACATTAAAAGGAATTAAATGTTTATCGTCTAAATCTAGACTCCATTTGATGTCACCAAGGTTAAAATCACCAGCAAAAATAACATGTTGTTGTGTATTTAAACTATCCAAAACCTTTTTAGAATTAAACAAATGTAAGTTATAGAGTTCTAAGGTGCTCCTTGGTGGAATATAACTAGCTAAAACAAACAAATCTGAATTACCTAAGTTTATACAGACAATAAGCTGGTCAACATCTTGGTTAGGAGAGGACAAGTTTGATTCTAACTCAATTTCCCTGCAAGGCAAACTAGCTCGAACCGCAATCAATACTCCACCTCCCCTTTCCATTCCAGTCTTTCGCTTACATCTGTCTTTTCTAAATACAGTATAGACATCTGAAAAAATTTCAGATGTTAAATGATTTTCTGATAACCATGTCTCAGTTATAATTATAATATCATATATACATGAAGAGAATGAAACATATACTGAGTCTAATTTAGTTCTTAACCCACCTACGTTTTGATAATAGAATGAAAGTTTCTTATTTGCAGAATGATGTGATGATGTTTTTCTTGATGAATTTAGAGATGAAATTAAAGATGAATTTATTGATAATGATCCAGCAAGTAGATCTGAAGTAGTTGCAGCAGCAGTAACTTCAGTGACAATATTAATGGATGAAGATGTATTGTTTACTTGAGTTTTGTTTTTATTTGATGGGTTTATAACTCTGTTGTTTACTTCACCTTCGAATTGTCGTCCTTCTTTGGAAAATTTACAAATTGTTTTATTTGCACATGAATAGGCCAAATTGATGGATCCAAGGCCGAATCGAAGAAGTTAGCAGGAATCCCTAGCTTGAAATTTACAAAGCGAAGTGAGTCAGTCAGATTAGCATTTTTTTTAATTAGCTTTGTACAACGTAGATAGCTTT
>CATNUY010000064.1:32500-35000 GCA_951217065.1 Baccha elongata
GTTATAGGCAAATCTTCTCTATGAGGGATAAAGTTAAGGTTTAATATCTCTCCTCTTGCTTTAAAAATTATTGATATTAATTCTATTGTGTATCTTTCATCGAAATAGTTCTTTTCGTACAGTTTGTGATCTAAAATCAAATATATTTCACGGTGCAGTGAGCTGGATACCTTTTCAATACTGTCAGACAGCAACTTTTCATCTACAGCAGAGATTAGTTTGTCGAATTCACCTCTGCAGTGACTAAAATTTTCTATATTTAATTGTAAGTCGTATCCACAAAACTTAGAAAGTTTTTGCCATTTCTCAAAAAACAATATTTTTGTTTCCACAACATACTTTAAAACGCGTTTACTGAGTCTTTCGTCCTCAAAAGACATGATTTTTGACACGTAATTTAAATGCAGTTTTAAGGTTTCCGTGAATAGTGGTGGTAGACCAGTTTCTACCATCAGCATGTTATTTGGTGTGGACTGCGGTAGTTTAAAAATTCTTTTTAAAAAGAACCGTAAAGCGTTTCTACTGTGTCGTATAATTTGTAGCCCCACACTTGAGCTCCATAAAGCATAACTGACTTTGAAACAGCTTGAAAAATTTGATATTTCATTTTCAATGGTATTTGTTTATCGTCTAAACAGTTTTTCCAAGCTGCACCAATTGCTGACTTAGCTACTGCCAGTTTCTCTTTCAAATGGTGTTCCATGTTCAAATTGCTGCTTATGATCATTCCCAAATACCTGTATGTTTTGACCGTTTCCAGTTCTTGTCCTTCGAAAAACCACTTTTCATTTCTGGCATACCTTCCTCCACCTTTCCTAAATATCATTGTTTTGGACTTAGATATGTTGACATTAAGCCTCCACTCCTGGCAATACCTTTGTAGCTGATTGATCATACGCTGTAAATTCTCCGGTGAGTCAGCCAATAACACCATATCATCTGCGTACAACAAAACTTTTATGTGAATCCCTCCAATTCTTTTTCCACCAGATATATAATCTGTTATGTCATCAATGAACATGATGAATGCTTGAGGGCTAAAGCTGCATCCCTGTTTGACTCCTGTCATAGTTCCGAAAAAATCTCCAAATTGCTTCCCATTCCAAACAACTGATGATGTTCCTTCGTACAGTTTTTCGATAAGATTTCCAAACTTTCTAGAAAGGTCTTTGTTATATAGTTTGTAAAAAAGAGCACTCCTATCCACAGTGTCAAAAGCTGCCTTCAGATCAACAAAGAACACATATAGTTTTTTCTTTAACCTGATAAAGTTCTGTGCTACAGTTGTTAAAACAAAAATTTGATCTACCGTGGAGAAATGTTCTCTAAAGCCTGCCTGGAAGTCACTTAGAAGTTTATTCTGTTCGATCCACACTTGAAAACGCTTAGCTAAGATACCCATTAATATTTTTAGGGAAGAGTTTAAAAAAGCAATTCCTCGGTAGTTTTCGGCCATGTTTGGGTCACCTTTTTTGAAGATCGGGAAAATCACGCTCTGCTAGAAACTGTCTGGTACTTCTCCCGTTTCAAAAATTCTGTTGAAATCCTTTGTAAGCATCACAAGGAGCTCATTATTAGTAACTTATAAAATTCTACAGGAATGCCATCAGTTCCAGCTGCTTTTCGGTCCTTGCTCTTGTCCAGCCAGCTTTTGACTTCCTCTTCCGTTATGGGGCTGTCCAGGTGCTCATTTGTTGAATTTGGCACTGCAAATTGGAATTTCGGTAGATTTATAGAGTTGGCGGGATTCAAAATACTTTTAAAATGGCTTTCCATACTCATAACATCGAGATTTAACCCAATCTTAAACCTGTCCCCATTTTTTCTTTTTAGCAGTTTCCACAAAGTCGCGGAGTCCTTGCATTGAGAAATTTCGATAGCTTGGGTGGACTTGTATTCAGATTTCTTTTTTCGGCATATCTCTTTGAACTCACGTTTCACGATCAGGTACATAGTTTTGTAATTAGGCTCGTTAAACTTCCTATAAAGGTTCAACAGTGAAAATGATTGTCTTCGCTTTCTTTCACATTCAAGGTCGAACCATGGTTGCTTGTAGGTATGCTTTCGAGGTACAATTTCGACTGAATGTCTGATAGCTTGCGCTATTTCAAAAATGTTTCCTTCCGAACGCATTGCTTCGATCTGCCTACTTAGATTGTCACGATAGGTTTCCGCATTGTTTTGCTTCCATATTAATTTTGGTAATGTATTTATTTCAGTCATGACCTCAGAGCCTGTTATATCTTGGCTGCCTATCTGAAAGGAAGTAACAATTGGCAGGTGATCGGAAAAACTCTGTGCTTGCACCTCGAAATTCTGAATTAGGCGGTTCCAATCTCCTCCACTCAAACTAAGATCGATGACTGAGCTTCCTTGAGCACCTACAAACGTGAATTCGCCATTTGGATCTGCCTAAGAACATCCGTTATGAATTTTTAGGTTATACTCGCTGCAGAAGTCCAAAAGCTGAATCCCTTTTCTATCCAGCACTAGGTCTTTC
>CATNUY010000065.1:0-272128 GCA_951217065.1 Baccha elongata
CATTGTTACTAGTAGGTACATATTGTGTTTATTAGGTACTAGGTTCTTCTTGATATATTTGAAAAATATATAAAAACTCAAATTTTGAATTTTCTTTATTACTATATTTATTGTATTGTAATTATTCATATCTATATTTTTACATATTATATTACCATTATATTGAAAATCATGTCAAGAAATTGTTGCTACGAAAATTGTAATGAGGTGCAGAGGAATTTGGGTCAGTTGTCATTTTTCAAAGTGCCAACTGACCAACGAAGGGAAGTTTGGATTAAGCATGGAAGGGTCTCACACATCAAAGATTTATCAAAGATGTGTGAAACACACTTCTATGCCAAGGACATTATTCAAAAATCAACTATGAAATGTCTTACCAAACATGCCCTTCCAAAATCTTCTCCGACTATATGCTATTGCTCCGATGGAGTTATCGATCCTTCCTGTCAACGTGTAATAGAGGCATCAAAAACCCGTAAGCAGCCAACTTCTACGGTCACATCTGCAACTGCAACTCCATTTTTCCAGGCACCCACCCCTGCATTTTTTAATCCAGCTTCATTTCAACCAGCACGTCTTCAAGCGCCTGTTCTCCCACCTGCATCTGAACCTGAACCTTTTCAAGCATCTTTTCTGCCACCTCTATCTCGATCTCGACCTACATATCGAACTCCATTTCTCCAGCCACCTCGCCCCGCATTTATCAACCCATCTCTTGAAGCACTTGTTCTGCCATATGCATCTCAACCTGCACCTTTTATGCCACATGATTCTCGTTCTGCACCTCGTCTTGCACATCGATTTACGATTCTTCCTTTGCATAAAACTGTACCCCTACCGGCCCCTCGAACATCTTTTCTGGCACCTGAACCTAATCCTGAACCTTCATTTTTCCATACACTCCGTCCTGCACCTCGACTTGCAGCCCAACATACACATAGGCATGTGCCTTTTGATATAGCTGAACCTGCATCGGCACCGGTTCCTCCACATTTTCTAGCACCAACATCTCTGGCTAAGCGAAGAGGGCGTGCTCTTTTTCTATTGTCTACACCGACAAAAAAGTTTAAAACAACGGCAGAGTCATCAACACCATATACACCACTACCAGCACTTTCTACATCAATTAATTGGAGTCCAACTTCGACGTCATCTTTAGACAATTTAGCTTCAAATTCGGATCATACTTACGTCAAGGACTATTCCTTGGGAGTGCCTTGTTTTTTGGAAGCTTCTCCCTCCCAATTCCCGTCGCCAAGATTATACTCTTATGCACAAGAGGAAATAATACAGTATGAGAAACTGCCTCCTCCAAGGGACATTTTTCGTACACCCAATAGGCTAAGGAATAACCCGGTGTACAATTTGCAAAATGCCCTTGATATTCAGATGGAGAACTTCTCTGAAGAATTAAAAGTATTTATTATGTGCCAACTTTTTCATAAAGCACACGCCCCTTGGGGACCAAACGAAAGAGACTTTTTTCTCAAGATATTTTATAAATCACCAGCATGCTACTCATTCATGCTAAGCGCTGGATTCAAGATGCCATCGGTAAGCACTATCTACCGTTGGCATTCGGAGACACGGCTTCCAACCGGACTAAGCGTACCAATGATGGACCTGCTAAAAGCAAAAGCAAAACGCATGACAGACATGGACAAGAAATGTGTCCTGCTTTTTGATGAGATGTCCATAAAAAAAGAATTAGAGTACAATTCTAAGGATGACATCGTCTACGGATTCGTAGACTTTGGGGAATTTGGAAGGCACACTATTATTGCGCAGAAAATAATAGTGCTCACCCTAAGAGGTCTAAACCGGAATTGGAAGCAAAGCAAAGTTCACTATGTTGGATCGCCAAAAGGAGATATGTTAGCAGAAATGTTGAAACAAATTATTACGGGAGTAATAAAATGCGGTTTCAACGTTGTCGCTACTAGCTGCGATCAAGGTGGAGCCAACGTGGGAGCCTACAACATACTGGGCGGCGACAAATATAAGATAATGAATGATCCATATGTGGACATTGAAAACCATAGGGTATTTTTACTCTACGATTACCCACATATTTTCAAGAGTGTGATGAATATCTTGCTCGACCACACAGTTTCTATTGGGAATGAAACTGTAAGCTGGCGGGTTCTCGAAAAAGTTTTTGAAGAAGACATGAAATCGCAATTTCAAGTCTTCTTCAAACTGACAAGGGCACATATTAACCCAACGAAATTCGAAAAAATTTCAGTGAGACTGGCAACACAAGTGTTCAGTGCACATGTTGCCTCTGGAATAAGGTTTGCTTTGGAGACAAACATATTTAAAACGGAAGAGGAAAAGAAAATTGCAATGTCGACTGCAATATTTATCAAAAGGATGAACGATCTTTTTGATAACTTGAACACTGGACAACTTTATTCAAGGAACCCCAACAAGCAGGTGTTATCTGCAACAACAGAAACCCTCAATTCAATTAAATCTGCTCGAGAGTGGATATCATCGTGGGAATCCAGCAGCGTTATTACAATTCCCAGATGCTTTATGGGATTAAAGCAAACGTTGCTAGCAATTGATCTGATGTGGGCACATCTGAAAAGCCCAGACCAGAGCTATTTACTGCTAGCTCACTTAAACACTGATGCTGCAGAAAATGTGTTCTCCATGGTACGGGCGAATAGAAATTCGTACGACAAAAACCCTTCCACTTGGAGATTCATACGTAATCTAAAACTGATTATGTTCCAGCATTTACGTTCAGCTGAATACTCAGGGTACGAAGATGCTGCAGCAGGACCACTTCTTAATGAAGCGGAATACAAAAAAGCCTTAAAACAACCAGCACTAGCACCAGAACCAGCATTAGAACCAGAACCAGATGAAGAAGACTTTGACTTTGAATTCGATGATGCTGTAGAAGAAAATATTCTGCAAACAAGGTTTGAGTAAGATGAAATAACCCATGCAATAACCGTAGCCGAGCATCAAGAAAATCTTAATGTTAGTTTGCATGAAGGAGCTTCTGCATATTACGCAGGATTTGCAGCAGGCAAACTAAACAAAAAACTAAAATGCGGTGTCTGCTCTAATAAATTGTAAGATGAAACAGACACAGAGAGAGACTCAACAATGCTGATAAAGTTTAGAGCTTTCGACACGATCACCACACCATCACCGTTCGGAAAGCTAAAAGTTCCATCTTTACATTTGGAACAATCTTTCAAACTGTTGCAAGCGATACACAAAGCAGAAACCGACAAAAAAGTTTCAAGGACCAATGTTTCGAAGAACTGGCTTGATGAACTAATAAAAAAGAAAGAACTTAAAAATTTGTCCATCGGGTGTTCAGTGGAACACAGCCGCATCATATTAAAATTTCTATTGACAGGCCTGATCATCTTTACAGGAAAGAAAATGAACAAGGAGGCGAATAAACCCAAATCGAAAAAACGGGAATTAATTAATTTTTAAGTTGTTTTCTATTTTAAAATGTAATTATGTTTATTGTAATAATATTATATGTGTAAGCTTAATTTATTGTATGATTAAGATAGTAAGTAAGAACACGAGGAATAGGCCTATTGGGGAAACCTCGTTAAAAAAAACGCATCTTGTATTTTAACCCACTGGGTGATGTGGAAAAAAATACCTACATACTTTATACCATTACCATTCGATTTCGCACCATAGAAACATCGCACCAATTATTCCTTCTCTTTGAACTTTTTTCAAATCATTAGCAACATGACATCAAAACGAACAAATTACAATAACAATAGAAACAGCACACACAAATCTGTTATGTACCTACCTGAGGATCCAACTTTTCCAACTTTTCCGACAACGGTAAAAAGTCGACGAAATTTCCAGTTGTTAACTACGAAGGTAACTTGCCCCGAGAGCAAGTTTGTGCAAACCAGTCGTGCCCTTTATTTTTATTTCAATGAATTTTTTGAAAAGTTTAACGTTATTAAATGCAATTTTTGTTTTCTAAATTCAATATTCTTGGTCAAAAACAAAAAAAAAAACAAATTTTGCTATGAAAAAAAAACACATTAATGTACCTCTACTTGAGATCCAACTTTCCAAAATCTATAAATTTTTTTGTGTCAACTGCTGTTAGTTAGAAAACTTATACATTCTTTTTATCTGCAGCAGTTTTTCACATACTCCTTTGTCATATCTCAGCTTCCTTACATAAACATATTTTTTATGGACAAAACCTTTTTTGCCTTAATATACTTACTAATGTACACATGTGTTAAGTGCACTTTTGATTATACCATTACCATTCGATTTCGCACCATAGAAACATCACACCAATTATTCCTTCTCTTTGAACTTTTTTCAAATCATTAGCAACATGACATCAAAACGAACAAATTACAATAACAATAGAAACAGCACACACAAATCTGTTATTTACCTACCTGAGAATCCAACTTTTCCAGCTTTTTTGGATATCTTATTTGCCAAACTACCTTACACAGTTCTTTCTGCTTTGTCAAGGCTTGTTCTCGATATGCCAACTATACTTGCAGAATCGTATTGTCTTCGAGAACAATGGAATAATCGGTTACGCTTATATGGTAGAGGTACCGTTATTTTTATGCCTAGGTCAAAAATAAAAAAAACCTCCGGGGATATTTCTCTAAGAATACCAAGTTTGGAGAAAATCTGCCCAACCGTTAAGGATGCAGGTGTCAATACATGTAGACAGACAGAATTTTTGGACCTACTTTTTTCGCATTTGACCAAAATGTAAGCAATTTAAATGTGCAAGTAAATTGTGACAGCACTTCCAACACTCCGAATCCAAACTATAGAAATGTATATACAATGGCAATAACTAGAAAGTAAATGATTTGTAAAAACAAAAATACAATTATTGTTTTTCATTGCACAGTTTAAAGATTTATTAAAAAAAACTAAAAAACAAAAATACTTTTTAAGTATTTTTTAGATGTTAACAAAACCATTTGTGGAACAAAAATAACAAACATTTATGTAACTACTTAGTAATAAATACAATAATTTTTATCTCGGACAGTTATAAAATAAATTTAAAGGCGGAAACATAAAGAATTTTTAAACATTTTTGTCTTCCTTTATTTTTGCCTATTTAAAGTATTTCGTATATAAACTTGTAAATTTAAAAAAAAAAAATACACGTAACAACAAGTGGAAATAATTTTACCTAGTTTTCACATTTTGTTTCTCTTTATGATCCCATCCCACACTTTACATTGATATAGCTAGTTTAACCAAAATATATTAATGTTTTTATACATTCTTTTTATGAGTTCCTATTACTGGATTGTATGTATTTTTTTCATAAAATTCGTTCTAAGTTTTACAAAATTTGTTTAATTATTTTTAGTTTTTCTACTTGATTTTTTATGTTAACATAAAAAAAAGAATACAAAATTCATTTACACATACATAAATTGAAAGCTATTATTGATGCTGGTATTCGTTTCTAAAGGATTAGCATCGTTTCCATGGAGGAACAAGATGCTCAGGCAGTACATTCGGCAATTGAATGCCATCCAGTTTGACGTTGATAAAGTGCATAGCTAGAGCAAACTCATCAACGTCCAGGAAGCCATCACCGTCCACATCAGAAAGTTTCCATATTTTACTCAGTACTGAGTTGGGTAGTTTTGATTTGATCAGTTCCTGTTTGGCAGCTGAAATTAAAAAAATATTTATGTATGTAAATAGACAATTTTCTGTTTAATGCAAATTATAAAAGAACTTACCAGCACCAGAAATCTTGCCATCGATAGGATTGAGGGCTTCAAATAATGGATCTGTGCGGGCTTTGTCTCTACTGCAAATCCAATCAAGTTCACCACATCCGGCGTCAATACCTTCGCCTTTTCTGTAACCAAAAGGTGAGATTGTGTCATCGAGAATTCCTTCAAATGCACCGCCTATTGGCACCTTTCCCTCCTGCTTTCGTTGCATGCTTTCTGTGAGTCAAGACTTAAATGTATTCATAAGACCGGATTGTTTTGACCATGATATATCATATTTTGCGCGTTCTCTACCAACTGGTCTGTCAGTAAATTTAAAAAAATATATATTTAAACGAACCGATTTATAAAATCAACTATGTATTCACTTACACATTAATTTTTGATAACGAATCAGAGATCTTACGGATGAGAATATCTCTGTCAGCAATTTGTCCAAATATAAGAGGGACATTTTCATTTGTGTTGATAATTATTTGATTATCATATCGATTTGTACCATCGTCTTTCTTTTCAGCACTGTAATTTTGAGATTGTTAAAACAATAACAACATTAGTAATTCAAAATTTTAAATGACTTACTACAATAGTCTTTAAAGGAACAACTATATCCATTACATCACTTTTGAAACATAAGAAATTCGTTGAAAGATAAATATTTCCATTGACATAACGCTTTGCGTTATTTTTTTCTTTTTGTCAACAACACAAAACCAGTAACAATAAACCGAGTAAATTTTTTTTTGTTTTTTTTTTATTTGCACACTGATTAATGATACACAAAAAAACGCACAAGAAAGAGGAATAACAAGAACAACACAATCACGTCACGATAACAATACTGCCTTTTAACAAATATTTTTTTTACAAATAGTTTTAATCCACTTAGGGCCGGGGCAATTATAATCATACAATAAATTATAATTACTTGTTAACAAAATAAATAACTTTTTTATTAAATAAAACACAAAACCGACGAACGAACTGACCGCACGAACTTCGCCAACTGACATCTAATGACTGACTGAATTTCTAAAACAAATTAAACCTCCCTTTCGCACGATTAACACAAAAAAAGACTCACAATGTCTTCTTGTCGGTGGGCGCTTTTTTCCAGTGGCCTGATGCAGAAATACCAGATTCAGATTCATGCCAATACTATAATGTATATATACAATGCCCCTTCCGACAGGCAAACGCAAAAGTAAAATGAACATACTCCTGAAAATGAAAATATTGTATGAGCAGTTTGCAGAAATGTCAAATATCAGGAGGAAATGGAGGCTAGGAAATGAAACCTCTTTTAGAAGCATGTGGCAGCATAGGAGTGGATAGAGATAACACCAGCGACAAAACCTAACGAAATGGCGGACTCCAATAGTGATGTGCTAAGAGGAAAAAGTACTATAGAATGATGTGCAGAAAATGAGTCGTCCCCAAGGAGATGGTAAGATTTACATATGTGTCAAAGTCTTATAAGTTTTCAAAAAAGCATTAGTTATTCAATAACAAATCAAGAACATAATTTTCAAATATGGAGTAAGAATAGTTAACTAGCCAAAGTATAAGAATGATAGTTGATAACGAAATAAATAATTGTTGAGCATAATAAGAGTACTTGTTGAGGTAGAAAGTCTAGCAACGATCGGAAAAGAGATAGAAATCTTGTATATTTAGGCCAAAAGATAAAGTGAAACAAAAAAAAAATTTAGTAATAGCCGAAATAGTAATGTAACTAAGAGTTAAATATAGAAAGAAAGATGAAAGTATTTAACCAAAGGTTAAAGAATAACCAACAGCTAACATCATACTCTAAACAAAAAGTCAAATAGTGACCCAAGAGTTAATGAATAATTTTTTTTTGACATTCTAGTAAAATGGGTACCAGTCAGCTAAATAAGTTAAGAAATACTAGTTTCACGAAAATCCAAGTCAGTGAAAGGCAAGAGCTGATCAGGTAAGATAATTATTCTAACAGATCTGGTACTTAACAGATCGAAATTTATCATACAACGACATTTCGGTAAAAGTTACCAAGATAAATATCTGGAAACGATTCAATAAGTACGTAAGAGAACCATTCATATACTTACCTGTTCATTTCCGTATAAAATCATTTCTAAATATTTATTCATTTCCAGTAAGAAAATTGTCTCTTAAGAAAATTTAAGATACTTACTCTAGGTTTCACTTAAACCACAAATGAAACCCACACTTAAAAAAAAGTGAGGGAAGAAAGTTCTCAAAAGTTGTTAATAAAAAAAAAATATATATTACTCACCTTAGAAAAACTTACCTGTATACGATAATCTTCAGTATAATTGTTTACTATCGACTAAAAATAGAAAAGAGGCCTAATTAAAAATATATTATCACTTCACGTGACGCAGGTGTGAACAGTTCATGAGTCTACAAGAAAATTCACGACCGTACTAGATAAGGCGGAAAAGGAGTAAATTTAACTACGGCCAAGTTCATACTTGACGAGAAATTTAAGTTTCGTAAAGAAAAAAGTCCAATTGCAAAAATCGAACTGAAGTATTAACTTATAAAAATTTCTAAAAGTCTTTCAATTCCAATCGCCAACAAATATAGTTCTTAAAAAGTAAGAAGTAATTCATAAACGTAAAGCAAAGAAAAATTCAAAGTGAAAATAAATGGGAATTGTGGAGTAAAAGTGAGATACAAAAAAACCAGGAAAGAAAAATACTGAAAGGATTAGTAAAAAAAACGATAACTAAAGAAAAAAATCAAGGTAAGAACAAAAAAAGTACATTCAGTAGTTTAGATAAAATACATTCTTTATATACACCATAGTGTCATAGATAATACAGTAAAAATTTATTGAGTCATCGACAAATAAAAAAAGTTTTTGGTGATTTTTTGTTAATTCTTGTTGGTCAGAAAATTTTACATTTCATGTGGAAAAGGACGCAGCTCAAGCGGAGCTGTGATCGCCGCAAAACGCTCAAGGTGTGGCTGTGGAGCATCGTGACAATTTCAAATCTTATCCCATCCAAGACATTTCCAAGGACAATCCAATTGGAAAAGGTGTCAAGGGAAGGTACAGCTGGAAAATTTGTCCAATAAGTCATTTCTACGAAGACGCACATGGTTCACGGGTTGTAATAAGGGATCAGGAACAAAACAGGTAAAATATGAAAAATCTTGTTGTTAGAATTTTTTTTTTGAAGCGTCTCTAATGATTGCACGCGTTAACACGTGCAGTGCATGGAAAAAGCGTGAAGAATCTTATATACACTAGGAAAAGACGCGGGAGTAAAACACAAAAGTAATTAATTATTACTATTTTATTAGATCATTTCTTTTATATAAAATGCTATTGAGAAGATTTAGTCTTTGAAAAAAAAAACATATGTAAATTTACCTACTTCATTATAATATACTGAAACCGATTTATTTTTATACAGGCAGCTACGTCATAACAGGAGGACAGTGAACACCATTGAAAACCCAAGCGGAGGTGGGACACGTATCACAAAAAAAAGTGTCCTCCCCGGCAACTTAGAAAAAAAATCTGTCCACTCTCTGAGGGTGGCCTGCCTGGCTCTTAGAGCGGGGCACACACCAATTTTTTTCAAGAATCACTGAAGAAAATGAACCGATCACTAAATTTCACACCAAGCAAAGCTTTAATCTGTATCTTGAGGAAGCACTCATCAAAAATTATTGATCTGGGGCGATCAAAAAAACAGCGTGGGAAAGGAGCAGTATGCGGCTACTGTTTCGTTCAACGTAGAACTCATTCGACCAGCAAAAACATTCATCGATGTCCATTTCAATTCCAGGATGAACTTCCCAAGAAAAACTAAGTATTTTGAAAGCAATTATAAAACGTTTAGTGGATCTGAGGTATGAAGTCCATAATATTTATTTTATTACATAAAATTACGTAAAATTTCAAGAATCTTTAAAAAAAAAAAAAAATAATAATAATAATCCCTATTGTGAATAAATAAACTATCCAATATATTGAATAGCCGAATATCCTATTAGTATAGTTTACATTTGTGCAAAATTTTAAATATTTTTCTTTCGGAAAAGTTTAAGACAAGCGACGGTATAAATACCTCTGTGTAGGAATTGAGAAACATCACACATCGATTATTATGAAATGTAAATTTTTAACTTCTCGTTTGAAGTAAAGTTTTTTTTTTAAATTACTTGAATTGTGAGTAATTTACAGTGGGAATGAAATTAAATAATCCCATTAACGTAACGTTGGTACATACCTACACACAAAAAAAACAACTTTTGCAATAACATTCTTAAGCTAAGTGTACACGATTGGTAGATCTTACAATATTGTCAGATCTGTCAGTGAAAAACATGCTTACAATGTCTAACAACCGTGTAATCTTACAATTAATTGTCAGAAAATGTGTCTGACAATTAATTGTAAGATCATTGTCTGACAATTAATTGTAAGGTTTCTGACAATCGTGTGTACGCTACCTGACAATCGTGTACTCTTACAATTAATTGTCAGAAAATTTATCTGACAATTAATAATTGTAAGACGATAAATTGTAAGATGTTTGACAACCGTGTACACACACAATTTATTGTCAGACCTACCAATATTTGTCTTATATGACGTTTCTGACAATTAAAAAATTGTCAGATGCACTTTTTTGAACATCTGCCAATTTTTTCATTGTAAGACAATTTGCAGTTAATTTGAAAGTTGGTTTGTTGTTTATGAGGTGATTATTCTTTAAAATTAATTTTGTCTAGCAGTTAATTGTATAAAATTACTATTTAATTGAAAACAACATGCAAAACCCGGAATTGGAAGTAGCAAATGCAAAAGTTCACCCTTTTTTGCCAAAAAATCCACCTGCATTAAAAGTAAGGAAGCAAAAATGCTACCGAAAGAAGTTTGAAAGATAGTGGTCACATGACACAACCTTAAAACTAATTCAGGAAATTGAAGTGCAACGCATTCTGTGGGATGCTGGATGTCCAGACTACAAATTGCCAAAAGTAATTTTATGGCAAGAAGTCGCAGATTCATTTAATATGACCATACATGAATGCAAGGGCAAATGGGCGAATCTGTGCACTACAGAGCTGACAATTATTCATTGTGTGTACACGATTGGTAGTAGATCTACCAATATCTTACAGTTTATTGGTAGATATCCAGCCAATTGTACTACAATAAATTGTCAGCCAACTTCTGACAATAAATTGTAAGATATTGGTAGATTTCCTACCAACCGTGTACACTGGCAATTAATTGTTAGCTCATTGGTAGATAATTGTCAGACATTGTCAGGTCTTACAATATTGTAAGATCTACCAATCGTGTACACTAAGCTTTAGTAACACTGAAAATCAGTCACTTAATAGTAAATTTCATTTTTTTGTACCTACTTACCTGTAAAGAGAGACGGATATCCAAGAGAACCTCGTTCTACATAGGACGCGAGTCTAACTCAGTAAAAAAAAAAAAAAAACATAATATTTTCTTATACCTACTTGTTGCAACTAATCTTTTCTTCATAATTCGATCGAAATCGAAAGCTTGTATAATTAAATGTTTAAATTAATTATTAGATCCGAACAGTAATTTTTTAGTTCATGACACTAAATGTACATACTTCGTGATTACGTTTATATGTCATAAAATTCCTTTTTTTTAATTTTTTTTTGTCATTTATCAAGAAGTACCTACAAAAGAAAATTTATGATTATTAATAGTTGAATACAAATTGATATAGTCTCTTTAAAGCATTATCTACCTTAGGGTATTTGACCATTGCTTTTACACTCGTCTGTCCTACACCAAAAAATAATAGAAGACATTTTTTTTTATGACTTTACAAGAAAGAAGATTAATAATGTAACTTACCTTTAAAAAAAATACAGTAAACTTCGAATAAATGGTTTTTCCCCTGGACAGAGTGCACTTTATCCTTCGGCGAACCCTTAAGTATTTTATTTGTCTCTAATATATTTCACCTATATTGAAGACAAAATTTTTAAATTTATAACTTTTACAACTTTTACAGCTGGTATCCTTTTATTAAATTTTTTTTTTAGAATCTCGTAATTGGCTTGTTGAACATTTTTTTTGTTCGTTAAAAAAAAAAAAATATTATTCTTTTACTTTGAGGTGGGGATCTTTTCACACTGACGCGTAACGTCATTCTTCATTCATTCTACAATAAAAAAAAATAATTTCCTATTTTTGGAATTTCTCTATGAGATTTTCACCTTTATAATAATCATACCTTTCTCTTGTTTTTGTTCGCGTTTAATTTTATAAACTGATTGTGAATAATCAGTCGGGTTCGAACTTCGTCTGTTGAACTGTAGGCTATTAGTTCGTCTACCTTAACTGGCCTTGAAATATTACATGGCAGAGTTAAGTAGCCGAGAAATAAGTTCAACAGAAGTATAGTTCAATTTATACGTTTGTCACTCGCAGTAATTATAGAATTCGAAGATACTAAACGTAGTATTCTTTAGTATCGCGTAAAGAAGGGAAGTGAAAACTTCCGGCCTAACTAATACATTTTTGTGGTCAGGACAAAAATTATTTTTAAATTATTAACTTTAACGGTAAACATATACGATTTTTACCTTGGTTCGTCAGTTTCAACAGTAGAGTTTCTCTTCTTTGAAAGTTGATCTCCAGATATTATCCTTTGATTGAATATTGCTTATTAATGTAAAATTTCAATTTCTTGGATATTACCTAAGATGATCAGTTCAGAGAATTGTTAAGATTATGAAACATATAGAGATAGATTAGCTACTTTATTAGATATAAGACTTATTTTTAAATAAAAATTGTTTAGGTTTTTTTTTTAATTTACACACTTCGTCTTTTGAATAACTTAATATTCATTGATAGATTATGAGATATTTTCAAGATCTCAGGGAAGATTTTTCAATTTCGATACTTTTGGTCTGGAAGTTAGGCGATAAAGGGGGAAACCAAAACATCTGTTTCTCCCGCTTTAAGAAGGGTTCCTGTAAATCACTCGGATAACAAGGAACGTAAGGTTGGGTCATGGATTAAGAAGCCGAATAGACTGTCAATACCTTGTCTTACCAATATCAAATCCATTAATCTTCTAACACCAATTTCTATACGATTCCAATTTCTTCTTCTAAAATACCCCTCCGGCCCTTAGCTTTTCAGCTTAGCTTTTTAATTATCTGAGTCAACCAATACCTAGATTCCAGGTCCAATAAATATATAAACCCACTACTTGCTTCTGCAGCATCGACTCACTTCCCTGTATGACTGAGCCAGTTGAAGCACTCTTTAAGGACCTGTAGCAGCAGTCGAGCAGTAGTACCCTATTCTTTTCAAAACGATGACCCAGCTTATAGACGATAGGAGTAGTTAATTCCCTAAGACCGTGTGAATAAATTATTGAAATTCTATGCAACTTTTAAGGTTTTGATAATTCGTGTACACATCACCTAAGTGCACAAGATGCGATTGTTTGGTGAATCGACTACGGAGTGGTCCTGTCTCCTCTAAGCGACTTAAGACTTGCTTAAAGGAACTTTTTCCGACTCTCACATAAGAGATAAAACACCTTTTTTTTTGTTGAACAGCTTAAGTCTTGGGGATTTATTTTTATTGCGTATAATGCTGGTAAGCCTTCCTCTTCTTTTTTTTGTTTGTTACACATAATGTCGTCCAATATAAGACAATGCAATTTCGCAACGATGAAATTTAACAATCGTAGTTTTTGATTTTTGGAGTTTCGGTCCCTGATAACACGGTGTTATGTGTAGTGGCCTCTTTTTCCTGTTACACATGTTTCCTTCCATCCATCTCAATTTTTACTTGTGCCGTAGGCATCAAGGTAGACCTTCCCTTCCCAACCAAATAAGAAGATGATAAATACATTTTATTTCTATTTTCATTTTTCAAAGTAACCCCTTCCCTTCTTTTAAAATCACCCCAAGACGTCCTTCTCTCTTCTATATCTATCTCTTCATCCTTCATTTTATCATCCTTCCAACCGTCTTCCATCCCTGCTCGTTTCTTAGGTGGTGGTCCTAGTCAATCTGCCTTGAACTTACTTTCATTGATGCCCTTGTCCTTGCACTTCCTTCCCTTCTCCTGCACTGTATAAACATTTCCTTCCACCTTTCTCAACTCACTCAACGGGCATAACACAGTGTTGTGCTTAGGGCTGCCTTGACATCTTACGCATGGACCTTGATAGCAGTCCTTCACTAAATGATCCGATTTGAGGCAGTTAGGACACAACTGCTTCTCCTTCACAAAATCTTGCTTTCCTTTTAGATGAAGTGCGTTGAATTTTGGGCATCCCCAAATTGGATGCTCCAATGACTTGCACATATGGCCCGGCATCTTTCTGGCTCTTCTTTCTTTCTCATCTGCACGTGGTGCATTGCGGCTCAATGTCATGTTTCCCTCCATCCTTTCAATTCCCATACGTGCCTGATTCGACGTTGTTGGAAATTCTCTTCTCCAATTATCCATGACTCCTTCCAAGGCTGCAGCTCTTTTGTCTAGAAAATCACAGAACTCCTTCGCTGTTGGTCGCTCCGACGTGCGATATTCTTCCCACTTGCAGGCTGTCTCATAATCTAGCTTCTCATGCAGGACATGGACAATAATCATATCCCACTGGTCCGTCGGCACCTCTTGAGCAGCAAGTTGCCGCAGAGTCGCATGTGTGGTGTTTGCCATCTTTTGCAACTCAGCTGCTTTTGGGGGCCCTTGCAGCATGGGAAGGCGAAAGAATTGCCTGAGCAACTCACGGTATGTCGCATAAGTACGATGGTACACCTCTTCCATCCGTTTCCATGCTTCACAATAATTTTTGTCAGTGAGCTGCCATTCACCAAGCGCCTTCTGCGCCTTTCCAGTTAAGGATGCCTTTAGATAGGCAAACTTATAAGCCGGTGAGATACGATAATTTTCGTGGATGGCTGCCACGAACCGGTCACGAAAGCCCTGCCATTTCGTAATGCTGCCATCGAAGTCGCCAAAGGTGTTCTTGACGTCGTGTTGTTGAAATGGCATATTGACTTGAATTGCAATAGGCGGTTCTTCCTTTTTTGCTGCCGTTGGGGTTAGCACCAGCATCATTCTCTTAAATGCGGCATGCGCAGTGAAATACTTTTCTTCAGCTTCCGCCTTCCTTTGCTTAATGTCGGTTTGTCTTAGCAAATCCGCCGTCATTGCTATCTCCTCTTCTCCCTCCAATATCTTGTTCAAAGCACGATTTAGAGCATCCACCCTAATCTCGAGATCTACGATCCCGGCCGTCTCAAATCCTTCCTTCGCAGTGTAGGCTAATAGTCTGGCTACAGTGTTTAGCCATGTTTATTTAGCCATGTCCTTCTCATTATCCTTCTCGGTTGGATTTCCATTTCCCTTTCCTTCCATTTTCTGTAAAGTAAGTAATAAAGTCGAAATTAGTTTTATATTAATTTGTATGCTTGCAATCCACAAATTTGATGGAGCGTTCATCCCCCTATAAATAAATAAACGTATCCCTATAAATAAATATACGTATCTTCTTAAAAGTCTGTCAAAGCTCTTCAAATCCAGAAATCTCACCATAACTTCAAAACTACTGCTGTACAGGACCATGCCAGTACTCACATATGGATATGAGACTTGGGTGCTTAGCAAAAGGCACTCTGACGTTTTAGCCGCGTTCGAGAGAAAAGTCTTAAGGAGAATTGTTGGCCCCATATGTGAGGAAGGACGATTCCGGAGACGGTACAATCATGAATTGTACGCAATCTACCTTGAAGCAGATATCGTGACAAAAATTAGGCTCGGTAGACTCCGGTGGGCAGGGCACCTAGCTCGCATGAGCGAAGAGGAACTTGTTCGGAAAGTTCTTTGTGGTCCATTTTATGGCAGACGACAGCGGGGTAGACCATGCTTGCGCTGGAGAGATGGCGTAGGCCAGGACACCCGGAGTCTTGGGGTGCGCAACTGGATGGCGTCGGCTCCAGACCGGGATAGGTGGAGAGACTTGTTGAAGGGGGCCAGGACCAGACCCCGGTTGTCGAGCTGATGATGATGATGATGATCTTCTTAAATAAATAGGCTACTCATGTTTATATAAAATAAATATTCAAATACTTACACCCCTACGAAAAACAAATGCAATAGATAGGTACGTATACCTCTAAAAATATATTTAATGTAATGAAAACGTAATAAATTGAATAAAATTGATACATATACCCCTACGAATAGATGTATTTTAAAATTCTGAAAAATGTGTTGTTGCTGTTGCTCAGTACCTACATTGTCATTTTATATCAACCTTCACTTTGATTAGAGAAAGGCAAACAAAAATTAATTCCAGCTAAAATAGATTCTCCACAATAATATTTCTCCTTCCCATCCTTCCGTTTGCAAGCGTCCATTCTCTTCCTTTAAAAAGTATCTCGTACTTTCGTACTACTTTCCCTTCCAATAAATTTCACGGCAACCCGCACATTCGTGCTTGAGTTCCAATTTTGTTCCATCAAATCACATTTTATTTCTCTTTTTTCTTTCCCACCATCACTGAATATCCTGCACAAATAAAACAACCTTCCCATCTCATATACAAAAAATAAACAATAAAAATGATTTACAACACTCGCACATTTGTGCTTAAGTGCGTAGTTTATTAAAACCATCTTCTTCACTCTCCAATCTATACCAAAGGAACACACACAACTAGACCAACACTGTACTGACCTGCTTAACAACTTTTCTCCTTTTTTATTTGAAACTCGCACACAAAAAGGAAATTGCAAATGCATCACATTTGTTTATGCTTCCATCACATTTCCAGGTCAATATTTCGAGAGAATAAAAAAGAACCAAACAGAAACCTAATCACATTTTTAGTTTTCCTTCACTTAGGCCTTTGTATATAGGTACACTATCCGATGTTTCTAGAAAAAAAAAGAAAATATTCCATCCCTTCAGCAACCGTCGCACAATTCTCGTAAATAATAAAAAAAAAAAATGTATCCCAAAATATTTTGCAAAATGTATCCATCACCATCTCAAACAAAATAAAAACTATTTGTTGATCCGACCATCGCGATTATAATTTTGTTCAATAAAGCAAACAAAAAAAAAAAATTATCCATCACGACATTTGGGAAAACGAACCATCGCTTTTCCTTCGGACAATGTACATACAAAAAATTCTTTTTTGAGCACAGCAACAACTAACTAAATACCAGAAAGCGAAGTGGCCTGTATTATCTTTTAATTAGTTTATTATTGTTTTCGCAAAACTCAATAATTTTATTTATTTTTTTTTGTTGGTTGTTTGTTGTTTTTTTTTCGAGTTAAATTCACGGCCACGGTCGAACTCTGAATGAGTCTTTTATTCAATCTCAACTCAACAGTTGTACCATCCGTTGAATTAACTTGTTTGTATTCCTTCCCCTTCGTAGCTGGAGAGATTTATTTTCTCTCTCTGCTTTTGTCTGTCCTTCACATTCGTTAAATAATTTTGTCGTCAACCACATTGAGGTGAAGAGTAATAATTCTTGTGTTTTTTGTTATTTTGTCATTCCCTGCAACTGCGCTACCGGGTAGATTTATAATGATACGCTTTGAATTTTTCTATTCTGTTTGCATGAAGCAAAAGAAGGGAAATGGTCCCGTCCGTCTCTTGTATGTGCATACATACATATGTATGTTTCCATCTCCTATTTGGCGACGTTGTCGTTTACTGTATAGCAGTGAAGAGTGACAACTTTTTCGGTAAAATCGCCATCGCATCGCTCTGTTGCGAAGTTGAATCATAGTTCTCTCGATAAAAACTTGCTTAATTTTGTTTTTGCTAACGCAAAAGAGGTAAAATAATTTTCCATATTGTCTCCTTCGACTACACTGACGGCTTATTTGCTGTACGTGTGGCATTTCTTTTATATAAAAATAATAAATTCTTCCCATCCTCCTTCGTACTTCTCTTGTGCCACGCAGGCACCTTTTCCTTCACAATCAGAATAGAATTGACAAAAAAAACTTTTTATGTATGCTTTAGCGCGTGCTATGACGCGTATCATTTTGCACTTTATTGTGCTTCTAGCACTAATTTCGGCACCCTTCACTCTTTTTTATTATTTTTTTCACGAAAAATGAAAAATAAGTAAAATTATGCGCGCAGAAATACCACAACGCGGTCCTTCACTTCACGCACTTTTTTCTTGAAATGAAGCAGGAAAAAACGCACCTTTCTGTTAATAAATTAATAAACCATCCCGGCCGTTGGTTCAAATGTGGCTAGATTGACCAAATGTTTCGACAGCTCAGCTCCGTTGTACACATTCTTACCAATACTAACCGTTCTTATATCACTTCCCTCAAAATAAGATCTATAGCAGAAAAACATTGAATTTAAATAAATCACACGAATTTTATAGTGGAAAAATTATTCTAAGAAAAAACCACTTAATATCTTTTATTGAACCTTCCCATCCTTCTCCACAGCCTATTATAAACTGAACTCATCGAAGTTATATTTGCTCGATAAAGCTCATTCTTCGTTGAATTAATAATATAAAATATTTACTTAACAATACATCGACAGCAGAGTTTATAATACTCATGCAGTTCGATACAAATGCATCGAAAGCAGAGTTTATAATACTCATGCAATTCGATACAATACCTATATTTTTTTGCTGCCCAAACGATTGCTAGTAATTCTTTTCCTATAGTTGAATAGTTGCATTCAGCATTATTCAACGTTCTACTTGCATATGCTATTCGGTGGTCTTTGCCTACTTCCCCTTGGGAAAGTACTGCTCCGATCGCTTCACAGCTGGCGTCAGTAGTAAGGTCAAAGGGTTTATTAAAATCTGGATAGATAAGGACAGGGGGTGAAACTAATAGGTTCTTAACTTTTTGGAAGGCTTCTTGACACTTATCAGTCCAAGTAAATTTTTAGTTAAGGGTCGAATCATTTGAGAACATTGGGGAATAAACTTGCGATAGTAGTTAGCCAGTCCCAGAAAGATTGTACTAGGCGAACGGTTTTTGGTACTGGGAAGGTTTGTACACAACTAGTTTTGCTTTGGTCAGGTTGTGCTCCTTCCGCTGAACATTTATGTCTTAAATACACAACTTTTTTTCCAAAGAACTGGCATTTCTCCAGTTATAGTTTAAGCTGATGTTCCCTCAGTTTGTCAAAAAGTACTTTAAGCTTACGGTTGTGGTCGTCGAGATTTTTACCGTAAATGACAATGTCTTCCAGGTATACAAAGCATTCCAAACCTTGTAGGCTTGTCAAGATATAGTTCATCAGCCGCTGGAATGTAGCTGGTGCTCCTTTCAATCCCAATGGCATTCGTTTGAATTCGTAGTGTCTTTTATATATGTAAGGGAGCATGAACCGACCGTCAAATGAAAGGCATGAAACTCTGTTGAATACTAACTTTATTTATAAGTAATGATACGTTAATACTAAATGAAACTAATTAATATTTATTTATTTATTTATTTATTTATTTCGAATAAGGAACTTAATCTTAACATATACATCTTTTAAATTCATTAAGCCTAAGAAAAGGGCTTTTAATTAATTTACAAAATAAAAAGATATACAAAAAAACTATATAAAAAGAAGATAAATTTACAATATTCATAAGAAAAAAAAAATATTTATATAGTAACAAAATACACTTTTATTATTATTAATATTAATTTAAAAATTAATACTAGCACATAATTTAAAAATTTATACTAGCACCAAATGTAACAAAAGACAAGTTAATACCAAATAAAATACAAACTTATATGGTAGACAAATATGTTAGCAAGACACGCTTAAAACACGTTAAGTTAAGTTTGCTCTTCTTAACTGACGAGGTAGAGAGTTCCAAAGGCGAGCAGCGTTAAACAAAAACTGATGCTCAGAAACAAGGCAAGTGTGTGAACGGATTACAATTTGATTTGTTCGAGTTGATGAGGAGAACTGGATTTGGTTATATAAAATTGAAAGTACTTGGGTCAAAATAATCTTGAAATACAACACCAGTGTTTTATATTTAAGGTAGTTTTCGAAACTAACACCGAATAAACTCTTTGATGATCCAGATGTGTGGTCACGACGCCTGAACCCATATGCATATCGGACAACATTATTTAATACTACATTTAATCTTCTTAGGGAACAAGAGTCTAAACATGATAAAATTTCACAACCGAATGTTAAGCTAGGAACAACGAGTGTTTTAGCCAACATTTTTCTAGTTTCTATGGGTCTGAAACTTTTAGTGAGCTCCATATGCTTTTCCAACGGTTTTATTCATATGGGTTTTCCAAGTCAATGACCTGTTTAACCATATTCAAAAAATTTTAGCTGTGTCAACATACTCTACTGGTGCTCCGTTAAACTCTACTACTGGGAAGTAAAATAAATCAAGTGTTTTTTTTACATTAGAGAACAAGATTTTGGTTTGAGAACAAGACCACAGCAATTTAACCACTCCAAGATATTTTTTAAGTCACAATTTAATTTATTTACACAGTCTTCAATCATATCAAAGTCAGAACTAATTAAAAGTTGGACATCATCAGCAAACATGCGTATATCACAATATTTTATGGCAAGTGGAGCATCATTTACGTAAAGCGAGAAAAGAAGTGCTCCCAAAATAGATCCTTGCGGAACTCCACGGATTAAAGGGAGAAAATCGGAAGATTGGTTACCACTTACCACAGCTTGGCTTCGTCTTGGCAAGCAAGAGTAACCTAGCTTAACAGCTTCAGGGGAGAAATAAAATACAGTGGGTAGTTTATGGCACATAATATGATGATCAATAGTGTCTAATGCTTTAGAATCATCAAGAAGAACCAAAAATGTGACTTTATCCAAGGCTCTTCTTGTTTGTTCGATAACCTCTTAAAGCGCAGTTAGTGCAGCTATGTTGCGCTGTAAAGCCGGAATGTTTGGTGCTAAGCAGATTATTGTAGGTGATAAACTGGCAAATCTGCTTATGCATGAGTCTTTCAAGGACTTTGGACAGGAATGGGAGAATTGATATAGGCCGAAATTCTTGAGGGCTGCGGTTTTTCAAAACTGGGATAATTTTTGATGTTTTTCATTGTGAGGGAAAAATATTTTTCGTCAGAATAGTATTAAAACAATGACTCACGTAGGGTAATATAAGAGGGAGAAGCGATTTTAAAAATGTAGGGTGCAGATTGTCGAGACCTGTGGCATTAGGCTTAATTGAAATAAAACTTTCAACAACATCTTCATGGGTAACTCTTCAAAAATCGAAAGTGGATTGCTCGTCAGATGATGGATAATAATTAAGAGAGGATAAAAAAGATATAATCACCGTTGTTGGGCTTAGGACAAAAGATATAAGCGTTCGATTCAATTCATTGCAATTAAAATCAAAATCCGAGTGCTGACTCTTACCAATGCCAATCTCGCGAAGATTTTTATATAGCTTACGACCATTTAGAGAGAGGTTGAGGTTATGGGTATGATATTTGGTTTTGGCGGTGTTAATAAGCTTAACACACTCGTCATGCAACTGCCGGTATTTTCGACAATCTTCTGCTGTTTTGAAACGTTTCCATCTATTATAAAAATAGTTCTTTCTATTCATGAAGCTGCGAATCTCATCGGAAAACCAAGGATTATCTTTGGTTTTCCGATGCTTGACGATTTTTCTTTTTAATGGAACATGAGTCTCAAACAGTTTACATTATTTTGAAGAACTTCAACCTGCTCATCAGGAGAGAGTAAGTGGTATACCCAATGCCAATTTATTGACATGGCATCAGACTCAAGTGCTATCCTATCTAAATTTTAAAAATCACGATATTGAAATACAGTTCGAGGGAGGGTCGATAAAGGTGATATGTCAATATAAGAATATGACATGTAAACTAAACCTAAGAGAAGTTTTTCACACTGACACCAAATTTCTACAAAAACATATTCGAAAGCACAATTCGGTGAAAAAAAAACTTAAGTTTATTTGAGAGTGATTCTTTGATATACAATGCAACTCCACCCATTCGGTTCAGCCTATCAGCCCTATATATTTTATAACCCTTTAAATTATAAAATCTATCGCAAACATCATTTTATGATTTATATTTGATGTAATATATATAAGTAAAATATACACATAGATTACAGTGTTAGATAAAAGTATTCATATGTATCACTCCCTTCCACTTAGATAAAAAATAATTCAAAGTTCTTTAGAATCTCTTTCATTAGAGCAAGCGAGAGGAGAGCATATCAATCGAAAAATTTCAACGATCTCTTTGTCTGGCATTTTTAAGACGCCTTTAAAATTTATTTGGAACAAAATGGGACTTAATTTATTGGTCCTTTTAAAAATGAAAATGGTTGGTGAAATTGAAAAGTGCAATTTTAAGATTTAACAACCCAATAAATATTTAAAAGTGTTTGGAGAAACTGACCATTAGTCTTTTTATTGTTTTTATTTATTCATTCTTATAATTTCGCTTGGCCACGAGCATAACATCATAATTTCTAATGTCTAACTTTAATCAAAGTTCTTTAGAATAATATAATTCACAGGGAGTTTTCTCTGTAAATTTTATAAAGCAGTCGGTAATCATCGACAATTATTGCGTACTAGATTGGGTTTGATGTCATCTAGCTGATGAGCCCACCATCAAACTAGACGAAACGCAATGCTTTTGGAGCAAAGGCCACAAAACCTTTAATATTGAATTTCATTCATAATTACTCCACTAAATAAATTTTAATTCGACTATTTTTAGTCTTTTTACTGTTTTTATTTATTCATTCTTATAACTTCGCTTGGCCACGAGCATAACATCATAATTTCTAATGTCTAACTTTAATCAAAGTTCTTTAGAATAATATAATTCACAGGGAGTTTTCTTTGTAAATTTTATAAAGCAGTCGGTAATCATCTACAATTATTGCGTACTAGATAGGGTTTGATGTCATCTAGCTGATGAGCCCACCATCAAACTAGGGCGAAACGTAATGCTTTTGGAGTAAAGGCCACAAAACCTTTAATATTGAATTTAATTCATAAATACTCCACTAAATAAATTTTAATTCGACTATTTTTAGTCTTTTTATTCTTTTTATTTATTCATTCTTATAATTTTGCTTGGCCACGATTATAACATCATAATTTCTAATGTCTAACTTTAATCAAAGTTCTTTAATATAATTCACGAGGAGTTTTCTCTGTAAATTTTATAAAGCAGTCGGTAATCATCGACAATTATTGCGTACTAGATAGGGTTTGATGTCATCTAGCTGATGAGCCCACCATCAAACTAGGGCGAAACGTAATGCTTTTGGAGTAAAGGCCACAAAACCTTTAATATTGAATTTCATTCATAAATACTCCACTAAATAAATTTTAATTCGACTATTTTTAGTCTTTTTATTGTTTTTATTTATTCATTCATAAGAAATAATTACCATCAGTTTTTCACATTTCGTAAAAATAAAGAAAATGAATATAATGTATCTTATAATAAAAAATAATAAAAATAAAAATAATTCCATAGTGTAAATATATATATATATAAAATAATATACCACTATATTTTTATAATTCATTTAATAATTCAGTATAGTTTGCATATTAGTATTTTATAAAAACATTTATTTATTCTTATTATTTATACTTAACAATACAATTTTTTAATCGTTTAGACCTTCTTAAAGAATTTTTATCATTACCAAAACCAGTACTTCTTCGTTTCACATTGTTTTTTTTTTTTTATGGAACTAGCAGGCTTGTTATGATTCCCTAAAACACTGGTAGCAAAGCACACAGTCTTTAAGCTGGTAAACGTAGGTGAAAAGTATACCTTTCAGGTGACTATGAATGAAACTCATAAAAAAAAAAAACTTACGTCTGGATATTTTTAATCGAAGGCGGTATCTTAGATTCAACGTCTAAACATCTTTCTGAAGTTGTTCCCGAAAACCTCCTAATCGACTTCTATCACAGCCTATAATCTACACGAGAAAATATAAATCAGTGTATCTATGTAAAGCTTTGAAATGTAGTTTATCTCTCTAAATATCAGAAAAGATGTCCTAAATAATTATAGAAGTTACAATCTCCTCATACCTTCGCTTGTGATCAAGAATCCTTCCAAGAAAACCAGTACCTAATCATCCACCTTTAGTACCCTTTCAACAAAAAGGCACGTCCAGGCAGCGCAGGACTGGGTTTGCTAGTGCGCAACCACCGCAGTTGGCCTGATATTTGCTCGATTGCTTAGCTCGCCGAATGAGGGGAGGATCTTGCTCTGGGAGCATTAACTAGTGTCACATACTTTTTACAGACCACGATCTCGATGTTGGTTGACCGCCATAATATTATTGAGAGCACAGGCCCAAAGGAAAAACGATTAAATAGATTTCAAAAGTTCATCAAAAGAAGAAGATGTATTTGGTTTAAACTGGGAGGACATAGCTGTTCGTGCCTCCATGAGCTAATCTCAACCCTCCCTAAATGTTCCTAAACGCCCACAAAAATGAAGGAACCCTTTAAGGCGGGAGAAAGGTTTTAGTTACTCCCTCAAGTGCATATCTACCCAACCTTTAAGATAATTTAAAATGAATTAAATTTCCTCCCTATGTCTTCGTTTGCACTGCATCGATTAACAAATACTCCCATATTATGTAGGGAAGTACAAAAACCTCCCTTAAATTGTTGTCGATCTCTTCGTCATCCCGTTAGAATACCAGCCACAACTCCTAGCCAATCCGAACTTATTACTCCATACTTAACTTAATTAAATCTGAAAATAAAAGAATTAATGCTTCCCGAAAAGACAACTGCATCAGTGCTAAACCAAAAAAAAAAATCGTTATTTTTCAAGAAGACCTTAATTAATTTTTCATAATCTTACAACTAACATGTGTTTATTCTATTCTATTCTTAACTAACTATAGTTCATACAATAGAAAAGAACTAAATTTTCTTAACTAAACTTAGTTAATTTACTTTATCTTTACTTTAGAAGTCTTTCCAAAAAGTTATTATTAAACTACTTGACTGTAATCTCAAATTTAAGTTTTCAAACTTTGCATTAAATAACAACCGAATCTCAAATCCAAATCAAGTTACGTTCAATAATAAAGTACTGGACTCATATCCAAACGTTAAAATTGAAAAAGTTTTTGTAAGAGCCTTTCGGACAAAATACTCAAAGAAATTGCTTAATCGTACTCTCGATCGAATCAAAAATCAATAAGTCGAACGTAAACCGAATTTAATTTATAGAGGTATGAAAGCAAAAAAAGAAAATTATCGCTATCAATCCTCTTTGACCGAAAATAACAAAACGTCTCGAGTGACGACTTGCAAAAAAAAGTAGTAGCAAAACACAAAACGTAAAAGACACACTAAAATCGTATCCATTCGTACAATGACAAAAAATGTCTCCGTTAAAGACAATGTGAGCCGTTCTAGTGTCCGAACGATGCGTATTAAAGTTCTTCGCACGAAAATTTATCAAAAATTATTTAATCTTAAAATGCGATCGAAAATATCGAATACAAACGATTACAATTAATGTACAGGTGGTTACACCTTCCCACGAAAATATTCCAACCTTTAATCAAAAGAAAAGTGTATACTCCCTTAGAGTCTTGGACAAAATCGGAAGTGATTATGCCGCTTTAAATTCCAAAAGTTAATAAAAATTTATGTTATTTAAAAAAAATATAAATATCAATATAATTTTAACAAAAATTATTCAAAAACAGGGTCTCCTACCTACGAACGGAATGCATTCTTTCGATGATAATCACACCAGCAAAGTTATTTAAATGGACTTTACTGTTTGTTGGTATTTATTCTACTATTTTTTAAAGAGAATTTTGGTTTCAGGTAAGTATGTGTGTACGAGTGGGTTTTGGTTTATTATCCGCTCGTAGATTTTCTACGTTCATAAAGTCGAAGTATTCTTTCTTTTCTTTTATATCCCGACTTTAATTTAAACTTATTCGTTTTATTTTCGTTTCTGATTAACGTACATTAAGACGAAAACTAAACAAAACTAAATTACGAGTCGATAGACTCACAAAAAAAAATAATTACTTGGCTTAACATAATATCTAAATCAAATCAAACTTTAATTGTTAAACATTGGATTCGTTTTAGATACAGTGTATTTATTCCCAGCATATAAAACGACTGATTTTTAATTTTTAATAGATACGACTTCATTTACAAGTAGGCATAAAAGTGCTTTTAATGGACTCTACTGTATCTGAATTAATATCTTTAACAAAATTGTATCTTAGTAGCTGAAGGATTTAAAACTTTCATCACGTATTCACTTCACAATATTCTATACACGTAAGTATAAACAATCTCAAAACCGATTCTTCTATTGTTAATCTATATTAGTTTTTTTTTTACATCAACGACGGCGTAGAAATTGAAAAATCAAAAATCACTTTACTGAAGTAATGTTCGTTTATAAACTTCAATATTTTACTTCGCGTTCACGAAATTAATTTGAAAAATCTTCTCTCTTTTCAAGATCGAGTCGAGCAATTATTATTGCTGAATTCCCGTTGATTGATTTCCGTATTAAAATTTACCAATCTTTATTTTTTCTCGGTACAATTAGGCGCGACACGACGAAAAGCAAGAACATTTCTTCAAGTATCTCACTCCCGAGATGTACATAGGTACACGTAAGTATCAGGGCCGACCCGAGCTAAACTAGCGCCCTGCGCAATCTACACTATTTGCGCCCCTCATTTGCAGTTATTGGTGAAAGAAGTCATTTCCTCATCACCCAAGGGGTAGACTTTGCAATGCGTTTTTTTTTACGAGGTATCCCCAGTAGGCCTATTCCTCGATAATACTTATATCTAATAAAAGTAAATAGGATTGTTACAAAAACTATATAAAACCAAATATATCACAAGAACAAAAAAAAAACTAAAGAATACAAAAATAATTGTAAACTATAGCAATAGTAAGCAAAAACATATCACAAAAATATAGGAACTGAAATATTTTGTTAAGTACAAAATATTAAAAACATATTCAAAAACATAACAATATAAAAATAAATAAAAAAACTAAGAAAATAACAAATATGTACATATTTATATATTTACATTATTAGTGTTAATACAAAAAATAAAATTATTTAAATTAAAAAAAGGAACACAAATAAAACTACAATAAATTAACTTTCCTGGCTTTTGTTTTAGCAAACTCAGTGACCAGATCATCAAAATCTAATGATTTAACTAGTTTTTTTTCTATAGCCATGATTGACAAGTCAACTAATCTTTCCTGAGTCATTGTGGTTCTCAGGTAGTTTTTTATTAATTTTAATTTTGAAAAACTACGTTCTCCTGAAGCTACGGTTACTGGCAACGTATTTAATATTTGAAGACCTATCACTGCATTGGGAAGAAGGCCTTCCAAGTGTGAGTCAAAAATGTAGGTAAGGACTTCTAAGGGTGAACTGCCTTGTTTTACAATTGG
This sequence comes from Baccha elongata, assembly GCA_951217065.1. NCBI lineage: Eukaryota > Metazoa > Arthropoda > Insecta > Diptera > Syrphidae > Baccha > Baccha elongata. The sequence goes on from CATNUY010000065.1 coordinate 27,270, forward strand.
AGATAAATATAATAACTCTTGATGCAATTCCGCACTATCTAAATCTTTGGACCCTGCAAATGTCAAAGCTCTTTGCAAATTTCGACAAGATGCACTTAAACCGACATTTTTGGAACACCCACTTATATTATTTAAAAACGAAAAAATGATGTTGTATTCCCTTAGCTGTTCAAATCTTTCCGTAATGGAGCTAATCGCTTGGTCTAATATTTTATAGTAAAAATCTACCTTAAATCTTTGTTTTGGCTCTAAAATTGTTTTGGGACATTCATCAATATAAAATCTTTTTCTACGTCTAGAACGCATACATATTATTTCCGGAAACTGTGAAGGTATTTCAAGATTTATAGCTATGGTTTCAGCTGATTGTATGTAGTTACTGAATTGTTCTAGAGATCGCATTTCCACTAACGAGTTTTTAGTAGATTCCAGAACTAAAACGCTGTTCGACAAATTAACGGACGGACTTTGTAAATACTTACTAGTTACATTGATTTTTTCTAAAATATCAAAACAGATTAATACGCAACATACAAACTTGAAATCTAATAATTTACTTCCTAATGACTCTGCAGTGTTCTTACTCTCAACGTTTCCTACCTCGGATATTTCAATAAGAGCTTCATATATGTCTCCTAAGCTATTTTTCAATGGTTTCAAGGCGTCTAATCTACTTTCCCATCTGGTCTCAAAAAGAGGTTTTAAGGTCAAACCAGGGACATTTTTTTTTATATATATCCCAACGCATAGTTGAACCTGATACAAAGTTGTATAGGCATTGAACAATGTCAAAAAACTTAACAGCTTCCAACGAACAACGAGCTGAATCATTGACTACCAAATTCAGGGAATGAGAGCAGCATGGAACGAAAAATGCTCTTGGTTCAATGCTCTTAATTCTGTTTTGAACACCAGCCTCTTTTCCTTTCATGTTTGAACCATTGTCATAACCTTGGCCTCTGCGATTGCTTAGAGATATGTCATGCAATTTAAGTTCACCTAAAATTAACTCAGTCAAACCTTCGCCAGTTTTATCCTGCCCTTTCAAAAATCCTAAAAAGTGTTCTTCAACATTAAATTCATTGTTTTTCTTATATACAAATCTGATAATAATTGAAACTTGCTCAATGCGACTCCTATCAGGTGTTGAGTCAACAATAATTGAAAAATACTTCGCCTCTTTTACCATGGAAATTATTTTATTTTTAACTGTTAGTGAAATAAGACTTATAATTTCATTTTGAATGTTTTTACTTAAATATTTATTTTGCGTTTCTTGGCTTTTTATTCTTCTTAAATGTTCTCCTAACACTGAATCAAATGATGCCACTTCTTCAATGAGCTGTAAGAAGTTTCCATTGTCCAGCTCATACAATTGATCCGAAAACTTTTCTGCTCCAACAATCTCTCTCGAAAACAAATCCAACGAGAACAAACCAACTCCATCTGAACAAAAGACCACACAATCTTCCAAAACCGATTCGACCCCTCTACCACTGATTCCACCACGTTCTATTCCATTCACTTCACAATCCACAACAGAACTAAATGAAAACAAACCAAGCCTATCCTCTCAAAATATATCCAAAACCAATTCATCTCCACTGCCACCGCTTCCACCACTTTCTATTCCATCCACATCACAATCCATAACAGAACTTTATAAATATGATCAAGAAATGCTTTTTCCTTCAACTAACCAAAAAAAACTATCAGCCCCTGTAAAAAAAACCAAATCAATCTCTCTTGATCTTGAAAACAATTCCACCTCGCTAAAAACAAAATATCCCACCTCACTCTCTAATGCTAATAATATAACTCATTCAAATACCACACCACTTAGTACTTCAAACTCCAACCATTGTATATACATTTCTATAGTATTTTCATGCTGAATAATCACCGCCTGGCCATCTTGAGAAACGTGTTATAAACACATTTTTAGGTTCGTGCATTTAATAGTTGTCTATTCTGTAACCCTGACAACAGTCGTAAACATATATTATTTTTGTTTTGTTTACGACTCTTGTCAAGGAAATATGGATTTTAGAGCAAATAAAATACATTATATATTATTAATTTGTTTCGTAGACGACTATTGTTAGGGTAACAGAATAGACACTTAGTAAATGTAAGAACCTCCAAATGTGCAGTTAACAACTTTCTTTAGATGGCGCTGCTCCATGGTTGTACTATAGAAATTTATATACAATGCTCCAACTCTATTAACAAAAATGAAAACACATAAAAAAAACAATTTCGGCAACCACCACAACGTCGATGGTCCCACTTGCGGTGGGGAGCGCAAATCTACCCACAACGTGTGGTAGAAATTGCGACCTCCTCCGCAAGTGTGATCATCGACACTCAACTAAACACCAGAACAACAGACAACATAAAACTTTTAATTCACTCAATATTTTACAATGGAACCTTAATGGTTTCATAAATAATTATGACGAACTCAACTTAATACTAAAAGAACGTAAATACGATATTGTCTCGCTACAAGAAACACACCTAGCGTATAAAATAGATAAAATAAAACCAAAGTCTTATCTTGGTTTTTTGTTAACCATTCTTATAATCTTACTTCTGTACAAGGAGTTGGTTTACTTATAAAAAACAATATCCCTCACGTGCATAAACAAATTAATTCAAACATTTTATCTACTGCTGTACAACTTGACATGGGTATTAAAATAACGGTTATTTCTCTCTACATCCTACCTGGACAAACGTTTACACAATCTGATTTCGAGAACATAATTCGACAAGTGAATCCTCCATACATATTAACTGGTGATATAAACTCTTGGAGTCAGTTATGGGGCTCCCCAATTACTAACAAAAGGGGTTCAATCATTGTGGATTTCATAACGAAATCAGACCTAACAATACTAAATGATGGTTCTCCAACCCACCTTTCCACTCATGGTACACTCACCCACATTGATGTATCATGTTGCTCTTCTATTCTCTATCCAAAGATATCTTGGCACATATCCGATGACTTGCATAACAGCGATTACTTCCCGATAAGCATATCACTTCGTGTTTCCCCCAAACTAGAAACTGCCAAACATATCCCAAGATATAAAACAGAAATGGCCAATTGGGACTTTTTTAAAAATAAACTGGATTTGAAGATCGCTAAAGTCCCTATAAGCAGTAATATACACAAAGAGGCCGCACTACTCCTTAAGAGTATTCGTATGGCCGCTAATTTAATAGAATTGTGCTATGGTGGAACCTTGAACTCTCGAGGCTTCGAACTGTAAAGTTTAAAACTTGGAGGACTTTCATGAAAAACCCTATCCAAGTTAACCTCTTAGCCTGCAAAAAAGCTAATGCCCATTTTAGAAGAAATCTAAAAAGTAGCAAAGTCAAAAGCTTTAATGACTTCACAGGCACAATTAACCCCAATACATCAACAAGCACAGTTTGGCATAGGATTAAAACTCTGACGGATAACTCCACTCTTAATACTATATTATCCATCAACACAACAACAGGCCCGATCAGCAACCCTTATGATGTCTGCATTGCGAATACTTGGTCAACCAATTCCAATGACTCAAACTTCCCCCAGTCCTTTAACACGGAAAAAATCGCAAGTCTAAATTTAACTCCACTACCTGCAACGAATGCAGCGGCTCTACGCATTGAGACTGATATCACTACAATTGAATTTGACAGTTGCTTGAGTAGACTTCAAGGGAAGACACCTGGGCGCGATAGGATATCCTATCCGATGATAAAGAATCTTCCTGACTCAGCTTAGCAAAGGCTTATTTCGCTTTTAAAACACAAGGACCTAGATCACTGTATATATGCAGATGATGTATATATAATTTGTAAATACAGTGACCTAGACAGAATAAAATTGGTATTTTCAAGTCTACTTAACGAAATTAACCAATGGTCCAACACCTCTGGTTCTAATCTTTCTTTAGATAAATGCAAATGAATTCATTTACGCAGAAAACATAACTGCACTAACGTAGAATTAATTATTAATAATACAAAAATAGAAACAGTTACTAATTTGAATGTCCTAGGTCTTATCATAAACAATAAATATAACTGGAAACCCCATTGTACTTATCTTAAGAAAGCATTGGCAGCAAGGCTAAACATTATAAAATATCTTTCATCAAGTAAAAGTAATGTACATGTAAACTCACTTTGTAATATTACTAAAATGTTAGTCTTAAGTAAAATTGATTATGCCTTGTCCATCTACGGTTCATGTCCAAAATCAACGAAGAACATAATTGCTCCTACCTACCACTAAGCAGCTAGGAAAAGCCTTGGTGCTTTTCCAACTACACCGATTAAAAACATACTTGCTGAAGCTGGACTTCCAACGATAGAGAACCGGTACACAGAAATCATTTCTAAACTCAACGTAAAGTTCATCTTTCAAACAGGTTCAGTTATAGACAGAGATATCTCAAAGGCAATATCGCACAGATGCAGAAGAAGAATCCCTTCTACAATACACCTTGTCCTTGAAATTCAAAATAAGCTTCAATTACCCTTAACCAGAACAACCAGATTTACACCAACACAACCACCATGGTCATTATCCAAGGAATCAGTCATTCTCGATTTACAGGAATTACGAAAGAAAAACACCTGTAACACCATCTACAAAGCTCGATTCTCGGAAATCTTAAATGGTTTGAAAAACAAAAATTTGGAACTTCATGTACACAGATGGTTCGAAAACAGATTTAAACACTGCCTTTGCGGTCATATCCCAAAACGGGGCAATTATAGCCCAAGGCATTCTTCCAGACTTTGCGTCCGTCTACACAAGCGAAGCATTAGCTATCTTTGAAGCCACTAATTTGAGTTTATAAAAAAAAGGGAAATGGGCAATCTGCTCCGATAGCTTGTCAGTTCTACAGGCCATCGTCAATCCGAGCAACGACACAGACATCATAGCAAAAATACGAGATATTCTTTCAAAAGCACAGACTAAAATCAAACTCATCTGGACCCCAGGTCATGTATGAATAAAGGGTAATAAACTTGCAGATCAAGCTGCAAACGCAACACTTAAGGCTCCCACCTACACTTTCAACACCTTCTCTCGGCGCGACCTAAAGGGACGAATCAATCAAGCATTTCATAAGCAAACATTACTTGACTGGGAGCGTTACAAACACCACTATAGCTCTATAAACCCGAAGAAAATTCAGCCAAAGTTTCCAACAAATGTAACTAGATCCGAACTCAAAACATTCATTCGACTCCGCCTTGGTCACACAGCATTCACCCACCAACACCTGTTAAAGAAGGAAAATCCACCTATTTGCCCTAATTGCCTAAACTCAATTACCGTAACCCACTTACTCAGTCCATGTTTTCTGTCTGGACATGCACAACTTTTTATTATTATTATTATTATTTATTAGCTATACTGCCTTAATACTAATTACATTTCAATTTGGTTTTTCATTATGTATTAATATTTAGATACAATTCTTGTTTTTTTTTTTTTTTTTTTTTTTAAATTTTAAGTAAAAATTGTTTTAAATAGTATAAATACATTTATGCACAGGCAAAAGCCTCCCCCATTATTCTCCAATCGTTTCTGTCGTGTGTTTTCCGGAACCATAGTCTGTCGAAAACAACTAGTTCGTCTCTCCATCTTTTTGGTTGCCGACCGACTATTTGAGTAGCATATAAAAGTGTCCACTCAGTGCATTCTTTTGACCATCTCCCATCCAGTTTTCTCATGACACGTCCTGCCCAATCCCATTTTAGTTTCTTTGTCTTCTTACCTACATCTTCAAACCCGGTCCATCTTCGTGTTAACATTTCTTATCCGCTGAGATCTTCTGATACTTAGGGTGGCTCTTTCCATCAATCTCTGAGTCGTTGCCAGCTTTTTTTTCAACGCCTCGTTGTTACTCCATGTTTGAGACCCATAAGTAAGCACTGGTAATACTGTTGAATCGAAGATATACTTTTTTGTAGCCTTTGAGATATTTGAGTCCAGCATAGGTTTAATGTCCCAGAATTGCCTCCAACCGTTCGTTATTCTTCGACAGATCTCCTTCTCTTCTCTTCTTTCGAATGACACTATTTGTCCCAAGTATATGAAGTCCTCCACGTATTCCAAAGTCTCTCCATTATGGTATATAGGTGTTCTGACCATATTTGTCATAACTTTTGTTTTGTTAATGTTAGCGTGAAGACCTGCGTTGTAACATTCAGCCAAAAGTTCATTAACTAGTTTCTGAACATCTTCAGGGTTATCACTCATAAGAATGATATCATCAGCAAACCTCAGATTTGAAAGATATTTTCCATTGATTTTTATTCCAATGTTTTCCCATTCTAATTTTCGAAAGCATTCTTCTAGAGTAGCTGCGAAAAAAGGTGGTGAGATTGGATCTCCTTGTTTTGTTCCACTTTGCAGTTTAAATGGTTCTCCAAAGAATTCAGTTTTTATTTGTGCTGTAGAAGAGTCATAAATGTTTTTGAGAATTTTCACCCAGCGACCATTCACACCTTGGTTGAGAAGTGCATTCCACATAAAGTTTTGATTGATTGTATCAAAGGCCTTTTTGAAATCAATAAAAACAAAATAACCAGGTAATCGGTACTCTTTACTTTTCTCAATGATTTGATTAACTGCTTGAAGGTGGTCCATAGTTGAGAAACCTGACCTAAAACCTGCTTGCTCTACAGGTTGATGTTGGTTATGGTCTACTTCCATCCTTCTAAAGATGCACTTTGCAAAGATTTTGTAAATATTTGATATTATACTTATTGGTCGATAGTTGTTGATGTCATCTTTTTTACCTTTTTTATGCATCAGCGTGATGTATGACTTTTTCCACTGAATTGGAATTTCTCCTGTATCTACTATTTCGTTGAAAATCTCTTTTAACCATTCTGAAGATGTTTCAATTCCAAATTTCAGTATTTTGGCTTCGATCCCATCACTACCTTTGCTCTTTTTGTTCCCAAGTTCTATTATAGTACTTTTTAATTCTTCTTTAAGGAATGGTAAAATTTCTTCAAATTCTTCACTCAACCTCTGCTCTAGATTTCTGTTGTCTAAGAAGTTGGAGTATAAGTCCTTGTAGAATTCAGTTGCAAGTTCGTTTATTTTCTTTCTGTTGCGAATCTTTTTGTTGTTTTTTGTTACACCTAAAACCCACTCTTTATCTAATTTCATTGATTGTTTAACTTTTTTAATCGATTTAGTACTTTCCAAAATATTTTTAATATTTTTTTCATTGTATTCTCTTATTTCTTGTTTGCTTCTTTTTCTTATCTCTTTTCTTAGGGTTCTCAGCTCCATCTTTTCATTTTGTGAAATGTTTCCAATTTTTCTTAAGACTTCTCTTCTTTTTATAATATCTTGTGTGATGACTGATATTTTATGTTCTTTCTTGCTTTCTTGAGTTTTAAAGATATGCTTAAGTGATATAGCTTTAAAAGTTTTTTCGAACTGGTCGTATTTTTCTTGTAATGTTCTATTTACCCTTGTTTCCTTTAGAATATCATGGCGTAGTTTTAACTCTTTGTTGTAGTTCACAATTTGAATTTGGTTGGGATTTTTTTCCAGTATCTTTTCGATATTTTTATTAAGCTTTCTAGTTTTATGATTGATCACTAACTTGCTTCTTACCATCCTGTGATCTGAATCGTAGTTTAACTGATTCAATACATCAACATCTTGGAACATTAGTCTGTTATTACTATGGATAAAATCGTATTGATTCTTATGCTGCCGGTCCGGTGAGATCCATGTCCACATCCTGCTATCATTTTTCTTGAAGAGTGAGTTTGTTACAGTGAGTTTATGTTGCCACAACCATTGTACCATCCTCTCCCCTCGATCATTTCTCTCTCCGTACCCAAATGGGCCCATTAGTGGTTCTTCTCCTGGTTGTCTAAATCCAATACGTGCATTAAAGTCACCCATAACTACCAGTAATTCCGACCTGAGTTCATTGACAGCTAAATCCTAAGTTTTGTAGAACCTCTCAAGTGTTTCAATCGAAGCTCTATTTGTTGGAGCATATACTTGTATGATAGCCGCTTTGACTTTCCCAATTCGAATCTTCATTCCGATAATTCTTTCGCTATATCCTTTTATTTCTATTATAGATTTTTTCCAGCGCTCATGTACTAAAAGCCCTACTCCAAATTGCCCCTTAGTCTGCCCAATATATGAGAGAATGTGTCCTTCCTTGGTTTCCACAATTTCTTCTCCAAATCTTCGTACTTCAGCTAGTCCAATAATAAATATCCCACTTAATCTTTTCTCTTGCATTATCAAATTCGTTCATCCTCTCTTCTGATAGTAGCGATCTGGCATTATAGGTACATACATATATTTCATTTTGTTGTTTTGTATACGAAAAATTTGGAGTTGATGGTTGTGGTGGTGGTGGAGATGGTGCTGGTGGAGATGGTGGTGGTGGAGATGGTGGTGGTGGAGATGGTGGTGGTGGTGGTGGTATTGGTGCTGATGGTGATGGTGAAGTATGATCGGTTGTTGGTGATGTGTGTGCCGGAGGTTTTGTATGATTTGGTTCATTATTTAATTTATTTAATGGAGGGTTTTGGCCGTTATCATCCACGGTGGCCAACCGGATTGGATGAGTTTTTCCTTTTTCTTTGTTTTTAAATCGTTTTAGTTTTGTAGTCGTTGTTATTCGTTGCTTTAAATTCCGTTTCGATTCCAGATTCCTTTGCCCGTGCTTTGCACTTCATTGTGTTTAATCTTCACGATCAGTTTCGTATACAGAAGATTCTGATGCCGAACTTCTAATTTTAAAAAAACTTATCTAAAGTCTTTGGTTTTCCAGTTGTTGTGGTGTCTTTTGTTTTGCTCTTCTTTCCATGAGGCGAGATAGGTCCTTTTGCTGTTTTTGACCTGTTAGGTGATCGTGTATCTAAATCCACTCCCAAGTCATTAGTGACTAGTTCTATAATAAACCTTTCGAGCTCATCCACATTATCTTCTACATAGATGAAGTATGTTCGAGAAGATTATATTTTTCCTTCTCAACATTCTATCTATTCGTGTGATTTTTCTGTCTTGTTTTTCTTGTTTTTGATTTATTGCTGCAATTCCTTTGATCTATTTTTGTTTCCATACTATTTTTTGAGACTTCAATATCATTTTTTAATTCTTGTTTGGTATTTTTAATTTCCCTTAAAATTTCCTCTAGACTCATTTTTACGTTTTCCAAGAAAAGTCGATCTGGCAGCACTCTTGTTCTGAGATTTGATTCGAGTCTGCGCTGACTATTTTCCTTTAATTTTCCTAGGAAATATAAACGATCAACTAAACTGTGATGTAATTTTTGCTAGATCAGATTTTATTTGTATCACCCTGTGCGTTTTCACTTCAGTATGTTAGTTACTTGGAAACCCTATCTAGCAGCAGGTGGCGTTAGTATAACAGGAGAGATTTGTCGTTGACAGGATATACTTCTTGTCAGATTTGACAGTTGTCGTGCTGATCTTAAAAAGTATAATTTCTCCAACAATCCTCGATGCTGTGCTTCCAAACAACACCACCAACCGAATTCAGGTACTTTCACTCCTTCCTTATTGCTTTAATTCCTCGCGCCGCGCACAGTGCAAATTAATACGTCTCAATCACTTGGGTGATATATATTCACATGCACAACTACAAGTCAACAACTACAACTCTAATCCCATTGAACTTCTCAAAGAACCGGATTTAAGCAATATCGTTAAAATAAAAAAATTATTTAATAGTCTAAAAATTTTCATTTAATCAATATAGTATTGTAAACCTAGAGCCGAAAGCCTTCGCTGCTGTTTGCTCATATCAATAATATTAATAACAATTTTAATTGTATATTAATATCTTAATAAATAAATAAATAAATTAAAGACGTTCTTTTTGTTTCAGATATTGGGTGTATTTTTTTATCGTTTTAAAGTTTACAGAAAAATACATGAATGTTATTGTTGAAGAAGGTGCCAAGCGTGTTGTCTTTATGAAAAATCGATCAATAATTGCGGTTGGTGTACGATAAAACCGACTATAAAAAATGAATATATAAAGACAGCTCAACTAAACGTTGTAACGTCAAGAACATTAATAATGTGGCATGAGCGTTTAGGCCATGCAAATTTTAAGGCACTTCGAGAAATAAGCAACAAAGCAGTTGTAGATGATCTCAAAATAAAACACGTGTCAAGTGAAGACCCATTTTGTGCAGGCTGTGCTTATGGTAAGCAACATCGCCAGCCTTTTCCAAAGTCAGGAGCTAAGTGGTCTGGTATACCTGGTGAAGTTTTACAAGTGGATCTCGGTGGTAAGATGCGCATTTCATCAATTGGTAGTGCCAATTATTTTATGACTTTTCAAGATACTGCTATGTTATGGTGTGTTAATTAATCAAATGAAGTTTTGCACAGAAGTTGAAGCTAATGGACATGTCATCAAACGTTTGAGATCGGATGGTGGGTTGGAATTTTGTTAGGAGTGTGTTCGAGATATTCTTTTAGAGAAAGGAATCAAACATGAAGTTTTGACCCGAGAGCTGCAGACCAGAATAGTTTCATCAAGAGGCAGAACAGAACAATAATCGCGAGTGGAAAATAATGCTATGTACATGAAAAACAACTTCCCTTGTATCTTTGGTGAGAGGCAACACATACCGCAGTTTACTTGAAATATAGGACAGCATCACATACAGTTGGAGGAAAGCGCCCTATGAAAGATAGTTTGGCTCAAAACGTTCGGCGAAAAACCCTCGAATTTTCGGAAGTAAGGTTTATTATGTTGCATTCAGTTGAAAGCGATTTTTTCAACATTCTCTCTCGCTTTCAATAAAACATGACGTCAATTGTCCATTAGTCCATTTTGCTCAACCAACCATCGAAATTTTTCTTTTGATAATGCTTTTGTCAAAGAATCAGCCTCCGAACGATCAGAACCGAACCGACCGATGATCGTCGGTGCATACTACACATCAATCTCCGCCTTTTTCTGCATATCACATGTGTAAAAATACTGAGTGTCGATGTGTTTCGTCCTCTTTGATGAATCGGGATTCTTAATCAAAGTAATTTCTCTTTGATTGTCGCATTTTATAATCGTAGGTTTAGTTTGTTGTTGGTCCAGATCTGACAGTAATCTTCTTATGTGTAAAAAAGTTTTCGGTGTAGAGCATAGAGCTACGAATTCGGCTTATGTTGTAAATGTTGCAATCTCAGTCTGTTTCTTAGACCTCCAGGAAATTATTATTTCTCCTAACTAGCAAAATAAGCGAAATAAATCCTAACATTTCCCATACAAAATTGGGATTTTTTTAAGAATTGATTCAACTTCTAATGTTGGGGTTTATTTCATCTTTTGATTAGGAAATATGGCATCTTTGTTAGGGCTTATTGCATTAAAAATTGTAAGTATTTATTTCAATCATCGTTAGGAATTTCTTCATTAGGACTTATTAAGTTAGGACTTAATACGTTAGGAGCTATTGCATGGAGCCAAATGCTTTGATAGATTTTCCATTTGCTTCTCTGAAAGTAATCTAAGAAAAAACTATTAAGGTTATTAAACAGCTGCTTTATAAATATAATATTATTTTCACGTATGAGCCCATCATCTTCGTAAAAGGCTTAGTAAGTAATAGATTCTATAGACTTACAGACAAAAATACATGGTTCAGCTATGGATTATGCTGGTACATATTGCATAAGAAAATCAACAATTCTTTTGTTCCTTTTCGATCTGGGAAGGATGGAAAAGAGGACCTGAAAGCTGCCACTCCAACGGTCTCATCTAACAAGTCTGAAAGGTTAGACAAACATAGATCAGCCGCTTTAGCATCCAAAAAATCTGAGGTCCATACCCCAGTTTCCCAAACACAACCTGCCTCTTCAATTCAACCAACCAACTTGCACGAAGAAGGAAAAACTACATCAGCCTCAGTTTTTTCTCAGTCCGAAATGGAAAAACTCGTCAAAAATATTACCGAGGATATCGTTTCCAGAATAACAAAGGAAATTGCGTGCTTATGAAGCGAGGTTATAAAACGATTTGAAACCATGGAACAAAATTTATCTGCTCACATCAAACATACCAACAAATCGATAGACTCACTTAAGGAGCGAGTAACAAAATTCGAGACCCACTTAGAGCCAATAAGTGTTATGAAAGGGGCTTTAGCTAACTTGGAGCAAAGATGTGAAACATGCGAGAGAAAGGAAGTTGCTGCCGACGCTGTTCTTCTTGGTATCCCCCAATAGCCAAAAGAAGATTTAAAATCAATTTTTGATCAAATATGTCACACCGTCCAGTGCACTCCCGTCGCATTGAAAGCTGCTTTTCGAACTAAACAGCCTAACGAAATTGGTTTGCATGACTCCCCCATCATACTTAAATTCGACTCTCTAAGGGAAAGAAATACGGTTCTTAAACGTGTTGCTCTTTTTCCCAAAACAAATAATTGGCTGCTACATTTGGAAGACATAGGAGTTAAAGTGCAGGGGAAAGCAAAGCAAAACATTTACCTGCACAGCAGCCTGACGACAAAAAACCCCTCTTTTCTTCGACAAGCTAAGCACCTAAAACATGTTGGAGCCCTTCTTTCGGTGTACACACACTCTGGCTCAGTTTATTGCAAAATGAGTGCGGATTCGGAGAGCATATACATACAAAATGATGCAGTTATGAGTGCGATTGCTGCAACGAACAAAAAAGATGACAAAACACATCATGAGGAAGACGAAAGAAATCAACAACATTAAAAGTATTATTATTTTCATTCTCTCTTTTCTATCTTTTTTTCTCTTTTCTTTCTATCTTATTATCTTCTTATATTTAAATTCACCATACATTTATTTTAAATTATTTTATAAGAGTAAAAGTAGTTGCTTTGAATACTTTTTTATTGAATGTTCTGATGTTGCGAATCTCTCGTCATATAATTGATCGGTACAGAGTTGAGTGATCGAACAGAGAATTTTAGAGGCGATGGCAGCGATGTTATATTAAAGGCAATGATTAATTTTTTTTGTAAACGCAGAGAAGGTTTTAAAGGAATTCATATCAATGCTCAAAGTTTGATGCCAAAAATGGGGAGAGTACGATAACTTTGGCGCCAAGAATTGATAACGGTTTTTAGTAGAACAATTCAATACAAGCATTTTTTACTACAGGTGGGGGGGTTTATCTCCCTCCGTTTGGGCGGGAGGGGCAATTTTATAAAAACAGTGCTAAGAATTTAAAACAAATATTAAAAAATAACGGTAATACTTACAACTAAGTTTTATATCTTTTTTAAAGCCAATACCTTTTTCTATTAGACATTTTTTAAATCAAGTGAAACCTGTGCATAGTCTTTGAAAAAAACGGACTTTAAACTAAAAAATTGCGAAAAAAAGGTAAAAAAAAACTTTGAAGTGTAATTTTTCAAAACTGTAAGATAAAATAAAATTTTTTTTTATAAAATTCGTTGCTCATATTAATTTTAAATCATAAACTGAAAACAAAATGATTTTATATTTTCTAGTTTTTGAGCAAATGGAAAATTACTAAAACTACTTTCTCATAAGAGTTTTCTTTTTTTTTTGGTATACGGTGAATGTTGTACGTAGGTTCTTTGTTCTTGCATCTTTAAATGCAACAGAAACTTTGCATACACCCAACCTCGAACCCACCCCACCTCGCGCCCACCCCAAATCCTATACTGTGTCCAAGCAGGGGGGTTGCTTACATACCTTACTGTTTATAAAACAAGTATCCAACAAAAAAGTTGTTTTAGTAATTTTCCATTTTCTCAAAAACCAGAAAACATAAAATCATTTTTGTTATGTATATTCTACTATTCGTAATAGAATGTCAGTTTTTATTACTGATCATTTTGTTTTCAGTTTATGATTTAAAATTAATATGAGCAACGAATTCTATAAAAAAAAGTAGTATTTTATTTTACAGTTTTGAAAAATCACACTTCAAAGTTTTTTTTTTTACCTTTTTTTCGCAATTTTTGAGTTTCAAGTCCGTTTTTTCAAAGACTATGCACAGGTTTCACTTGATTTAAAAAACATCTAATAGAAAAAAGTATTGGCTTTGAAAAAAGATATAAAACTTAGTTGTTAGTATTACCGTTATTTTTTAATATTTGTTTTAAATTTGTAGCACTGTTTTTATAAAATTGCCCCTCCCGCCCAAACGGAGGGAGATAAACCCCCCACCCGTAGCAAAAAATTCTTGTATTGAACTGTTCTACAAAAAACCGTTATCAATTCTTGGCGCCAAAGTTATCGTACTCGTGCCCCAAAAATCGATGAATTTAGATATTTGTTTGAATTAGATGCGATATGTGTTTCAGAAACCTGGTTTTCCCCAGACATTAATGATGTCTCATATTCTTTGAATGGTTACAGAATCTTCCGCTCAGATAGATGTGGTCATGGTGGTGGTGTGGCGATTTACTTAAAAAATGTTTGTCATGCAAAATTAAATTTTCTTCATCACCTGGGTTTCCTTATTAATACTTATTTATAGAAGTAGTAGGAAGTGAATGTAATATTTTGTTAGGAACTATTTACAGACCAAATAGATATGTTCAGTTAGAACCTTTATATGATCTTTTGCAACAAATTGCAGTGAGCTCATCGGAAATTATAATATGTATGTGGGGACTTTAATAGTAATATTTTAATGGACACAAATTTAAGCGATAAATTGGCCTCATTTGATTTGCATTCAGTAAATACCACAGTGCCTACTCATTTCACTCAAACGTCTGGTAGTTGGTTGGACCTTTTCTTTGTTAGTAATAATGATGGGGTCTTATTTTATGACCAACTTGCTGCGCCAGTTTTTTTCCGTCATGACATAATATTTCTTTTATGAAAGTTAATTTGATTTTATGAAAGTTAATTTTCAAGAAAACCAAGTTATTCAATTTAGGGATTTCAAAAACGTAAACTGGTTATTACTTGAACATCACATTCAGACTCTACCTTGGACAAACATCTTTTATATGCCTTCACCTGATGAACAAGTAATGTTTTTGAATGAAAATATAACTAACCTCTTCAATATTCATGTAACGACTAAGACAAAACGAATCAAAGTGTAACAAGAACATGGTTTACGAATGACATTAAGATACTAATGAACTTACGTGATTTAGCCTATAGACGTTGGATTTGTACGCGAGGGGAAGAGTTGCACATAATCTACAAGGTTTTGAGAAACAAAACCGTAGAAAGAGTAAGAGCGGCGAAAATAAAATTTTATGCTAACCGCCTCAAGCTCTGGTCTGATGGTCGTAAAATGTTGAGTAGTCTTCGGGAACTGGGAGTTGGTAAGCAGCGACCTCTTTTACAGAACAATATAGATGCAAACGTATTGAATCGGAAATTCTCCTCCTAGCAACCCTCCTTCGGGAGAATGTGATAGACTGAATGACATTTGATTTTACAAGAGTAAATGATTTAGACGTTTTAGAAGGCGTACTCTCCGGCAAATCGAATGCAATAGGAGTCGATGAAGTCAATCCCATTTTTCTTAAAGCCATTTTGCCTTTTGTATTACCAATTCTGATCCATGTTTATAATACAATTCTTACAACTGGAATTTGAACGTATAATGCAGAAACAACTGAATAATCATATAACTGTGTATCGCAAGGACACTCGCAAAATAAAAAGGAAATCACTTTTCTCTACCGCAGTCGAACAACTGTCGCGGATTTCAAATTCGTAGATTGCCGTCGGAACCCTCAAAATGACAGTGCAAAATGGGCACTCAAAAAATAAAAGAAGTGGAACAAGCGCCGATCGAACGCAAAAAAAAACCAGAAAACAATTAGTCTTTGCCAAAGTAAACCACCAAAATAAAACAAATTGAAGTCGTTATTTTTTGAATCTAAATAAAATCGTTTTTTATTTCTGTATTTGAGAGACGAACAGAAGTATGGATTTGTGTTGATAGAACCGTAGATCGAACTGATTAACAGCTTTCCAATTTTATTTCAAGAAACCTCTTATCGCATGATTTTGTTACAGTTGATTCGGTTACAGATCATTGACCTCATAGATGTTCTTCTTCTAAGTTTCTCGCTGCACATCATCTTGCAGATCCTCCACAGCTGATCGATCATAGATTTGAAAACATCGCATTGGGGAGGAGCTACAGTCCCAAAGTTTCTCTTTTATTTTGGAGACTTGCTGTGTTGACTCCTACAAGGTGTGGTTACTTTTGCTGCAATTTTGGGTATGCGATGATAATTGGAGACTTATTATGCCATGATAAATGATGTTAATTTGTAGTGCCGTCGGTGTTTTGCATTTTTTGGCAAGAGAAATTCCTGATGGCTAATTATCTTTTAACTTAAAGATAAAATTTTTACCGTTGAATTTTAACCGTTGAAACCATGTTGCGATGCAACATCCCGCCGGGCCGCCGAGAATTCAGTTGATGTCATCAAAATTCATCTGCCCGATATGTGAGGCATGAGATAATTGATCCTCAGAATGCGAATGTTGGATACATGAAAGAAGAAAAAAAATAGGTATGTTTGGTGAATGGTGTGTGGCAATAGGAGATTATAACGATATTAGTTTTAGTTCAGATAGATAGATTAAGCTTATTAAAATTAAGTTTTAGTTGAAATATTAAAAAAAATGTTGTTAATGTGTGTGTGTGGGTGGAAATGATTCGTTTAGCATTGGTAAAAAACAAAGTTTTGCTATTGGACGCTTAAACGAAGTGGTTGCAGTTTTAACTGTAACGACACGAATTTTCCCATCTGCTCCTGGATGTGTGTCCGTAATTCTGCCGAGCTGCCAAAGCGTAGGAGGCGTGTGTTCATCAGATAGGAGCACTTAATGTCCAATCTTAAGTTCGACGTTTGGTGTGAGCCATTTAGGGCGCTGTTGTAATCGAACCAAATATTCAGCCTTCCATTTTTTCCAAATGTCTTGTTGTATTTTCTGCATGAGCTGCCATCTGTCCAAATAATTTGGGTTCGTTTCCGTTAAGTCCCTTTCCGGTGTGGTGTTTAAAGCTGACCCGATTAAAAAGTGTCCTGGTGTTAAAATTGATAGGTTATCTGGATCTTCCGTCATAGGGCAGAGTGGACGTGAATTCAGACAAGCTTCAACTTGCGCTAGTATCGTCGAATATTCCTCAAACGTCAGAGTGTAATGTCCAATGATCCGTTTTAAGTGGTACTTCATGGATTTTACACCTGCCTCCCAAAGACCACCGAAATGAGGTGCAGCAGGGGGATTGAAATGCCAGTGAGTACCATTGGCTTGCATTAGAAGTGCAATCTCCTCTGTCCATTTCTTTGACATGTGCGACCTTTCTGAATCCAGAACATTTGATGCTCCTTTAAAATTTGTCCCACAGTCACTGTACAGGTTTGAACAAATTCCACGACGAGCAGTGAAGCGTTTAAAAGCTGCGAGGAATGTAGATGTGGTGTAATCGCTCACAAGCTCCAAATGTACTGCTTTTGTACAGCAACATATAAAAATGGCTATGTACGCCTTTGTTATCTTACTGCATCGACCCTTCCATGCTTTTAGTTGCACAGGACCAGCATAGTCCACTCCAGAAGTTTGAAATGGTCGCGCTTGGGTAACTCGTGGCGCTGGCAAGGAACCCATTTTTTGTTGCATTGTCGTTGCTTTGAATCTGTAGCATTTTAGACATTTATGTATGCACCCTTTGACAGTGTTTTTAAGTTGAAGAATCTAATATTCAGATCGCAGAGTTGCCATCATTAATTGCTGACCGCCGTGTAAAGACTTCAAATGAGTGTCATGGACGATGAGTGATGTTAAGAAGTTGGTCGACGGTAATATTATTGGGTGTTTCTGCGAATAAGGTAAATCAGCATTTTCCAACCGACCTCCAACTCGAAGAATTCCTTTATCGTCAATGAGTGGTGAAAGCCTTGCCAATTTGCTTTTCATAGGGACAGTATGACCTTTGATTAGCTGTGACAGTTCTTCACTAAAAAATTCTTCCTGTACGAGGATAATTAATCGTAGACGAGCTGAAGATAATTCATCGATTGACAATGGTCCGGACATGCGAGTTGGTATCTTTTTTGCCTTAAACCTCAAGTTTGTTAGGAACCGACGCCAATATGCCGTCGTTCTATATAATCGGTTTAAGGATGAAAAACGGTTAAAAAGAAGTTGGTTAGTTTCGAAAGCGCAGAAGTGAACGCAGAGCTGAAAAATATTTACAATTGGGTACCTAGATGCTATCAAAACATTTTTGGTTTTTAAAATCCTCGACGCTTTTGTTTCAAGGTCGGTGGATTTTATTTCATATGGCGGATAGTGTTTCTCCTCGAAAGTTTTCAAAAATGTAGGTCCATGCCACCAATGGTCGTTTTTGATAAGTTCATTCGGAGAAATTCCTCTCGACGCAATGTCTGCAGGATTATCCTTAGAAGGGATGTAGTTCCAACAATTAGGATCCGTCAGCTCCTGGATTTCTGCTACTCGGTTGGCAACAAACGTAGTTCTTGTGTATGGTGCAGTCTTAATCCAAGCAAGTGTGATTTGAGAATCACACCACGCAAATACCTTTGCAGATTGAAGTTCCATCGTTTTTATAGTATGCACCAAAACGTGTGCCAGCAATAAAGCTCCACAAAGTTCCAAACGAGCTAATGATTTATTTTTAAGAGGTGCCACTCTAGTCTTTGAAACGATAAGATTTACGGAACTGTCATTCCCATTCGTACTTCGAAGGTATATTGTGGCAGCATATGCTTTCTCGGAGGCATCGCAAAACCCGTGTAACTCGACGATTGATCGAGTGGTGAGATTAATCCAACGTGGTATTTCGATGGCCTTTAAAGAACTTAATTCGCCCTTTAATTTATTCCAGGCGGAAACGATGGTTATTGAGAGTTCAGAATCCCAAGCTTTGTTTTCCTTCCAGATGTCTTGCATTAAGATTTTTCCAACGATGACGCAAGGTGCTATCCAACCCATTGGATCGTAAAGGCGAGCAAGATCTGATAAAATAATACGCTTTGTATTCTTCTTCCATTCTGGAAGGGATAATTGAAAAGTGAAAACATCCTTTACAGGATTCCACTGGATACCTAGTGCTTTTATCGCATTGTTCTCGTCAAATGACCATGGTATTTTCATCTCTCTCTCCTCTGTTGTGACGGATGTCAATAGCTCCTCATGGTTACTGACCCACTTTCGTAATGGGAAACCTCCTTTATTCAACATCGCTTTTAGTTGAGATTGCATTTTCAAAGCTTCTTCTACGGAATCTGCGCCATGAATTACGTCATCAACGTAAAAGTTTTGCATGGCAATTTTCGATGCGATAGGGTAGTCATCTCGTTCATCAGCCGCAAGTTGTTGAAGCGTTCGGATGGCTAGATATGGTGCACAGGCAGTTCCAAAAGTAACTGTGTTTAGACGGTACATCTTTATTTCACCTTTTGGTAGAGTGAATCCGCAGGCGGAACCCAGATTTGCCTGTACATTTTAGTGATATCGGCTGTAAATCCGATTTTATGCCTTCTGAACCGAGCAATATGATCAAAGATGTCAGCTTGCAATCTTGGCCCAACGAAAAGATGGTCATTTAAGGACGTTCCATCTGCAGTTTTGCAAGAAGCATCAAAAACAATTCGCAGCTTTGTGGTTGAGCTAGATTCTTTTATCACTGCGTGGTGGGGAAGAAAATAGTGAGGAGAAATTAATTCCTTTGGACTTACTTCTGTCATATGCCCAAGTTGTTTATAATCAGTAAACACCTTTTTATATTCTACGTGATATGACGGACTCGATTGGAATTTTCTTTCCAACTGTAAAAATCTTACAAGCGCGGACCTTTGTGACCAACCCATCGAAGGATGTGTTCCTTCCTTAAAAGGAAGTTGGACGACATATTTTCCGTCCAGTTGAAGTTCATGGGTTCTACAATAATGACTTTCACACTTTACTTCCTCTGGTGAAAGTAATTTCCGGTTTTGTACTTCTTCAAGTTCCCAGAATCTAAGAAGCAAACTGTCCAAGTTTTGAGGTTCAGTTGTTATATGCAAAGATGTTATATTTGGTTGGTTTATGGATGAAATGCCTCCAGAAAGCACCCATCCTAATTCCGTCTTTTGAGCCATAGGAGTACCAGGCTCTCCTTTTATAATACCTTCAAGGATAATAGAAGGATAAACATCACTGCCCAGTAAAATATCGATTTTACTTGGTTTGAAGAACCTTGGATCAGCAAGTTCAATATTTTGAAGATGACTCCAGTTAGCACAAGGAATATGATGCGTTGGAAGCACAGCTGTTAGCTTAGGTAAGATCAAAGCACTAAGTTGTAAGCTAAAATGTTTGTTCACGTTAGATACAATAGTGAACGTGGTTTTGTATTTGGTGGTGCTTGTGTTGGTTTCACCTACACCATGAATGTTAACGCAGCTCTTTTCCTTTTTTAATTTTAAAAGTTGAGTGGCCGATTCAGTTATAAAGGACGCCTCTGATCCAGGATCTAATAAAGCTCGCAACAGCGACGGTTGGCCAGCAGGTGTCAACACCTGAATGAGGGCCGTAGCCAGAAGAACAGGTACTTGAATGTTTTCGGCTAAGGACGCGTTGTATGATGAAGCCATTCCGACGGGGGATACAGGGTTCTCTGATGACCTTGATTGAATTATATTAGCAGAAGAAGATGCTGGTTTATTTGAGTTTTGAACAGCTCCTATTGGAGCGTATTCACTAGCATGCATTGCTTTAGCTGGTTCGGTATAATGCAGTAAAGAATGATGCTTTTGATGACACGTAGCACACGTGAAAGTGCTTGTGCAGTTTTGAATAATATGCGCACTTGACAAGCAATTGAAACATAATTTGTTTTTCTTTACAAATTCCTGTCTTTTTGATACGTTAAACGCTTTAAATTTGAAGCAATAACGAATTGAATGTTGACCGTGACACAGCGAACACTTTGTGTTAATTGTTGAGTTATGAACTCGCACTGTGCCTGGTTTTTTAGCTTTATGTTGATTTAAACCTGATGAGGATTCCCCAATGACATCCAAGGTTCGCGATCTCATAAGGATGAAATCTTCTAAAACGCTGTACTTTGGGTAGTCTACATGAGTGGAAATATGAGATTCCCAAAGCACACGAGTTGTACATGGAAGTTTTTGTACCGTATGGAAAATAAGAACATCTTCCCATGAATAAATAGGTACTCCCATATTTTTGAGCGATTGTCGTGCTTCGTTTGTCGTGTCTAACAATAATTTAAGATCATCTGACGATTCTACAGTAAGATGATGTTGCTCAAAAAGTAATTTAAACTGATTGTCTTTCAGTAAACGAATATTTTGAAAACGTTTAAGTAGCAACGCCCATGCAGCTTCAAAATTCGTATCTGTGTTTCGAAGAATACGCGCCGCTTCACCAGTTAAATTTCCCTTTAAATATTGCAGTTTATGTGCATCAGATATAGACGAATTTTTATTTATCATACCTTCAAACAATCCTTTGAATTCAGGCCACATTTTTAACGAACCATCAAACGTGGGAATTTTCATAAGAGGAAGTTTTAATTCTACCGACGGGGTGTGTGTGCTAACTAGAGATTTGTTGAGAAGACTTTGACTCTCGCTGCTAGCTAAATGTTCTTTAAGGTCACTTGAGTAGGCAAAGAAAGTTTCTTTTAATTTATGAAAAATAAGATCCTTCATGTAGGTTACTTTTGCTTCCTCAGTTGGGGCTTCAACGATTTTCTGATGAATTATGTTAGCTTCATCAAAGGCTCCTTGCAAACTTGCCAAACGCGCCTCAATCATATAAACTGACTTTTTTGTTGTTGTTAAATTACTATATGCGTTATAATCAGCATCGATATCTTGAGCAATAGTTTGAATCGCATCGATTAAATTTGGAACCTTTGGTTTACTCATTTTTGAAAGCAACAAAAAATAAAAACCCCGAAGAACACACAACAAATTAAAATATTTTTATTAAGGTTTAAGTATAATTAGATCAAGGAGGATCAATGATTTAATTTATTAAGAATAATTATTATAATAAAAATGCCACACACCTGTACAGTTATGCGTTGCTCCCTCGTTGTAGATTCTTCAAATCCAGATTTTCTCCAAGATAAAACCAACCGTAGATAGTCGATAAAAAATATCCTTTACACGACGCACTTCATAAGCGATTGTCTATAGGTTTTATTTTAAACCATCTACGCACTCCACGTGGATCTTTTAAATACACAGTCAATTTAATGTAATTTTTTTAGTTTTTTAAAGTATTTAGCACTGATCCTTTTTAAGATCCTTTAAATCCGGCTCGAAGGACCACAATGTATCGCAAGGACACTCGCAAAATAAAAAGAAAATCACTTTTCTCTACCGCAGTCGAACAACTGTCGCGGATTTCAAATTCGTAGATTGCCGTCGGAACCCTCAAAATGACAGTGCAAAATGGGCACTCAAAAAATAAAAGAAGTGGAACAAGCGCCGATCGAACGCAAAAAAAAACCAGAAAACAATTAGTCTTTGCCAAAGTAAACCACCAAAATAAAACAAATTGAAGTCGTTATTTTTTGAATCTAAATAAAATCGTTTTTTATTTCTGTATTTGAGAGACGAACAGAAGTATGGATTTGTGTTGATAGAACCGTAGATCGAACTGATTAACAGCTTTCCAATTTTATTTCAAGAAACCTCTTATCGCATGATTTTGTTACAGTTGATTCGGTTACAGATCATTGACCTCATAGATGTTCTTCTTCTAAGTTTCTCGCTGCACATCATCTTGCAGATCCTCCACAGCTGATCGATCATAGATTTGAAAACATCGCATTGGGGAGGAGCTACAGTCCCAAAGTTTCTCTTTTATTTTGGAGACTTGCTGTGTTGACTCCTACAAGGTGTGGTTACTTTTGCTGCAATTTTGGGTATGCGATGATAATTGGAGACTTATTATGCCATGATAAATGATGTTAATTTGTAGTGCCGTCGGTGTTTTGCATTTTTTGGCAAGAGAAATTCCTGATGGCTAATTATCTTTTAACTTAAAGATAAAATTTTTACCGTTGAATTTTAACCGTTGAAACCATGTTGCGATGCAACAAACTGGTAACAACTTTTTAGTAAATTTTCAATCCGGGTTTCGACCTTAACATAGTTCAACAACTGCCCTTCTGAGTGTTACTGAAGATATAAGGGCTGAGCTTGATGACAGTGGTGTTACATTTCTCGTCCTTTTAAATTTTTCCAAGGCATTCGATATGGTTAACCACTCTTTGCTCTTAAATAAGTTGCGTTATAAGTTTGGTGTTTCTCCAGAAGCGGTAAAACTGATTTCGTCTTAACTTGGTGATAGAAATCAAGCCGTATGTGTGGATAATCGATTGTCTGATATTCTTCCAATAATACGAGGTGTCCCACAAGGTTCGATTTTGGCACCACTTTTGTTTTCTCTGTACATCAATGAAATATGTTCAATAATCCTTGAAGCTTCTAAACACTTCTACGCTGACGATATCCAGATTTACAAAAGTTGCCCCCTGGGACTTATCCAAAACTGTGTCTCCTTAATTAATGATGATCTTGAGCGGATTTTCAATTGGGCAGAAAGTAATAGTCTTACTCTGAATCAAAACAAGTGTAAGTGCTTAGTTATCTCAAAAAAATGTTAGATTTATCTTATTTTCCTCCGATACTGCTAAAGAAGTGCCCTCTAGAGTTTGCTAACACATCCAAAAATCTTGGCATTGTCTTTAATAGAACTCTGGAATAATCACCTAAATTCAATTTTTGGGAAAGCCTATGGAGCCCTTAGAAATCTTTGGATTGTCCAGCAGTTTGGACAATCCAAAGATACGGCACATACGGCAGTCAAATATTTTATAATTGTGATTCTGCTAGTAAGGCCAAATTAAAAGTAGCGTTTAACAGCACCATTCGATACATTTACGGGCTACGAAGGTATGAACATGTCTCGCATCTGTCTAACAATCTCTTAAATATGTCCTTTAAAAATTTCATTAAGTTTCGAACATTAAAACTGTTTTTTGATATTATAAGAACACGTCAACCAACTTATCTACTCGAAAAAATTCGGTTCCCAGCATCAAATAGAACAAATTGTGTAATACTTCCGCGGTTCTCTTGTCATCTGAGAGACAGTTTTTTATTGCTGCAGTACGCCTTTGGAATTCACTACCATCGAATCTGCGAGAGCTAAGCAACATGAAACAGTTTCAGAGTAGTCTAAAGGTTTTTTTCCTCAATCAAAGCAACTAACTTCTTCAAAAAAAAAAAAAAAAAAAATTTTACTTCAAATTATTTTCTCCATTCTTCTTTTTCTTCCTTTTTCTTCTTTTTCCTTAAACTTTATTAACTTTATTTTTCTTATTCAATTACTTCTTTTATTTATTTTTTGCTTTTAAATTTTGTACATAAATTTATGATTAACTACTTATCAAATCAAAATGATTCTTTTTCATTATAATTTGTTTTGTTTTCTGTTGAACAATGTTAATAACATAAACTTTCACTAGCTTATAAGATTAAGACATAATCTTTAGTGTTAGCTTTTAACGAAATAAATAAACTTAAACTTAAACTTAAACTAATTCTGCCTTAGAATTCGTTTCAAGTAATACGGGCTTCTGGGAGTTGGAAGCCTTATATTATTGTAAATTCTCTTATTAGCATTTTCAGAACAATCATCATCCTGCAAATCCGATGATTCATTTTGACAATTTGGCTGTTTTGAATCACAGATTTCAATTATTTCATGGAGCATCGGTTGTCCTTCATTGAATATCAAATCTTTTCTGAATAATATTCTTCTGCCACAAGATCGAAAATTCTATACGCCAATCATCCGACACTTCATTTAATTTTCTTCCCATTTAGTTCGCTGCTCTTTTGAGATGTGAATATAAGCCGTATCCATATTAGTTGAACGGCTTCAAGTTATAAATATATTAAATAATTTTATTTTAAGCTTGTCATTTTCACTTCCAGTCTAGCTTTCAATCGCGACGGTCGTTCTTTTGTTAAGCTAATCATGAAAATTAATTGCGTAATCTGTAATAAAGCGGAAATCGCCGATTCTATATCTTGTGAGATCTGCAAATCATTAATGCACCTGCATTGTGCAAAAATTAAAAAATCTGACTCAAAAATAATAAACTCCAATAAGAATTTTTCATTTAAATGTGATAAGTGTAGCACAGTTGATCTGTCTACTTTCTTCAAAAAATTGGTTGGTCTAAGTGATTATTTAAACCAATGCTTAATCGATTTGAATAGTGAATTCCCTATCCCCATTTCTCAATTTATTAACAATAGTTTTAACAGCAGTGATACATTAAGTAATTTGGGTAGATTAACAAGAAGCAAAACAAACACCGACGGAAAGTTGAATGAACCTTCGTCCAGCCAAAAAAATAAAAAAACGCTTAATGTTAAAACAAATACAAACAAAAATTCTCCATCTCTCCAAAGAGGCAACGGATCGAAATCTCTTTGCTCATCACCAAATATATTACCCTTTTCTCCCACTACTACCTCGTCCAAAAACTCTTCTGACAGTGCATTAATTAAACACATAATTTCTACAAAGCCTTTAGCCACGGCCCCTCCACCTTCCGCTCTTGTGGGTACTCTTGCAAAGTCTGTTACTTCAGACTATATCCAGAGTCAATGCAATAAACCGGTTTTAGATTCTGATGCAAGTACAACTCTCGATGCTATCAATGCCGACAGCAACGACGATGTTCTTACTCCAACTAATGAATCTAATGAAGGAAATGCTGATGGAGATAATGCTGGTCAATGCACTAAAACAACAACAGTGGAGAATAGTAAAGAACGTTGCGATATGAGTGAGGGTGATTTACCTTGTTCTATAAAAATCACCAACGAAGAAATCTACGAACCTGTTTTAAGTTTCAACGCCACTAAGGAAGACAATATTATCGGTGCTTTGAATCATGAAACGCCTCACGAAACGATTACACAAAAAAACAACAACAACAATGTAAACAAAAATAGCTGGGAAATGGTAAAGAGGAAAACAAATTCTCAAAATCGTAATTATGAAATCACGGGTACAGGAACAAGTACATTAAATGCGCTCACTCCCACAGTGTGGTTGCACATTTCCAAATTTAATATAAATACCAAACCCGAAGATCTTATTAATCATATATTGGCCATGACTGATATACCTGCTGACTCTTTAAAATGTTACAAGCTAATCAAAAAGGGAATGGCACCATCTGATATTACTCATGTTAATTTTAAACTGAGCGTTCCCTTAAACAAGTTTGACCAATTGATGAGTGATTCCTCAATATGGCCTATGTTCGTCAAGGTCAAAAAATTCACAAATCGCTCAAAAAACGACAACACTCAACCAATGAAGGAACTGACTTAACATCTATTCGTTATGCTGCCGATCAAATTGAAAACCATCTCGAATCCAATGCTGCTGCGTCATCTGTGTATCCTGAAACTTCAAGTACTTTAACATTATATTATCAAAATGTAGGAGGCATTAGAACCAAATTAGATTATTTATATCTTACTTTTTCATCTTCTATCTATGATATAATTTTACTAACAGAAACTTGGTTAACTGAAAACCAACTAACATCTGAAATTTTTAACTCTAATTATACAGTCTTTAGAAAAGATAGATGTAAATTGTTGACTGGTATGGAAAAAGGAGGGGGGGTTTTGATTGCGATTAGGTCCTTTTTGTCTTGTAGAGAGATAGCGTTGAAGTCAAAGACTCCCACTCCAACATCTTCTTTTGATATCGATCAGATAATTGTTTCATTATCTTTAAAAAATAAAATCGAAATTTTTATAATGCTTAGCTACATTCCACCAAGAAGTTCTCTTGAATTATATAACATTCATCTTGGTGATTTTAATCAAGGAAATATCAAGTGGATATTAGACGTTGATGATAAATACTTAACTCCTTATGATGTTACATCGGATATTGAAGAAAATTTGATTGATTTTTTCAGTCTGTTTGACTTAATACAAATTAATTCCTACTCTAATTGTCTAAACCGTATTCTTGATCTTATTTTTGTTGATAAAGATTTTAATATTAATGTTGAAAAATCTAATATCCCATTGATCAATAACTCTATGCATCACATTGCACTTGAAGGATCTTTTAGTTTTTATAGTTACATGAAAAATGAAAATTTAAATAATGTTTTTGTACCAAACTTTAAGAAAGCAAACTTTGATGCAATGAATGAATATTTATCCTCTGTTTCGTGGGATGCTTATATTTCAAGCAACGACTTAGATAACTTAAATGAAACGTTTTTATCCATTATCAATGAAGTTGTACGTAGATTTGTGCCATGCAAAAAATTAAAGTCAAATTCAAATCCTCCCTGGTTTAATAAGAGATTGGTTAATCTTAAAAATAAAAAAAATAAATCTTTTAAATCATATAAGAAAAATCGGGAAAATGATGAACTACGTTCCATTTATTTAAACTCTCAACATGATTTTGATACGCTTAATAAGTTTTTGTACCAATCATACATGTTCTCTATTGAATCTAATATAAAAGAAAATAGTAAATGTTTTTGGAACTTCATCAACTCCAAACGTAAATCAAACGGGTTTCCAAGCTGTATGAAGTATTTAAATACCTCAACCAGTGATGTCAATGAGATTTGTAATCTTTTTGCTAGTTATTTTCAGTCTGTCTATTCTTCAAATTCAACCTTCAGTCTTGATTTACCAGAAATTTCAGAGTGCATTAGCATTGGATCGATGGTTTTACTGGATTCAGAGGTCAAAGCAGCCTTGCTTGATTTAGACCCAACTAAAAATTCGGGTCCTGATGGGATTCCTCCAATTTTATTGCTTAAGTGCGCCACCTCTATAGCAAAGCCTTTGACGACTATTTTTAACTTGTCTCTGTCAAAGGGGCAGTTTTTAGACAGCTGGAAATTGTCTTTTTTAACACCAGTCTTCAAATCCGGATCGAAACAAGAAATAACGAACTATAGACCGATCTGTAAGATTTCTGCTTTGCCTAAGCTATTTGAAAAAATTGTCTACGCAAAGCTTTCTTTTCAGATCAATGACTATGTATCAGTCTACCAACACGGGTTTATATCTGGAAGATCTACGACCACCAATCTGTCATTGGTGGTAAATCAAATAATAAATAATTTCGAAAAGTGTTTACAAACTGATATCATTTTTACTGATTTCCCAAAGGCATTTGACCGCGTCAACCACAAAGTTCTTTTGCACAAATTACTTAAATTTGGTTTCCATTCCAACTTATTACATTGGTTGGAATCTTACTTGATTGGAAGGGTTCAAATCGTGAAAATTGACAATTTTTTCTCGGAGAGGATCCTAGTGCCATCTGGCGTCCCACAGGGCAGTCATTTAGGTCCGTTATTGTTTTTATTGTTCATAAATGATATTCCTCAAATATTCATGAATTCAATGTGTCTTCTTTTTGCAGATGACCTTAAAGTGTATCGCATGATTAGTTGTATTGATGATTGTATTATGTTAAATGAAGACTTAAGGAATTTGGCTGAGTGGTGCAACTTGAATGATCTTCATTTAAATGTCTCTAAGTGCCAAGTTTTGTCTTGTGTTCGTCATACTTCCCCCATTCAATTTCAATATGATATTGACGGTTCAAACCTAGAACGTGTGGTACAGAAAAAGGATCTAGGAGTAATCCTCGATACAAAACTTACGTTTCTGCCACATATCGATTATATCATTAACAAATCCAATCAAATGTTAGGATTTTTAAAGAGAAACACTAAGGAATTTACAGATCCATATTCACTTAAATCTCTTTTTAACTCACTTGTTCGATCTATGCTTGAGTATTGCAGTACAGTATGGAACCCATACTACAAAAACTCGCGTGAGAGAGTTGAAAAAATCCAAAGAAAATTTACAAGATATGTATTCTTCAAATTAAATTGGCGAATTGATATTCCACCTTATAAAACCAGATGTTTGTTATTTGGCATGGAGAGTCTGGAAAATCGTCGTACTTATTTTTCGATAATGTTAATCAGGGATATAATAAGCTTCCATATTAAATGTCCACAATTACTAAGTTTAATTCATTTCCGAGTTCCAAGAATCCATTCCCGTGAAACAATTTTGTTTCATGAGCAATTACATCGAACAAATTACGGTCGTAATGAGCCGATCTCTCGTTGCATCAGAGAAGCCAATTTAGTTTGTAGTAGATTAGACTTTTTTGTAAACTGTAATAGAGAAACATTTAAACTTTATGTTTTTTATGCTTTGAATCCGCCAGCAATGTGATTTAAAAATTTTATTTAATTATATTAATAATTTATGTCTTACAACTTACAAGTAAAATTGTTTTAGTTTATTGGTTAAGAATATAATATACATGTATTAGTCTATAAGAGAGATGTAACCTCTGATTGATGAAGCGAAATAAATAAATAAATAAATAAATTTTCTTTCATATCTTAAAACCTTCTTCTTCCTTGAACTCTCGAAAAGATAAGACACATTTCTTTATCTTGAAATACATTTAAAATCTTTAATCTTTTATAATAAATTATAACTTGAACTATTTAATTGGTTTGTTTCCTTTTTATTCAAAAGTGTATATAATTATTTACAAAACATTTCCCGTTAATTTTATGGTCTTATTAGATTTTACCACATTTAAAGTTTTTCTAAATTCATATTTGGAATTTCTCGCGATAATCTTTTTAAACTTAGGACTTTAACAATATCATACAATCTCATCAGCAAGAATATTTGTATAACGAAAGAAAATTCACGCGATCTGTGTAATGTTAAGAGAATTCTTCATCTGATCTACTTTATTTGATGATGATGGTTGATGATGATGGATGATGATTGTAACGATGATGATGATGATAAGGATGTGTATTGTGTATGTACTAAAAAAAGGACAAGACTCACGAAAAAAAACACGTGCTGAAGTTCGATATACTGGATACTGGATAAATAACTCGCATAAGATGGATTATTCAAAACCAGAACAATTAAACCTAGATCGTAACTTAAAGGAGAATTGGAAGCTATTTAAAACGCACTTTCAAATTTATGCTACAGCAACGAAGACAGACAAGGAAAATGAAAAGCTTCAATAGATTTTTTCCAAACATTCGGACTAACAACAGACGAGCAACAGAAGATCACGACTGTTCAAGGAAAGTTTGAGAACTACTGCAACCCACGAACCAATGTGGTTTACGAGCGTTATCGTTTCTATATGGGCAGCCAAAAAGAAAGTAAACCTTTCGATCACTTCTTGAAAGAAATTTCAATGCTGGTAGAGAGTTGTACTTTTGGTGAGGAGAAAAAGTCAATGCTAAGGGATCGCATAGTAATCGGAGTTGCAGACCAAAACTTGCAAGCTCAGTTACTCAAAATGAATGATCTGGATCTGGAGAAGGCGGTAGAGACGTGTCGGATAGCGGAGATGACCAAAGTGCAGAGCAGAGTTTTGCAGGGAGATCTAGGCATTGTTAACCCAAATTCATCGGTGGACGCTTTAAAAACAACTAAGGGTAGTACAAACGCATTAGATGAGGATAAGACAACAAAGTTTTCTAAATTTAATTGCAGATTAATTCGAGAGAAGTAAAAATGCAAAGCATTTAGAGACTCTTTTTCCAGCATACTCTCTCAGGATATGGCATCATAGCTATAAAAACATTCAAGACCCTAATAATCAAAAGGTGCTACAAAAAATTTTACGAACTGTAAACTACCTTCGCCCTTTCATTCCACACCTAGCTGATTTAATCGCTCATTTTCGAGAGCTTCTAAAGAAAAATGTTGTTTTTGTTTGGAACAAGTATTATTCTGATATTTTGAATCAAGTTAAGCAGGCAATAGCAAAAGCGACAACTCTCTACTCTTTTGATCCAAACCTACCTACAATTGTACAAGCAGATGCTTCCAAGGCTGGCCTATGGTGTTGTCTTCTTAAAAACGGACAACCGATTTGTTTTGCCTCTAAGAATTTGTGTTAGACAGAAACTCGATATGCGCAAATAGAAAAGGAACTCCTTTCCGTGCAAGAAGTTTCATGAATACATCTACGGTCGCAAAATAATTATTCACACTGATCATATCTCTATACACACTGATCATATTCCTATACTCCAATAATTTTTAAGCAGCTATTACTCGGTAAGACTAAAAAGAATGAAAATAAAGCTGATAATGTATGATTAAGACATACGTTTTATACCTGGCAAATCTCTGCACATTGCAGACCTTTTGTCACGAAGTTTGGGAATGAATTCTGAGATTAATTTAGAAAACATTTTTACTGAATACATACATACTGTTAGTTTAGGAGATGAAACAAGAAACTTTAAAAGATGACATTTTGAATTGTCTTAAACAATAATACAGAGATGGTTGGCCGACATCAAAAAATAAAATTCCAGGACGTCTTAGGTTTTACTTTAACCTTAAATATACAACATATGAAGATGACAATCTATTTTTCTTCGAGGATACAGTTTTTGTTCCAAATTCCTTAATTTCTCATGCGTTAGGAACTCTTTACGAGCATCATTTTGGTATAACAAAAACAATTGAACGAGCTAAACCGTTATATTACTGGCCTTACATCAGTCGGGACATGATTATGAGGTGTCCTATCTGTGAAAAATTTAGATCTGCCGATACAACCCTGAAATTGCATCCACATAGTGTTCCACAATTTCCATACCAAAAAGTAGGTTGTGATTTATTGGAGTTTAAGGATAGAAATTTTCTGGTTTGATTTGAAGAAGCTGACTAATGAATCGGCATTTTACGTAGTGCAAGCTATGAAAGAGGTTTTCTATACTCCAAAATACCAGAGGAGGTAACTTGTGACAATCAACCATTTAATTCTTTTAAATTAAGTCAATTCGCAAAAAGTTGGCATTTTAAATTAATTTTTTCTAGCCTATACTATCCCAAATCGAACGGAATGGCTGAGAAAACAGTCCACATTGCTAAGTCAATTTTAAGAAAATATGAAATGATAGAAACCGACATAAACCTCACATTGTTAGAATATCGCAGCTTACCTCTCTCGCATCTGGATCACACACCCTCTCAATTGGTCATGAATAGGTTTTTGATAAATCTTAGTTACAGCTAGCACCGGTAGGTAAAGATTTTAGGGAAAAATTGCAACAGGCCAAACTCAAGCAGAAATTGTACTATGAAAGACGGGCTCGACGTAAAGAAAGAAATGGATCTTAGCCCAGGAGACAATGCTGTTTTTAGAAAAGGAACAATTTGGGAACCAGCTAGAGTTGAAGCAAAGAGTAAAACACAAAGATCTTATATCTTACGCACTGAGAATAACAACATTATAAGGAGACATTCTGAACACATACGAAGATTGTATAATTCTCCTTGTCTTAAGAGCTTAAGCGGTGATGGAGAGCAAATTACACCTTATGAAGCACACTGTTATAATGAAATTCGTTATTTTTTTATAGAGGGAGAAATGTTGTATCAGGTTACAATACTATTACGTGTAGATATGCATTCTCTACTTTCACTCTCATGACTCGTTGGCCTGCCTTCTGCAGCCAGTCTTTGCTTAGCATTCTTCATGTACACTTATCTTATAATAAGGAGTTACTACATTGAAGACGTGTTTATTTTAATAAATACTACACAAATCACAATGAAATTTCTAAAAGCATCCTTTTACTGATATTGTTTGGTTTATAAGATATTGTATCTTACCGATTAATTCATGCCATTAAATAAATGCAGTATGAAATGAAATAATGCAGGATAACGTTTGTCACCATATTTTAAACAGAGTTTTATAACATTTGGAGTGATCCACCAGACCACCCTACACTGGTTTGTTTCTGTTCCCCCGATATAAATCTCATCGAACATCTCTAAAACATGCTTGGTGCAAACAATTGAAGAAACTGTGGAGGAGCTAAAAAGTGCTTTGATCAAACCATGGGACGTTGTAACCCCATCGACACCATTATCAGCTCTATCAAGCTGGCAAAGCCAGATAAATCAATTAATCACATTTTGTTATAAAAATGTATTGTACCTACATTGTACCTCTTAAGATATACCATTCATAATTTTATACCTCTTGCAGGTTTCGAGATACAGGTGTGTTTGCTAGCTTGACTGTCAAGCCAGCCAACACATTTTCAAAAAAATATTAATATTTTTTTCTTGATAAAATGTATTGTACCTAATTAAGTGCAATGTATATGTTAAAAGCAATATATATGTTAAAACCCATATAAATGTTTAAAAAGTGTAATATTTATGTATAATTTGTTTTGTTTTGTCGAACAGACATTTTATATTCTTGTAAAGTTTAAGCATTTATGTCGCAAAAACTATGTAAGTCTATTGACATATATATATTCATGTTTTTATCACAGCTTTAATTTTTTTTGATTTATCTTAACTTTTAACCATTATTAATTTGTGATTTATTAACGTTCAGTTTAAATTTATTAAGAAACGAATGTTTTCTCTTCTATGTTGTTATAAACAGAAATAAATCATGAACGAAACGTCATTTTAAACAACATTTTGTGTTTCATAAGTGGAACGAAACTGACCTACAGCCCATAAACCAACTTATTTGTACCTCTACAAATCTGATATTAGTTTTTGTATACCTCTTTCCGTTCTCGAACCCTGTTCCATAGAATGCGAAATCAATGAAAAAAAACTTCATTTTTCCATGTAAACGAAAACAAAATTAATATAAATATTTAAAATCACTAGCATTATTTATTTTTAAATTTTTTTTAAGTGATAAAAATATGAAATAAAAATAAATATTAATTATGTGGGAATGTCTTACTTTTTATCACATTGGCTCAACAAACATTTGTAGTCTATAGAGCAAAATTTGTTTCCCTAAATTTGTTAATAATAGAGATGGAGCTATGGGGATAGGATCAAACGATAGAGAATATTTGAATAAGTGTAGCTTACTGCATCATTAACTCAATTTCCCGAAAAAATAGTCTACGGGGCACTTAAGCACTCAGGCGGCGATATGTTTTTGGTACTAAAAAAAAAACTTTATTTGTTTTTAAAAATGTTTTATTTTATTTGACTGTTTTTTTTTCGGTTATTATGTTTGACTGGATTAAAACAAAAAAATCCAGTCATTGTCAGATCTGGACTGGAATTCCGATTTTTAGCCGGCAACACTGGTGTTTGCTAGCTTAAATGTCAAGCCAGCAAACACATTTTCAAAAAAAAAAATTTGTTTGATAACATTTATGGTACTTATTTTGTACCTCTGCAAATCTGAAATTAGTTTTTTTTACCTTTTTCCGTTCTCGAGATACAAACAAAAAAAATCAAAATAAAAAAAAAATTTTATGATATTTTTTTTGTACCTTTTTTGTACTGCTAAAAAATTGCCTTTTGTTTTTTGTATCTCTTTCCGTTCTTAAGATACAAGTGTGTTTGCTTTGTCAAGCCAGCAAACACAATATTTTTTTATTTTTTAATTTTTCACCTGTATCTCAAGAACGGAAAGATGTACCAAAAAATTAAAGACAGATTTGGTATCTCAAGAACGGAAAGAGGTAAAAAAAACTAAAGGCAGATTTGTAGAGGTACACAACAGGTACAATAAATTTTGTTATAAAAAAAATTAAAAAAAATTGTGTTTGCTGACTTGACAAAGCAAACACACTTGTATCTTAAGAACGAAAAGAGGTACAAAAAACTAAAGGAAAATTTTAAGAAGTACAAAAAAGGTACAAAAGGTTACTTTTTTTTGAATTTTTTTTGAAAATGTGATTGCTAGCTTGACATTCAAGCTAGCAAACACACCTGTATCTCGAGAATGGAAAGAGGTATAACAAAACTAGTAGCAGATTTGCAGAGGTACAAAATAAGTACAATATATTTTTCTTTCAAAAAAATTCTAAATTTTTTTTTTTTAATGTGTTTGCTGGCCCAGGTAACAAAAACACATGTATCTCAAGAACTGAAAGAGGTATGAAAAAAAAACTAATATTAGATTTTTAGAGGTACAAAATAGGTACAATAAGTTTTATCAAGAAAAAAAATATTAAACATTTTTTTAAAAATGTGTTTGCTGGCTTGACAGTCATGCGAGGAAACACACCTGTATCTCGAAACCTGTAAGAGGTATAGAATTATGAATGGTATATCGTAAGAGGCACAAAATAGGTACACTAAAATTTTATAACAAAATGTGATTACGCTAAATGGGCTTTGCCAGCTTGATAGAGCTACCGTTATCAGCAGTATGACAATGAGATCTATTTTTGTCATAAGAGTAAGAGGAGAACACCCTTACTCATTCCCATTTAATATTTTATTTTTGATTTTTTTTTAACTAAGGAAAAAAAAATATCCATTTTTAGTTGTTTGTTAATTTTTTTGCTAAAGGAAAACAAGCTATTGCTTTCATTCAAATGATTCTGAATTGACAAAGATAAAGCCACAATATACAATAAAAGATTAATGTCAAATAATTTAAAACTTTTTACTATTTGGTTGCATTTCTTGAATATGGTCCAGCAGTGTATTTCCTTTTCTACATTGTTCAAAATTATATCGGCATATGTACTAACTATAATCTGTCCGAACTCTCTTCAAACTGTTCACAATAGTATATGTAAATCGTATGTACAACTATGTAGATAAATGAAGAAATCATCACATAAGTTTTGGAAGTAATCATCACATAAGTTTTGGATGATTTTTTAAGCAGAGCCTAATCAAGTGGCAAAACCACTGTTGAAAATCAGTCTTGTTTAGGTCGCCAGTCAGTGCGTTCACACAAGCTTCAAAATATTTGTGTTCTTGTAATAATATTAAAAAAAGATTTGTGTGTGTCTTAACAAAATGAAACTGCTTATTTTGTTGACGACTCTTTTAGTGGGCGTATTTGATGTAAATCAAACTAGAGCCGATAATCCTGGGCCCAGATTACTCTGTTACTACGATTCAACTAGTTTCATTCGTGAAGGTAAGAAAATAACAAAAAACTGTTTGAAATCAAGTAAATAATGATAATAGTTGGTGGTGTTGAAAGTTTTTGAAGATGATAATGTTTTCCCAAAGTATTAAAGTTAATTTATTCTTAAACATAAATTACTGTTATATTTTGTCACATGATCGTAAAAAACTTAATTCTTTTCGGCCATTGAGAATTGAATATTAATTTGAACTGATGGTGACCTTGGCAAAACATAGTAAAACATCGACACCGTTATCAGCAGTATGCCAATGAGATGTATTTTTGTCATAAGAGCAAGAGGAGAAAACACTAACTCATTCCCATTTAATATTTAATTATTGATTTTTTTTTAATTAAGGAAAATCCTTATAAAAATAAAAATATAAATCCTTGTAAAAACAAAAATATCCTTTTTTTTAGATTTTTGTTAATTTTTTTTTCTAAAGGAAAACAAGCGATAGATTTTATTCAAACGATTCTAAATCGACCAAGATAAAGCCCTATTCTATAATAAAAGATTATAATCAAATAAACTAAAAGTTTTCACTTTTTGGTTGCATTTCTTGAATATTGTCCAACAGTGTATTTCCCATTCTACGTTGTTTCAAAATTATATTTATGTAGGTACTAACTATAATCTGTCCAAACTCTCTTCAAACTGTTTACTCTAGTATATGTAAATCGTATGTACCACAACTATGTACATCAATAAAGTAATCATCACATCTCATCTCTCAAGTTAAGTTTTGGGTGATTTTTTTCATGTCTGCACAATAACAATATTAAGAAAAAAAAAATCGTCGAATACAAGCAATTATCGCCTCTTAAGCAGAGCCTAATCAAATGGCAACACCACTATTGAAAATCAGTCTTGTTTAAGTCGCCAGTCAGTGAGTTCACACAAGCTTTAAGATATTTGTGTGTGTGTGTCTTAACAAAATGAAACTTTTAATTTTGTTGACCGCTCTTTTAGTGGGCGTATTTGGTGTAAATCAAACTAGAGTCGATAATGCGGGTCCTAGATTACTCTGCTACTACGATTCAACTAGTTTCATTCGTGAAGGTAAGCAATAACAAAAAACAATTTGAAATCAAATTAATAATGATAATAGTTGGTAGTGTTTAAGATTTTCAAAGATGATAATCTTTTCCCAAAATATTAAAGTTTATTTATTTTTAAATACAAATTACTGTTATCTTCTGCCACAAGATCGTAAAAAACTTCATTCTGTTCGGTCATTGAGAATTGAATGACAATTTGAATTGATGGTGACCTTCGCAATGACGCATTTGGATTTAATATCTTTTGGGAGCTTACTTTAGTTAAAGTTTCCCTTTATATTTTGTAAAGTTAAAAAATCAAAGCATAAGCAGTAATAAACATTTATAAATTTATTCTACAGACACTTTCGCAGTTATTTGTTTATTTTAAATAAAATTGGTAATAGCAATGGATTTCTAATTTCAATTCATAGCAATTAATTTAATCGGAGAAATGTGTTACAATTGAATAACGATTTGAACTGTTGGTGTGCTTGGCGATGATGTATTTCGATTTAAGCAGCACTACCACACCCGTATGACGATTTTGTTCAAGTTAGTAAAGAATCTCAAAAATACACCTTAGATTGTATAGTATATTTAAGGGAATATTGCAATGAAAATAGAACAAATAATCATATCAATAAATTCAGAATTCATCTTCGATGCCCTTATTTCTGCATCAACTGTCTGAAATTGTTGTGACGGGCCTTGTATAGGGCAAAATATTTTACTGACTACTGTAGTGTTTCCTTTTAATTTTTTAGTCAAAAAATCAATGTAGAAGCAGATTGTTTTTAAAATTGAGAAAACTTTGACTCGGGTTCAAGTTTAAAGAACTTCTACGTAGAGCCGGTTCTATTGCTTAAATGAGTACTGTTTAAAATGTTGCGCCTCTGTGTTTGAATTTCCATTAAACACACGTATTAAAAGACTTTTATTTAAAAAAAAAAACAAAGATCATTAAACCTTCCCGCCGCCACGAGAAGCTACACAAACAAATTCTTAAAAAAAACAGGTTAATTTTTATAGTAACTGCATTTTTCACACATAAAAAGAAATGCAAAAGATCAAAACAATCACCCCACGGTAACACTTATAATTGAGCTCTTTTTTAAAAAGCTCTAAAATCAAAAGTTCCTCTATGGAAACCTAAGAAAAAAAAACACGCAACGAGTTACCAAATTGATAAAGGTAAACTTTGAAAGTATATTGGTATTTAATGAGGGTTGAAAAGAATTGGCCGTAGCTAGGGTTGAGTTATATAAATGGTATATATCTATAGTAAAACAAAGTAAGCTTTTCTGAGGTCAGCCCGAGTAGTCCACAAGCAGATTTGTATCTCAATTGGAAAAGTTGTATCCCATTCGATATAATTAGAGAACAAGAAGATATACAAATATTTATTTAATGTATGATATTTTCTTAATACAAAATTTATCCAAAACAATAAGATTGCTACTGTAGTGTTCACTAGTCGCTTGCTAACGATCGAATAATAATATTTTATTCTTACAATGAATATTTATTCGTCGTCGACTTTTCTAAATACAATAATAATATAAATTCTACATATTATATCGTACAGTGTAAGAAAATACAGCCACTAAGTTGTGTTTTCCTTATTAATAAATATTATGATTAAATTGAAACGATCGCTAGATGTAACCTAATGTATCACAATGAGGATTTGTATTATATTCTGGCATCTTTTTTTATGCATTTAAGTTTTCAAGAAACAATTAAGTTAAAATATTTTTGGTTTTGGTAAATTTAATAAAATATGTTTGCTATAGAATTCATAAAAATTGTAAATATTTACTTTATTTAAAAAATATTGTTAATACTCTATTAATTTTTTCAAATTGTTTTCAAGTTATGAACCCTTGTAAATTGTTGCTGATTCAGTTCATATATTGTTATAAAAAAGA
Source organism: Baccha elongata (assembly GCA_951217065.1). NCBI lineage: Eukaryota > Metazoa > Arthropoda > Insecta > Diptera > Syrphidae > Baccha > Baccha elongata. The sequence continues at coordinate 66,311 of CATNUY010000065.1, forward strand.
TTATAGTAACGCTTCAATAAAAAACAATATTCTAGATTTCCGTTGGTCGTATAATAATTTAATGTTTTTAGTTTTACGAGCAAACAATATTTTATAAAACTTCGTCTCACCAAAAAAAAAACTTCGTGCTTTCCCATAAATAGTTATTGGAGTCAAAATTTTGGAGGTACAAATAATTTTCAACGATTATCTCGCCTTCTGTTGATATAATCAAAATGAAGTTTACAATATTTTTGGTAGAACTTTAAATTTCCGACATATCTGTTTAATCAAATTCAAAGTTTTTGTACAACAAAAAATAATTAAAATATATCATGACAAAGTTCATATTATGTATGCAAACTTCAATTTTTCATGATCTTCCTCATCATGATTTCTGTTATTAATTTTTTTTTTAAATGACAAGCAAATTATTATAATTTTTGTCTGCATAATATGAACCTTGGCATAATATATTTAAATTATTTGTTGCAGTACTGAAACTTTAAATATGCTGATATGTTGGAAATCAAAGGTTCTACCAAGAATATGTTAAATCTTTGTTTAGGTCAACGGGATCGTTAAAAATTATTTCCATCTCCAAAATTTCTTGGATTCGTGCAAAAAAATTAACAATCAAACATGACATTACGATGATAGCGAAGTCGAAAAAAGTGGGGCCTGCAAATTCTGTCTTTCGGTATCGACACCTACAGCCTAAAGGGTTGGGCCGATTTGCTTCAAACTTGGTAAAAAGTATTCTTTATTTATATATATTTTCTACCATATAAACGTCACCGACCAATCCAAATTTCTCGATAAAAATACGATCGATTTTCATAAAATTTTATATGATTGATATGTTGTCAATGATGATATCTTTCGTCTATTTTTTTTTCCGGAGCAGCTTATTAACGGTACTTGCCATACAACGGTACTTTTTCGATAGCGATTTGAATAGCTTAACCGACTTCGACGAAATTTAATATTCGAAAAGAATTTTTAAATATGATTAATACTGCAATCAAAAATTTTGGAAAAATATTTTTTCTAAAAAGTTGGTTTTTTGAATTCCATTTTTCTCGAAAAAAATCTGATCAATTTTTTTTAATTTTACACGAGTGATTTGTTGTCAATGATGATATCTTTCATCTAAATTTTTTTTCCGGAGAAACTTATTAACGGTACCTGCCATAGAACGGCACTTTATCGATACCGATTATCTTTTAAACGGCTGAACTGATTCATACTAAATTTAATATTCTGAAAGTGATCTTAAATTGCAAATTTCATTTCATGAAATCAAAAATTTTGGAAAAAAGTTTTTTTCTAAAAAGTTAGTTTTTTGAATTCCATTTTTCTCAAAAAAAAAAAAAAAAATCCGATAATTTTTTTTTAAATTTTAATGAGTGGTTTGTTGCCAATAATGATGTCTTTCATCTCAAAAGCTTATGAACGGTACCTACCATAGAACAGTACTTTTTCTATAGCGATTATCTCTTAAACGGCTGAACCGATTTTGAAAAAAATTTATATTCTAAAAGTACTCTTAAACTTGATTAATATTGCATGAAACATTTTTGGAAAAAAGTTAGTTTTTTTAATTCCATTTTTCCCGAAAACAATCCGATCAATTTTAATAAAATTTTATATTAGTTTATATTAGTGCCTTATTGTCAACCGTAAAAAGTCGACGAATTTCCCAGTCGTTAACACAAAGATAATTTGCCACAAGTGGAAGTTTGTGTGACCCAGTCGTGCCCTTTTTATAATTAAGTATTTGATACATTTTTGTGGGGCTCCCAATTTTTAAAATATTTTTTTCGAAAATCTAAGAAAAGTGCTACTCTCTGACCTTACAAAATGACAGCATTGATACCTGTGCGTTTAGTCTCCGTGTTGATGTAACCAAACAACTTTGTCCACCAATGTTTTTTAACTTTGAGATTGATGCCCATAATATTTCCAACTTTAGTTGCAAGAGTCTACTTTCTCCTTACCAATATTCTATGAAGAAATTATAATTATCGTAATTTATGTTTTGAAATTAAATGTGCCAAATCCTTAAGATAAATATATTATTTAAACAAAACAAATTTTTTTTAAATTTATATTTGAAATAAAATTAATGAATTTTTTTTTAATTTTTTTTTTTTTCAATAAAAACATTAATTTTCGGAAATTGACACACCCAAGGTTAGGTTAGGTTTATGTGGCTGTCAGGAAAACTTCTCACGCACTTAGACCACATATAGGTCCATTGTGATACCACGGATCATTTTAAATGAAGGTACCTCTAACACGATTCTATTTCCTCCTTGCTTGATTGCTTCTCAACAATATCTTAGTGGAATATATGAAACACAGAGATTTAAGAAGGTTCAGATTTTGAAAGCAATCATTTGCTTCAAAATTCCTAAATTATTTATTTAATTAGAAAAAATGTTCAATAAATTATTATGTAAGGAGGACTTACTTTTAGTTTATCTCCGTTTCAAATTAATTTTCGAATGAAAAATATTTGATTAAAAACAAAAATATTGAAAAACAGAAAATACAAAATAATTTTGTCAGTAAACCTGTTACACAGTGAATTTGTTTATGTCAGTGTATAATGAGTAATCGTAACAAGTTCACTAATATGAAATTCCGTATCAAGTAATTCGTAGATTATTATAGGCTCAGCAAACTGTATATTTTCACAAATACCAGTGGTTAAAATAATCTGCTAATTTTGAGGCCGAAACGTGAATTTTAAATTTTATGCCTTTGAGTGTATTAATTCTGTCCCAGAGGTATTTACTATTTTTTGCGGTCGCAAGTTCCAGTGCAACAGATTTGAAACGAGTATAGTATCCTGATTTGTATAGTGGGTATTGCCTTCCCGAAACTGTACTTCATCCATATTTAAGCAATGCACAGCTCGGTTTCCCGCGCACGAAAATTGATCGCCTTTACCAAGACTGAACCGCGGCTGACTAGAGTAGAGTTCTTTTCACCGATGAATGCAGGTTTTATCCGTGCTCACCAGATGGCCTCAGAAGATCATGGATAAGATCAGGTGAAATATATACTTTTCAAACCAATAGCGCAGCGGTAACAATTCTGAAGAGATTCTATCATGGTGTGGGTGGGTATTTCGACGCACGGAAAAACCGAGCAGTACATTGTGATAGGATAGTTTCGACATCAACAAAATTCTTGAGGAATATGTGGTTCTATTCGCATCATTTATTGCAAAGAACTTTTTGCTGAAGCAGCACAATTTTAGAGCATACGTTGCAAGGTGCGTTACTAGTAAACAGTAATTGGAAATCAATGTGAAGGCTTGATCTGCTCTTTGTATAGGAATGGGGTGATTTGGACGATACAGACCGATTGACCAATTGAAAGCCTGACAGAAAATTTCTTTCTCCGTAGAAGTAGTGTAGTGGGCATGTTTAAACGTACAGTGATTCATAATAGATGTGAGACGTGGAAATCTATTAATGAGGGGGACATGGTGAACGGTTGGCCGCCTTAGATATACAACTTGTTTTTCAAAGCGTTTTTGAATCTATCTATATATCCTTTAAGAGCTTGTTTTGCAAAATGGACATCAGATCACAGAACAATATTCTAAAACTTAATGTACAAAAGCGTTGAAAAGAGATTTACTGGTAGTAGGATCAGCGAATTCTTAAGAATTTCGCAAAGAATTGGCTTTCGCTAAAATCTAGTCAATATGAACGTTGAAGCTAAGTTTTTAATTAAATATGACGTGAAGATCTTTTTTATCATTGATTCTAACAAGAGGTATCCAATCTGTTCATAATTATAAAATATTGGAAATTGATTTCTACAGTAAGAAATAACTTGACATTTAGAAACATTCAGAAACAAATGATATTGTTTGCACCATTCTACTTACCCATTGAGGTCATCTTGAAGAAGTATGCATTCAGCATGGGACCTTATTTTGCAATACATTTTCAAATCATCGGCAAACATAAGTTTATTAGAAAACCTTATATAGAGAGCTTGATGCCAAATTCTATTAAATGATTTATAAATATCAAGCGCAATAATCTTACTTTCACCAATACGATGTAAAGATTGGTTCCACTTTTTGGTGAGATAAGCCATCAGATAACCAGTGGACCTATTGCTACGAAAGCCGTTCTGCCAGTCATTAAGAAGCTTTCGTTCTTCGAGATATTTCTTAAGCTGATAATTTATCAGCCAGCGTTTCTATGACCTTAGAAAGAAGAGACGTAAGTGCAGTCGGTCGATAGTGGGATGGGGAAGAACATTCGCCTTTTTTAGGGACGGGCTGGACAAATGCTGTTTTCCATCCACTCGGGAAGAGACCAGTAGAATAGGACAGATGGAAAAGCTTGCGCAGTGGATTTGACAGCATGGAAGCACACCTCTTCATAATAATAGGGGAAATACTATCCGGGCCAGCAGATTTGTGTATGTCGAGATCCTTGAGAACTCTTCTAACTGTACGAGTGCGAAAGAAGATTCACCCCATAAAACCGTTTACGCTCTCAAGTACAGGAGTTGTTATATCATTTTGTTGCAGCGTGGAGTTAGCTGACCACAGGGGTGTGGTTTGAGACGAGCGTCGGGACCGAGGAGGTTGAATTTATGTTTTTTACAAACGACCATAAATTTTTACTGCCCTTGGGACATTGCCGTATTTTTTTGTCGTAATTTTTGTTCATTTAGAAATTCGGTTCGTCGTTGCAGGTCTTTCTATCTTATTTAAACTTATTCCGGTTTTCATCAGTAGGGTTGGCTTTGTAACAACGGATACTTACTTCTCTCAACCTGATAGCCTCTTTACTGCTCGAATCGAACCACGAGTTTTCTTTAGGTTTTATGTTTTTCGACCTATTCAGAATTAATTTTGTCATCCCGAGAAGAATTAAATTTGTGACCATATTGGCGCTGGAGTCTACGTTACTATCGAGGAAGCATAGTCACCAGTTAAAGTTTCTGAAAAAATCATTGAGACCGTCCCAGTTGGTATTCTCGTATTGCCAAACGGTTCTATTTGGGGTCTTTTATTTAACTGGACTATTTTTGCATGAGAATTTTGCCGATACGACACAATGGTCCGACTTACCTAGAGGCGATGTTTGATGATACACTTATAGGTAATGTTTTTATCAAGATGAGAGGTAAGAAACAAGTCTAGAGTGTTGGGTGTGTGACTTGCAACATTAGGAATTCATGTTGGCTCGTTGATAAAATGAGTCAAGTTGTTTAACTCAGCAAAGAAAATATATGAATTAATTTCTTATTCACAGTAAATTTCAACCACATAAAACTAAAGGGCGAGTTCAAACAAGAACCGTATTGTGGTTGTAGTTGGTAAACAACGTCATTTCTAATATAGACGGCGAGACTATGGTACGCAAAGAATAAAGGCGCAAGATATACCCGTTAAGTTTAAATTCTGATGGATCAGTATTTTCACCTACTTGAGTTTCAATTAAAAAAGCTGCCCTGTATACTACAGTATGGATAAATGCAGAAACAATTAATGAATTTTTTTTTAATTTTTTTTTTTTTCAATAAAAACATTAATTTTCGGAAATTGACACACCCAAGGTTAGGTTAGGTTTATGTGGCTGTCAGGAAAACTTCTCACGCACTTAGACCACATATAGGTCCATTGTGATACCACGGATCATTTTAAATGAAGGTACCTCTAACACGATTCTATTTCCTCCTTGCTTGATTGCTTCTCAACAATATCTTAGTGGAATATATGAAACACAGAGATTTAAGAAGGTTCAGATTTTGAAAGCAATCATTTGCTTCAAAATTCCTAAATTATTTATTTAATTAGAAAAAATGTTCAATAAATTATTATGTAAGGAGGACTTACTTTTAGTTTATCTCCGTTTCAAATTAATTTTCGAATGAAAAATATTTGATTAAAAACAAAAATATTGAAAAACAGAAAATACAAAATAATTTTGTCAGTAAACCTGTTACACAGTGAATTTGTTTATGTCAGTGTATAATGAGTAATCGTAACAAGTTCACTAATATGAAATTCCGTATCAAGTAATTCGTAGATTATTATAGGCTCAGCAAACTGTATATTTTCACAAATACCAGTGGTTAAAATAATCTGCTAATTTTGAGGCCGAAACGTGAATTTTAAATTTTATGCCTTTGAGTGTATTAATTCTGTCCCAGAGGTATTTACTATTTTTTGCGGTCGCAAGTTCCAGTGCAACAGATTTGAAACGAGTATAGTATCCTGATTTGTATAGTGGGTATTGCCTTCCCGAAACTGTACTTCATCCATATTTAAGCAATGCACAGCTCGGTTTCCCGCGCACGAAAATTGATCGCCTTTACCAAGACTGAACCGCGGCTGACTAGAGTAGAGTTCTTTTCACCGATGAATGCAGGTTTTATCCGTGCTCACCAGATGGCCTCAGAAGATCATGGATAAGATCAGGTGAAATATATACTTTTCAAACCAATAGCGCAGCGGTAACAATTCTGAAGAGATTCTATCATGGTGTGGGTGGGTATTTCGACGCACGGAAAAACCGAGCAGTACATTGTGATAGGATAGTTTCGACATCAACAAAATTCTTGAGGAATATGTGGTTCTATTCGCATCATTTATTGCAAAGAACTTTTTGCTGAAGCAGCACAATTTTAGAGCATACGTTGCAAGGTGCGTTACTAGTAAACAGTAATTGGAAATCAATGTGAAGGCTTGATCTGCTCTTTGTATAGGAATGGGGTGATTTGGACGATACAGACCGATTGACCAATTGAAAGCCTGACAGAAAATTTCTTTCTCCGTAGAAGTAGTGTAGTGGGCATGTTTAAACGTACAGTGATTCATAATAGATGTGAGACGTGGAAATCTATTAATGAGGGGGACATGGTGAACGGTTGGCCGCCTTAGATATACAACTTGTTTTTCAAAGCGTTTTTGAATCTATCTATATATCCTTTAAGAGCTTGTTTTGCAAAATGGACATCAGATCACAGAACAATATTCTAAAACTTAATGTACAAAAGCGTTGAAAAGAGATTTACTGGTAGTAGGATCAGCGAATTCTTAAGAATTTCGCAAAGAATTGGCTTTCGCTAAAATCTAGTCAATATGAACGTTGAAGCTAAGTTTTTAATTAAATATGACGTGAAGATCTTTTTTATCATTGATTCTAACAAGAGGTATCCAATCTGTTCATAATTATAAAATATTGGAAATTGATTTCTACAGTAAGAAATAACTTGACATTTAGAAACATTCAGAAACAAATGATATTGTTTGCACCATTCTACTTACCCATTGAGGTCATCTTGAAGAAGTATGCATTCAGCATGGGACCTTATTTTGCAATACATTTTCAAATCATCGGCAAACATAAGTTTATTAGAAAACCTTATATAGAGAGCTTGATGCCAAATTCTATTAAATGATTTATAAATATCAAGCGCAATAATCTTACTTTCACCAATACGATGTAAAGATTGGTTCCACTTTTTGGTGAGATAAGCCATCAGATAACCAGTGGACCTATTGCTACGAAAGCCGTTCTGCCAGTCATTAAGAAGCTTTCGTTCTTCGAGATATTTCTTAAGCTGATAATTTATCAGCCAGCGTTTCTATGACCTTAGAAAGAAGAGACGTAAGTGCAGTCGGTCGATAGTGGGATGGGGAAGAACATTCGCCTTTTTTAGGGACGGGCTGGACAAATGCTGTTTTCCATCCACTCGGGAAGAGACCAGTAGAATAGGACAGATGGAAAAGCTTGCGCAGTGGATTTGACAGCATGGAAGCACACCTCTTCATAATAATAGGGGAAATACTATCCGGGCCAGCAGATTTGTGTATGTCGAGATCCTTGAGAACTCTTCTAACTGTACGAGTGCGAAAGAAGATTCACCCCATAAAACCGTTTACGCTCTCAAGTACAGGAGTTGTTATATCATTTTGTTGCAGCGTGGAGTTAGCTGACCACAGGGGTGTGGTTTGAGACGAGCGTCGGGACCGAGGAGGTTGAATTTATGTTTTTTACAAACGACCATAAATTTTTACTGCCCTTGGGACATTGCCGTATTTTTTTGTCGTAATTTTTGTTCATTTAGAAATTCGGTTCGTCGTTGCAGGTCTTTCTATCTTATTTAAACTTATTCCGGTTTTCATCAGTAGGGTTGGCTTTGTAACAACGGATACTTACTTCTCTCAACCTGATAGCCTCTTTACTGCTCGAATCGAACCACGAGTTTTCTTTAGGTTTTATGTTTTTCGACCTATTCAGAATTAATTTTGTCATCCCGAGAAGAATTAAATTTGTGACCATATTGGCGCTGGAGTCTACGTTACTATCGAGGAAGCATAGTCACCAGTTAAAGTTTCTGAAAAAATCATTGAGACCGTCCCAGTTGGTATTCTCGTATTGCCAAACGGTTCTATTTGGGGTCTTTTATTTAACTGGACTATTTTTGCATGAGAATTTTGCCGATACGACACAATGGTCCGACTTACCTAGAGGCGATGTTTGATGATACACTTATAGGTAATGTTTTTATCAAGATGAGAGGTAAGAAACAAGTCTAGAGTGTTGGGTGTGTGACTTGCAACATTAGGAATTCATGTTGGCTCGTTGATAAAATGAGTCAAGTTGTTTAACTCAGCAAAGAAAATATATGAATTAATTTCTTATTCACAGTAAATTTCAACCACATAAAACTAAAGGGCGAGTTCAAACAAGAACCGTATTGTGGTTGTAGTTGGTAAACAACGTCATTTCTAATATAGACGGCGAGACTATGGTACGCAAAGAATAAAGGCGCAAGATATACCCGTTAAGTTTAAATTCTGATGGATCAGTATTTTCACCTACTTGAGTTTCAATTAAAAAAGCTGCCCTGTATACTACAGTATGGATAAATGCAGAAACAATGTTCGATCTCAGCCCCAAAATGTTGCTAAAATTGACCCTAAAATTATCTTCTATTATAAAATTAAAACACAGAAAAAACAAAATCACACAAATAATTTAACAGATTGTTGAATTAACTGCCGTTAACTTCGTAAAGGCCCTAACTACATTTGCACTTTTCGAAGATGAAGAAGAAAAAATTGTTTCGCTTACCGCAATAAAGAACGTGAAAAACACCAAACAATATGTGTCTTTAAGCTCAAGTTGTGCTTTATATTTGTATATAATATTAAATAATAATACATCAAAATAACAATACCCTGACAATAAATATGTTGTAAGCTCAAAAAAGAAAATGATGCATATAGGGCCTTTATGAAGTTAGCGTCAGAATAGTTCACTCGCAATCTCGAAAAAACAGATAGTAGGTAAGACATGATTTATGAAAAATTGAGAGAAAGCTAAGAAAATACCTTTTTGTGTACAAAGTACCAAATTACCAAAGAAAAAGTCAGAAAAGAACATTAAATGGATAATTTCTTTTAAGGAGAGTGAAATCAAAATGTTTCCCTTTAAAAATAACAATAGCTCATACTTAGTGGAAATCGTTCAAAAAATCAGTTCTTCATTTTTAGGGTTTTTCGAGATTTCAAGTAACCTATTGGTCTCACTCTCACAGACTTCATTTTGTGCTTTAATAAAAGCAAACCAAATGCTTCCAACTTTATTTTAAATGACTTTTATCATAGGACGAAAGCTGTTGCCAATATTTTTATTTCGACGAGAGCAAATTTTAAAATTGTCATTCTTCAGGAAAAGTAGACCATTTTTGAACGGCTAATACTTTTACTGCTGCAAATTGTATAAACTTTGAAAATTGTTAATGACTTTTAGAGCAATAAGTGAAAGACGTGCCCAAATTTTGCAGATCTTCGTGTGATATCCAGTTAACACAAGTTCTTCAAAGTTTGCAATAATACTTTACTTACGTTACTTATTCTTTACCCATACAACATACTAAACATAACTGCTACACCAAGCATTGCGATTATAATGTCCATTGAACTATTAACAAATATCTGTGTTTTTTAGTGAAAATGTAATAACAAAAATTCCTTTTGTCATCGACCTAGAGCCCAAACGGTTGGACCGATTTGCTTAAAATTTGGTATAAATATGCTTTGAATTGCAATGAAAGACTGCATTATTCAAAAAAATGCAATTTATTACATTTTATTACAAATTTAAATATCTATTCTGAAAAAATGCATTTATTGAGTTAGGATATACCAAACACCAAAAAATATTATTACATCGATTTTGTCGAAATCTAGCTTCGCTTCAGTAGTAGTAGTAGTAGTAATATTGACTTTATTTCATTATAAAAATTATAAAAGTTACAAACAAATTTATTATTCTAAGTCTTTTTTTTTTTGGTTTGGCCCAAGGCCGTCTACCAGAGATTCGCTTCATATTTGTAGAAGATAAGTTTTTGTTTCGAGTAACAAGATAAACGTGAAATTCAAAAAAAAATATGTGTTCCTCTTAACTGCCGATAGACTTATTTTATAAACTTTCACCAAAAAATCAAAATAAAAGTCATTCTTTTTAAGAAATTTAAAAAAACTTTATTTTTGCATTAGGTTTTGTTTTTTACTTCATAAGTAACTTCCTACAACCAGTCGAAAGGGTCAATTACACCCACCATAAAAAAATAAATTTTTCTACTTTTTCTACATTGCTCTACAAAAATATTGGAAAAATTTACATTTTGGCACAACATGCTTCTTATCAATTATTCACAAATCATATATAATAATGCTAAGAACTTTAATATTTTTATTCGTAATAATAACCACTTTATTAAACCACTCTATTAAAAATGCTCTCCAAAATCCTGTTGAACTTGTTGCATTGAAAAGTATCTTTTTGCCTGAATTTATTAAAATCCTAAACAAGGTTTTTTCCTGATTTGACAAAAATGCGGGTGCATGTTATCTAGCGTCATTTTGCATATCTGAACGGATTAATTGCGGGTGTCAAGGTGAAAAGCCGTGTGTACGGACTTGGTGTTATTGGTTCTTTTGGTCTTTTGTAGAAATTCCGGGTCCACATCACACTGATAAAAACCGATCAGGTTGTACATGAATGGTTTAAGAAACTCCCACGATCTGAGGGCAAGATGCTTATTTATACATTTCCACAATGGTGCAAGGCTTCTTTAAAATATATCGAAAAGATCATTAGTTCTTACAGCAGAATTTTATTCATCGTGGTAGTATTGTTGGCTCGTTTGCATGCATATCATTAGGCTAGATCCCAGAGTTAGAAAAATACGAACCGTTTAGTCCCTAGGCTACTATTTGATATTAAAATTTTTCGTTGTTAAGCATTTCAGTGAAATTTCTCCGATATAATCATAACATAACATAAGTAGAAAACCCCAAAAAGGCAGTTTTCTGGGACAAAAGTTCCTTTAATTTTGTTTTATTTCTCAAAAACTGAAGCATGTATTAACATTGAGTTTTCAGGATTTGGCTTGAATATAATAATAGCGTTGAAGTTTGGTAAAAAACATTCCAGTTAATAGTGCAATATTTAAAACAAATCTAGGTATTTGAAAACAAAAAAAAAATAATATTTTGTTTTGAAATTTCGACTTTGAATTTCAACTTGCTCCATAGGGCAAGAACCTATTGGTTTCGGTATAAAAAAAACTTGATGTAATTTGTTATGGCCTTTAAGTAAGTTATTGCATACAAACGCTTAATAATAGCTTTTTCTCACGTTCAGGCTGATATTTGCTCCTTGCAATTATTAATTTAATAATATTTAATAATTCTCATTAAATCACAATATAACAATATCATATGTCTTTTCTAAAAATTGCTAAAACTACTTTTTACAAATTTTCAAGCCCGAACCCAAGAATGCAGAAAATTTTGGTGCATTAATATAAGCTTACCAAAAAAATATATTTAAAATCGTTGGAGCGGTTTTGAAATAATTCGATATTTACTTAATAATTTTCATAAAAAGGTTGTTTAAAATTATAAGTACGCCAATTTTAAATGCTAAATAAAGGCATTTGGTGTACAAACAATAAAATTTGTTATTCAAGCCGTTTTTGAAATACTGAATTTACCAAAAAATAATAAAATACTTATGAAGTCATCTATTCAAGACTAGTTTTAAAAATGATAATATGGTGTATAAGACGTAAATAAGACGTAAACGAATGCTGACAAAGCCACATCCGAAATAAGCTACCTTTGCTTATTACAAGGAAAAACACCATAATAGATATCGCAGCTTGCTTGTCTTTTATTATATAGTTATCTCTATATTTATTTGGATATTTTGGTGACCTCTTCAATGTTATACAAATAATATTGTGTTTAAGCAGGCTCCAGGTAAATAATTACATTGACTTTAAAATACATTTAATTATGAAAAAATCTCCTTATTGGATTACACCTCCCAACACTGAAAAAAGACTATATTTAATTTTGTCTTCTTTTATTGTTTTTTATTAGTTATCTGTAAATGTTACTGAGATTCTCACAATCAGATCGTCTGTTGATCGAACTCTCTTCGTTGTTGATATGCAGCATTTCCAACAACATTCTCTTGTTAGGGTGTTTCTCAACTTCTAGTATAGTCACATTTTCTAAGTCAGGCTTGTGGTCCTGCTCTATGCAGTGGAGGGCAAGTGCAGTTTTGTGAGAACCACCACTGTTAATGTCAGACCGGTGGCCGGAGAGACAATTGCGGAGTTTTTGTTTGAAGGTACTAACGTATACAGAAGAACAATTGGTCCCTGTCCCACCTATACAATTAATTTTGTAAACAACATCAGACTTATCCATTCTATCTATTTTTCCTTTTGTGTTGGAAAATAGAAACGTTTTTAGAGTGTTGGTCGATCTAAACGCTATTCTTGTTGTCTCTTTATTTGTAATTGGAGCTTGGAGATGGAATATATATTGCACTCCGATAGACAACAGGTTGTGGTGGTGGAACATTTTCTAGACTCGTTTCCTTTTTGTTGTAATAATTATTGTTTATCAATCGTTCAATAGCGTTGCTAACCATTTAACACCTAGTTTTATTAACCTGGAGCCTGCTTAAACACAATATTATTTGTTATCTTTATATATTTTTTTTGCATTCAAACACAATTCCCCCCCCCTTAATCTTAGCTACGCTACTGCCTACAACAACGCCTATTTGTCAGTGAAAGTTCCGATAAAATCGGTCCAAGTTTCTGGTCGGTTCATATATAATAATATGCGAAAAAAGTGACACAAGCGCCAACTTCTGAGCCCCAGTGCTATCTAGAGAGGGTAATTAAAATAACCTAAGTCACTCACTAAATCATCACCTATCTGAAAGTGGCAAGTCCCGTCAAAATCTGCCAAGCATAGTTTCTGACTGGGCATAAAAACGATTTTTCTAGAAAAAAAAGCGCCCTGGGCGCCATCTACGGAGTAAATGAAATAGCCTAAGCTCAGCGCTACAACACTATCTATCTGACAGGGAAAGTCCTGTCAAAATCCGTCAAGCAGTTCTCGAGATTAGCCAGGACAAACAGACAGACAGACCATTTTGTTAAAAATGTGTGTTTTGTTATAAGGGCTGCGTATGCTTACATATGCGTGTAATAAAATACTGTTATTTTGACATTACAAACAGACACTCTTTTTTTATTTACGTGTAGAGATTAAAATAATATGGTTACATTTAATATGAAGGGAAAGCTACATTTAACTAAATATATTATCCACCACCACCTTCTATCGGATCAAAATTTTGTCAAAGGCTTTATTTTTAGTATTTTTGTTTTGATTGTTTACCTACATTAATACATGGTGTGATTTTGAGTCATATTGGTCCATTAATTAGAGGGTAATTAAAATAACCTTAGTCACTCCCTACAACATCAGCTATCTGTAAGTGGCAAGTCCCGTCACAATCTGTCAAGCATAGTTTCTGACCGGACATAAAAACGATTTTTCTAGAAAAAATTACCTGAGCGCCAGCGAGGGAGTAAATAAAATAACCTAATTTCTATGCTACAGCATTATATATCTGCCAGTGAAAGTCCCGTCAAAATCGGTCCAGCCGTTCTCAAGATTAGCCAGGACAAACAGATAGACAGACAGACAAACATTTTAAAACACTCAATTTTTATTTATGTGTACAGATGTGAGTTTGGTAATTGGGGAATCGGTTTGGTATTAAAAAGAAAAAAAAAATAACAATAAACCGCGTGCGTGGGTCGTTTATGGCGAAGCTTGCACCGGGCGGCCGGTCCTATACACACACAATCATTTGAAAAATTTTATAAATTCGAAAAGCGAAGTAATTTACTTCGACAGTTTTTCTGGTTTTTCGAAGACTTAAAGAGACTGCTTTAAGAGAACTTTTTTAAAATTGAAATGACTTCGATTAAATTCTAAGTGCCAAAATACATGCAACGTCGAGTTGCGTTTCATTAATAGTAATACCTTACTTTGCACGTCTCAATCAAACTGGGATTGCGATTAAACAAAAAAAAGTTTATTATCATCCCTCCTTTTCTTTTTCAGGACTTGGAAAACTTATAATAAGCGACTTAGAACCAGCCCTCCAGTTTTGTTCACATTTAATATACGGATATGCTGGCCTACATAATGACAACAGCAAACTGATCAGCTTAAATGAAAATCTAGATTTGGACGTTGGCAAGGGTCATTTCCGTGTCATAACCAATCTGAAGAAAAAGTTCCCTCACTTAAAAATTCTGCTCAGTGTTGGCGGAGGACGCGATGAAAATCCAGAAAAATATTTAACCATGTTGGAAGCCAGTGTCAACCGTATGGCTTTCATCAACAGTGCTCATGCTTTGGTGAAGACCTACAACTTCGATGGTCTTGATTTGGGATGGCAATTTCCCCCAAATAAACCGAAAAAGATTCGTGGAAGCATTGGCAAGTTCTGGAAAGGGTTCAAAAAAATCTTTAGTGGTGACGCTGTGCTGGACGAAAAATCCGAGGAACACAAAGAGGAATTTACAACCTTGGTGCGTGAGCTAAAGAACGCTTTCCGTCCCGAAGGATATACTCTATCACTGACTGTTCTTCCAAATGTAAATAGTTCTAGTAAGAATGGAAATGACAATTTTATGTTACAAAATTTGAAATTATATATTATCTTTTCAGTCTTCATTGATGTCAACGCCATTATTAACTACTTGGATTTTGTAACACTAGCTGCATTTGATTTCCAAACACCAACTCGCAATCCCAAGGAAGCTGACTTCCCAGCACCTTTGTATGAACTCAGCGAGCGTAATCGTGAGCACAACATCAATTATCAAGTCCAATACTGGTTGAATGGTCACTGTCCAGCTTCAAAGATTAATGTGGGTGTTCCAGCTTATGGTCGCGCCTGGAAAATGACTTCCGACTCCGGCATCACCGGAGTTCCACCGATTTCAGAAACCGACGGAGAAGCACCTGCTGGTCTTCAAACTCTGACCTCGGGATTTCTTAGCTGGCCAGAGGTGTGCTCTAAGCTGCCCAATCCATCCAATTCTCATTTGAAGGGAGCGGATGCTCCTCTGCGTCGTGTGGGTGATCCAACTAAACGGTTCGGTTCCTATGCCTATCGCATTCCCGATGACAATGGTGAGCATGGCATGTGGGTTGGATACGAAGACGCTGATACCGCTGGCAACAAAGCCAGCTACGTTCGTGCCAAGGGTCTCGGTGGCTTGACTCTCTTTGATTTGTCCAACGACGATTTCCGTGGAACATGCACCGGGGATAAATATCCTCTGTTGAGATCTGCTAAGGCTAGATTGTAAAATTTCATTTGTATTTTAGAATAATACTCAATAAAACCAGCGGTTGAACTTTCCGTGTATTATGTTTTCTTTTACTATAAAGTAAATAAAATACCTCTTACTGTAAGCACCCTGACAGAATTGTCATGTATACGGATTCCTGTGCATAAATTAGCATAAAACGTTATACATATTTTTAGCTAAACATTTCGTTTGTCCACTAAATTAATGCTAAGTCTTCTTCCTAGTTGAAATTATTTTTATATATTATATTATATTATCAGTGTAGTATATAAAATTTGTGTTCTTACGAAAAAATAATATATATAACTTTAACCAAGCCACGGGTAAACACTTCCAGCTTAATGATTGCAATCGTAATCTTTTCGGATATAGTTCACTTTAGCTTTTTGTCTTAAATGTAACAAGCGGTAATTTGCGAATTGACAAGGTACTCACTGGGTTGGACGAACTTGCTCCTGTAGCAAACTATATGGGCCTGCAAATATTTGAATTTTTATACTTTTTATGTAATCGCGAACACGACCCACCTGAGCTAGAGGGATTGGCAGCATTTAACCGGCTGCAGTGTTATACTTTTTATCGCCCACTCCCACCCACTGAACTCGGTTAACAGTTGTCAATAAATCTAGACAGTCTATTTTTTTTTTTTTTTAATTGTCGGTCTCGTTTTGTTTTCGCAGATGTTGCTTTATTCGATTTGTCTTTTTCTTTTAATTATTGAGATTTGGATATCTCATAGTTTAATTAATTTAAAATTAATAGAACTCGTGTGTGCGATAATAAAGTGTGACAAATTGACGTCCAAACGTGGGTCTTCTTTTTGTATAAAAAGTGTACAGTTCATACCAAACCAGATCTTACTCATACACATTTGTGTATGGGTATGGTGCGTGCAGAAAATCAAAGGAACAGGGGAAAATCATAATTCCTGCAGTCAGTTGTTGGTGGTAGAAATTTTTGTTTAAACAAAAAATCCGTGAGAATAGTGTGATTTTTATATTTTCTTGAAAAAAAAAGAATTATTTGTCTTCATTTTACTGGCAAATATTTTTTATATATCCGAAATTTTTATTTCCCTTGTTGTCAAAATTATCTTAATTCATTTTGGTAGAAGTAGTGTGGTCTCTTTCTTTCTGACAAGTAAATAGATCACTTATTACATCTGCCACTACATCGAAAGGTTTGGGAGTGGCAGCAGGCTTAGTTTCAATTAATAGGGATAATGAAAAGCGGGATAGTCGGACAATAGAACGTGTTTTAGTAAAAAACTGATAGGTTTGAAAATCTACCTAAATGTTAAGTACACGGGTGAACGTTGTGGTTCATCATTGAATGCATTTTTAAGAAGCGTTGAGAAAATTCGTCAAGCCAGGGGGGTGAAGGAATCCCAACTTTTTAGAGGGTGTGTAGATATGTTTATAGCAAAGCGTTAATTTGGCTTAGGGCAGTTAGTTCGATTAGTTCGTGGCAAGAACTCGTTAGCGAGTTGAAGCTAAAGTTTTTGCCACTGCAGTATAACGATCAGTTGTTAGAAGAGATTAGGCGTCGCACACAAGGCAAATACGAATCCATCGGCGTCTTTGTGGCGACAATGCAGAATTTGATTGATAGGCTTACCGAACAAAATTTCGGAAGAAAGGAAATTGTTAATGATCCAAAAGAACTTGACACCTTTCTACCAAACGCAACTTGGTTTGGCTAGACGAAAATGTGTTTCTGATTTAGTAGCGTGAGGGTGTAATTTAGAAGCAGTTAGTCCTAGTGTTAGATAGAAAAATTTGCTAGAACCGGATCTAGCTTATGTAGGTGTAGACACTTTAACAGTTTCTTTTGTTGCGGAAAGCAACCAAACTGTTCGTCAGGCCCCAACATTAAATTCTCAAAGGCAGGTTAGATGCTATAATTGCAATGGATCAGGCCATTATGCAAATAGGTGTTCTGCTCCTAGGCGTTGTTACAGTTGTGGTGCTGAAGGGGTCAGCAGACAAAATTGAAGAAGATGTTCGGGAAACGAATATCGGTCTCTTGCACCAACAGAGCGAGAGTACCATAGACGTTAGTCAGGTTGCCTACTGGCAACCAGTTGGCTAACGTTATTCACTTGGATTTCACCTTAGAGGCAAACGGTAGGGATAGTAGGCCATTTTTAGATGATAGCATCTATGGTACTAGATTTTTAGGTCTTTTTAATTCAGGAGCATCTAGAACCAAAGAAGGTAGGGAAGGTTGGAAAATTTTGCAGGAGTTTCTTTAAAGAAAAGCACTGTTCCGTTCATCAGCTTGGCTAATCTAGCTGGTGTAGCAGTTTTAGGGACACTTTCTTTACCCATTTTTGTAGAAAATAAAGCAGTGTTGATTGACTGTCTTATACGAAGATCCTTGGTGCAGATTTTTGGGCACTGTCGGGAATCGTCCCGGATTTGCGACCACGAATGTGGAATTTTTCGGACCAGGGTAGGATGGTTTCGATTTGTTCAATTACTGAATGCTCAGAGTTGAGTGTTATTGAAATTCAATAATTAGAAAAATTAATAGAAGAATCTTTCAGAAAGATGCCAGAGGGCTTAGCCTGCACCATTATGCTAGCACACAAAATAAGAACGTCGGCAGAAACGATAAAACAAAGGTATTATCCGGTTTCTCCGATAATGCAAGCACATATATATAAAGAATTAAATGAGGCAGGAGTTATTGAGAGATCGACTAGCTCGTGGTCATCTACAATACTATTAATTAAAAAGAAAGATGGCTCTTTTGTGTAGAGTTATAGAAAGCTTAATTAAAACACTGTTAGAGATGCTTATCCACTTCTTCATATTAGTTCAATTTTAGACAGACTTCGTGGTGCGAGAATCTTGTCTTCGTTAGATATTAAATCCGCGTATTGGCAGATTCCTATGGAGGAGGAATCAAAATCGGAGAATGCCTTTCGGTCTTCAAAACTCGCGACTTGGCAGAGGTTAATTGACACAGTTTTTGGTGCTGACCTAGCGCCATTCGTATTCGTCTAATTAGACGACATCATCATCATTACAGAAAATTTCGAACAATATCTAGAAATTCTTAATGCGGTGATGAAAAGGTTTAGTGAAGCAGGTCTTAAAGTCGGTAAAGAGAAGTGCAATTTCGCATGCCATCGCTTAAGTTTTTATGGTATATAGTGGATCTAAATGGGCTTCATGTAGACCCAGAAAAAGTGGAAAGCATGGTTAGGATTTCAGCACCGAGGAATGTTAAGGAAGGTAGAAGTTTTACAGAGACAGTTTCATGGTATCGTCGTTTTGTACCTAATTTCGCAGAGCTACTTAGACCATTGACAGATTTATTAAAGAAAAGTAGAAAGTTTATTTGGACTGAAGAGTGTAAGGCTAGTTTTAGATAGGTAAAAGAGTGTTTGGTGACAGCACCAATACTTACTTGCCCAGATTTTAAGCCACCATTTGTCGTACAAACAGACGCTTCAGTTTATGGCATCGTGGCAGTTCTTTCACAGAACTTTGGTGAGGGAGAAAAGGTTGTCTGTTACCTAAGAAGGTCACTTAAAAGACGTGAAAGAAATTATAGTACGACAGAAAAACAATGTTTAGCTGTACTTTGGGCTACTGAGAAGTTGCGTCCGTATCTTGAAGGTATTCGTTTTACGGTCATTACGGATCACTATTCCTTAGTATGGCTAAATAATCTTAAGGATCCACAATTCAGGTTAACTCGTTGGGCAGTCAGACTGCAACAATTCGAATTAGAGATCATTCACCGTAAGGGCAAGGATCATGTTATACCTGACATGCTCTCTTGGGGAGTACCGCGGTTAGCTGGTATCTCAGACGAGGATTTGGACCCTTGGGTGGCAAAACTGATTCCTTCTGTGAATTCGAATCCTTTAGCTTTTCCAGCCTGGAGTTTCAAACAAGGTAAATTATTTAAACTGGTGAAGGCAAAACATGTTGTTGTACATGAGTACATACAAGAAGGGAAAAGAGTGTTAGGTAAATCAGAAACGTTAGATATTTTGCGTGAGTACCATGATGGTCCTTAAGCAGGTCACATGGGTGTTAGAAAAACTTTTGCCAGGATTAGGGCAATATTTTATTGCCATAAGATGAAAGGCGATATAACTAAATATGTTAGAAATTGTAGAGTTTGCCAACAAGTGAAGCCGGTGAATGGTAAACCAGCCGGATTGATGACTGAGAGGGTTGGGGCTAGGTCACCATGGGAAATGATCTGTATAGATCTAGTAGGTCCATTACCAAAATCGAGTAGAGGTTTTATTTATATTTTGACAGCAGTGGATTACTTTACAAAGTTCAATACTTTTCGTTTTGAGGTCTGCCACTGGAAAGGCAATTGTTAGAGAGTTGAAAGACAACGTCTTTCTTTTATTTGGCATCCCCGAGGTGATCGTGTGTGACAACGGTCCCCAGTTCTGGCCTAAGAAACTGAAAACGCTTTGCCAGGCGTACGCGTCACAATTAAAATATACAGCTCATAACCATCCGCAGGCAAATCCTGCGGAAAGGATCAATCGGATCCTTAAGACGACGTTGCGGGCGTACTACGCTGAAAACCATCGTATATGGGATTCACAGCTTTCGAAAGTTGCGTGTGCCATTCGCATATCACAACATGAAGCTTTGGGAGTTTCGCTTTGTTATGCGAACTTCGGCAGAGAAATGATCACTTCGGGTAACGAAGTATTATCAGTTGATGAAAATTCCGAAAATAATCAAGATCCACTTGAGAACGAGAGACGTTTTCGTGAACTTAGGTTAGATATAGGGAAAAAATTGCAAGCAGAACCTCAGAGATCTGCTAAGGCCTAATCTTAGGCGGTGTGATATTCAATATCATCCCGGCGAGATTGTATGGCGAACACATTTTTCGTTGTCGGATGCCGCGAACTATTATGCAGCGAAATTAGCACAGAAGTTTGTCGGTCCGTTTGTTGTTTAAAAGCGTATGTCACCTTGTACATAGGTCTTAGAAGAAAATAATGGAAAAGAACGCGGAACATGGCATGTTAAAGATTTGAAGCCGTTTAAAGACGCATCCGAAAATAATTAGTTTTTTTTAAAGTTAAAGAAGTTTGATTTTTTTTTATTTGTTTTTCCTTTTTGTATTGCATTTTTGATTTAGTTGATTTTTGATTTTATTTTGTTTTTTTCTGATGGAAAATCATTTTTCATTTTCACATTGGTAAGCATTAGGAAATGTTTTCCAGTTCGTCGAAATGCAAGCACATTTCCTGGGAGGTAAGTGTGGGATTTGTTACCGTAAAAATTTACCGCAACAAGTTTCACCAGCCTATTCCATATCATTAATTGATTTTAACTATTTTTTTTTTTCGTTGCTGCTCCAAAATGCTTGCGAAGTAGGAGACGGAGCCACCAGCTAGATGCCCTGCTCTTAAGTACTTTGGAAAAGCAACATCATTATAGCTCATCATCAGTAGAAGCTGCTACGTGTAAACCAGGAAGTTTGCAATCGTAAGGTCACTTAAATTGTGACGTATTTTTATAACAATTTGTATTAACAAATCGTGTGTGAGACGGACAGTCCATACAAAATACAGTTATATGCAGATTGCATTTATGATCACCAAATAGTGGAAACTGGCGTGTCCAGGTGTCAAAAGTATATATATAATTAAATAATATCAAAGTTTAGTATAAAGTGTCTTAAACATGAAAAGAAATTGACTTTACTTGGCGTTTCCATTCCCTCAAGTCTTCGCGATTCGAAGGTCTACGAGTTTTTAATGTTTTAATTTGATCGCGAGCATTGGAATCCTTTCTCACCATTTTGGTTTAAAAAATGGTAAATACTTATCCGACACAAAAGTTTTCCTTCGTGTTATTAGTCTGGGTCGGATTGGGACAGGGGACTTTATCGTGTGGTGAATAGTTGTTCGTTTTTATTTTTCCTGTAATGGAATTGACGGTAAGGGACTGAACTCATTCATTCTACCATATCGTCTCTGAGTGGATCGTGGCTTGGGTTCAAAAACGGTGCAAGCCTCAGCCAAAGAGCGGGGTTTTGCGAATACACCGTAGCCGAATACCTTCACACAGTGGGTTCGAAAGAGACGACAATATGGTAAGAAAAGGGATGTTCTAGATGAAGTCCGCCATTAAGGTACTTGTTTGAAGACTTGAAAAGAGTTAGTTGAGAAAAAAGTGAAAAACTATTTTCGAATTTTTAATCGAGTTTTTGGATATAAAATAAGTGCAAATTGTATAGTTTTGCCAATTTTTTTAGAAGGAAAAAACCGTTGGTGTCTACTAAGGATTGTTCTGAAAAAAAAAAATAAGAGGGAGGATTCGTTTGTGGTAGAACAGATAAGTACACATTTCTATTTAAATTGGTTTTTAATTCCTTTGGTAGTTTTTTTTTTTTGCTTTATTCGTTTATTCATGGCGTTTGTTTTATTGTAGCCAATATTGGCAAACATTTAACTTTGTAGACCTTCACTGATTTCTGATATTTGTTTTCTCGACATTTTGGAAACTATTCGAAAGTCATTTTCTTTCTATTTGATATTGTTTGAAACTTCTTTATTTAAATATATAAAAAAAGCCTTCCGTCATTTTATATATACTTGTAAACTTGCTTTAATTATTGAAAAGATTCCAGGTTTCACACCTATACCTATAAAGGTTTCCTGGACAAATAAATATTTATCGTCATTAAAATTCCTATTCGGGAATTAAGCATAAATGTTATTTCTACTTAATTTTTTTCTTGGTTTTACTTGTCATCGTCGCTTTCCTCTCTAAAAAAAAAACTGGTGCCCTTTTTAATAAGAATAAGTGTCTACGCCACTGTAAGTACTTATTTTTATTATTACAGTCCTTGAATTATTCGCTCGAACTTAAGTGACATACCCATACCGAACAGTTTGTACATCAGCTCGTCACAGTTCACTGTATCGAATGCTGCTTTCAGGTTGACGAAAAAGGCATAAAATTTTTTGTTCTGAGAAAGAAATGATTCAGCAATGTTTTTAAGTACAAAAATATGATCTATATTTGAACAGCCAGTTCTGAATCCAGCCTGGAATTCCTTTAGCACTTTGTTTTCTTCTAACCAATCCTTTAAGCGCTTTTGCTGTATGGTTGTGAAGATCTTTTATGTAGAGCTCAAAAATGATATCCCTCGATAGTTTGCCGGATCGTTTGCACATCTTTTTTTAAAGGTTGAAAATACTAGTGCATATTTGAATTCTTGCAGGATCACTTCATGTTCAAAAATTTCTGTAACAAACTTGATAGTCTACTACTCCATTTGTATGTTTTGTTTTTATAGAATTCTGCTAGTATCCGGGCAATCCCTACTGGTTTTCCATTTTCGAGGTTATTTATTGCAAACATTACTTCCGTTTGATTATTGGTGAGTCAAGGGTATCATTTAATAGCCCGGGTGTGCAATAGTGCCATCTAATTGTGGTTTCTGCTGGTGAGCTCAGAAGATTTTCAAAATTCTAGAATTCCGATGAAATTTTCGCTTGCGCCAATTTCCTAGCTTTTGCTTTCTGATATAAATGCTTTTTCTCACTACAAAGTCTTTTAAATTTCGCCATAATATATAATCTTTGGTTCTTCTTTCATTGTATTTTCGAAATGCTTTTAACCACGCGTGGAAATCTTTTTTGCCTCCATACACTCATCATCAAACCATGGTTCCTTATAAGTGGTTTGTTTTCTTGCTAGCCCCCCGGCAGGGTACGATTGCTTTATTACTTGCTGAAGATACAACTCTGGAGTCTGAATTTCTTCTAAAATAACATTAAAAATTCTTCTATATGTGTCAGATTTCGGATTTTTTTTAGATCATTTTCGGTGAAAGCTTTAACTCCATATTTACGACACATTCGATAACTGCTTCATTCAGAGTGACTGTTATTGGCATATGATCAGAAAACTGAGCATGTATCACCTTAAAGTCAGACACATTTTTACTCCATTCACTTGCGCAAAAGCTGTAGTCGATAACTGATGCACCTTGTCCTCCAACAAAAGTAATGTCTCCATCTGTATCGCGTTGACTAGTTCCGTTTTGTAAACGCAATTCAAATGAATTACACAGGTCCATTAACTGTTCTCCTCTTGAATTATAAATTGAATCCTTAGATTTTTTCGACTTATACTGGCCATATCATTTTTTAATCCCTTCACCTTCTCTTGCATTTAAATCACCAATAAGGAGAATGTTGCAAAAATCTTCGCACAAAAGCAATTCTTTAAAATTTCTGTCCCAATTGTTACTATTGAAATATGTTGGCAATATATGAAACTTTAGTTTATGCAATTCTATAACCAAGTACATTGAATCATCAAATACCTTGAATCCGCATCATTAAAACAACATCTTTTTTTTGAAACCAAAGCAACATCCTCCACTGGCTCTTTCTTTGTTATGTGTTTTAAAAGCTGGTATTATTCAAAGTTCGTTCTTTTTGAATTTGTCTATGTGGTTAAATAGTTTATTATCCGTATGGTAAGTTTCGCATAAAAAAAAGATATCATATTGGTTAATAAGACTATAAAAATCATTGAATATTGACTTATTATCTAAACCAGAAATATTATAAGATAACATTTTTAAATTCTTCAATTTAACATTATTACAACTACTCTTTTTTAATTTAGGATAGGCGACATTACAATTGAAAATAACGTTGCGTTATAACATGTTCCCACTGATCTGATTTAGCTAAATCCACTTGATATAGCTAAATCATGTAATTAATTTTGTGATTTAAAATCAAGATTTAAATTAAGGTACGTGATTCAGACTCATTTTATTTTAAATTACGTATCTGTCATCGTTAATCTTTATAAAAACAAACTATAACATATCTACTTTTTACTGAGCACTTTATGGTAGATTTACATGTCTCTGCACCTGCAGAACTGCAGAAACCTAGAGGGAGAAAGAAGAAACGTAATGGAAAACTTTGCTTGTTTGATAGAGACAGAAAACGAAAGTGCAGAGATCTTCATACATAAATTATGGGTAAAGATTATAGGTATAGATTAGAAGTTATAGGTAAAGATGAAAAAAATTTAATAATGCCTATTTAATGGAGCACCAAGCCATTTTAAATAATTTTTGAAACTTCAATATTTTCGTAAAATAAATACTTAAACGGTTCGACCGATTTTCTTCAAACTTGGTACTCTGTGTTTTTAGAGTAATATGCCCAAAAGTATTTTTTATTTTTATCCTAGGTCTGAAAATAACAGTACCTGCCATATAAGCGTAACAGATAATTCCATTTTTCTCGAAAAAAGTACGATCGATTTTGATAAAAATTCGTATGACTGATTTTTTGCCAACGGTGATATTTTTGGTCCAATTTATTTTTTAAAACTAGCTCTTCATCTGTACCTGCCACACAAGCGTTACAGGCAACTCCATTTTTCTCGAAAAAAATACGATCGATTTTGATGAAATTTCGTATAATGCATTCGTAGCTAACGGTTATGTTTTTGGTGTTTTCAATATAAGTTTTCATATTAACGGTATCTGCCAAATAAGCCTTAAAGTAAATCCAATTTTTCTCCAATCTTTTTATTGGTGCCTGCCATATAAACGCTATAGAAAATCCAATTTTTCTCGAAAAAAATACGATCGATTTTAATGAAATGATGTAAAGTTTTCCGTTAGAAATTGTTTTTCAAAATCATCTTATTGAATTGGAATTGCTATAGCGTGTATATGACAGGTACCCTTATGTCATATAAACGCTATAGCAATTCCAATTTTTCTCGAAAAAAATAAGATCGGTTCTGATGAAATTTTGTGTGACTGATTTTTTGCCAGAGATAAAATTTTCCGTTAGATTTGTTTTTTCAAAATCATCTTATTAACGGTACCTGCGATAGAAAATCCAATTTTTCTCGAAAAAAATACGATCGATTTTGATGAAATTTTGTGTTACTGATTTTTTGCCAGAGATAAAGTTTTCCGTTGGAATTTTTTTTTTTCAAAATCATCTTATTAACGGTACCTGCCATATAAACGCTATAGAAACTCTATATTTACTTGCGATTATTTGTTATATTTTTATGTTTAGTATCCTTAGCCAAAGGTTAGTAATCTGACACAAGAGCAAGTTTAGCTGACCCAGTCGTGCCTTTTATTTCGTTCTGCGTACAAAATAAAAATAAATTTGTCTATTTTTATATATCTTTTTTTTCATTCAATCTACTTTAAGACATGTCAAGGGTAGCTTATTTTAAACGAAATAAAACACAATGGCGCAAAATAATAGTCCATTTAACTCCAAACTAAATCAAATTTAGTTTGACACTAGTCTAAGATTACGGGGAGAGTACGATAACTTTGGCGCCAAGAATTGATAACGGTTTTTTGTAGAACACTTCAATACAAGCATTTTTTACTGTGGGTGGGGGGGCTATATCCCTCCGTTGGGGCGGGAGGGGCAATTTTATAAAAACAGTGCTAAGAATTTAAAACAAATATTAAAAAATAACGGTAATACTTACAACTAAGTTTTATATCTTTTTTTAAAGCCAATACTTTTTTCTATTAGATGTTTTTTAAATCAAGTGAAACCTATGCATAGTCTTTGAAAAAACGGACTTTAAACTCAAAAATTGCGAAAAAAAAGGTAAAAAAAAACTTTGAAGTGTGATTTTTCAAAACTGTAAAATGAAATACTACCTTTTTTATAAAATTCGTTGCTCATATTAATTTTAAATCATAAACTGAAAACAAAATGATTTTATGTTTTCTGGTTTTTGACAAAATGGAATATTACTAAAACTACTTTCTTATAAGAGTTTTCTTTTTTTTTTTGGTATACTTTGAATGTTGTACGTAGGTTCTTTGTTCTTGCATCTTTAAATGCAACAAAAACTTTGCATACACCCAACCTCGCACCCACCCCACCTCGCGCCCACTCCAAATCCTATAGTGTGTCCAAGCAGGGGGGTTGCAGGGGGCAGCATGCCCCCCCTTACATACCACACTGTTTATAAAACAAGTATCCAACAGAAAAGTTGTTTTAGTAATTTTCCATTTTCTCAAAAACCAGAAAACATAAAATCATTTTGTTTTCAGTTTATGATTTAAAATTAATATGAGCAACGAATTCTATAAAAAAAAGTAGTATTTTATTTTACAGTTTTGAAAAATCACACTTCAAATTTTTTTTTACCTTTTTTTCGCAATTTTTGAGTTTAAAGTCCGTTTTTTCAAAGACAATGCAAAGGTTTCACTTGACTTAAAAAACATCTAAAAGAAAAAAGTATTGACTTTAAAAAAGATATAAAACTTAGTTGTAAGTATTACCGTTATTTTTTAATATTTGTTTTAAATTTTTAGCACTGTTTTTATAAAATTGCCCCTCCCGCCCGAACGGAGGGAGATAGACCCCCCCACCCGTAGTTAAAAATGCTTGTATTGAACTGTTCTACAAAAAAGCGTTATCAATTCTTGGCGCCAAAGTTATCGTACTCGTGCCAAGATTACATTTTTGGCAATTATAGACATTTTAGTTTTATTTACCCATGGCTCCACCAATTGCCGCAAGATTTCCTTCTCTGTTCGGTCCCAATTTGATTCTCGTGATCGTGTTGTCTGAATTAAAACTTCTTGAGTTTCCTCTCTTGAATAAATTTCAGTTATTACATACCTTTTCATTTCCCACAGAGTCCATATTTCATTTGTAATTGAATTTATTCCTAAAGAATTAAAAAATCAAAAAATCTTCTGCCAGACAAAATTAAATGAAGCGAACCGTTAACATTTTGATACAAAATTGAAGCGACAGTTTGTTTTATTAGTTATCTCTTTCTTTTCAACATCGCAAAATATAAACATAAATAATATAAATATAAGTCTCCATATATAGTATGCACTTCAATCACATATAATGTGCATCCTGTCTCTCGAATAGCCCACAAATAACAATTATATATTTCTTACGATACGTGTTCCGCTTGTGTTCCGTCATCATCGTCTCCCATTTTTTTGATATTCACCTAAGGTATAAAATGGCCATTAATAAATCACGTGAACAAGAATTAAAAAATAAACACTCACCTTTATCATGCTATGATTGAAAACTAAACATTTAAAAATACACATTCAGAAAAGAATGGCATTGGTTCAAATGAGGCAATTCCAAGGAATTCAACTTAGCCCATTTTTTTTAGAAGTTAGACAAGGATATGGGGTTAGTAGGAAAGAGCTTAAAAATTCAAAAGTAAGTATTCTTTGAAGAAAATATATATACATAGATACAAATACAAACGAAACTCAGATTTACATTGAATATCAGAAGAAACTGGCATCAGTCCATCAAACCAGAACCTCAAGATCTCAATAACATCAACTGACCTAAATGTACCAGAACCTTTATTTATATGTAATGCTACCTGCGAAGCAACTTCAATCCAGGTCAAAATGGAAGCATTTGATAAATATTTCGAGGATACACCAAAAACACCTGCTCTGCTTCCCCGGAGTTGCTATGTTGCTACACGAAAATGAGTAGTCCATTTAAGTGAGTTGTGATTCCGATTCGGCAAGTGATCCGATCGGCAGTCCATATCTGTGCAATCTGGAGGTAATTTCAGAGATCATCGAGAACTCCAAACCAAAGAACTAAAAAAGGCTAAAGGTCTTCCAAATGCTTTAATTATCCTCCTTACTATAATATTGTTAACAACAACTGTTACTTGCCCCATAAGTGAAAATCATAGAAGGTCGTGGCGTTCCCGAGAACCTAATACTCAGCCTGCTGGTCAAAATTACTTCTCGACAGCATCAGAAAAATACTGGAAGAATTAATTCTCTTGAGACTGGAAGAGATTTAGCAGTAAGCCAGTCAAAAATTCCCGACATGTAGTTTGGCTCTTAGGAAAAGCACTCAATGCTGCATGAGCTGCTAAAGATTCAACATGAGATAACTACAACCTTCAAAAGACATCTTGTCACAGTCAAGGAAGCATAAAAAAACTACAAGCGAAGACATACTGTGTGCAGATAATTCGCTTATCAACTCAATACCACAACTAATCGCAGTCCAAAAAGTAGAGGCCCAGATCAACAGGCCAAAATGACTGCTTCAGACCACCCTCAACAAGAAGAGGCATCAGTTGCACTTTAGCCAATCAAAGAAACTTGATTCTGAAACCCCTCGATAAATAAACCATAGCTGCCAAACTGAATGCCAATTAAATAGGGATCCATTTCAAAGAGTTGCAAAGATTCAAACAACACAGTTCTTAAAAAAAATTAAATTAATTTTGATTTTAAATAGAAAAAAAATTGAAATTGAACAGAAAATTATATTCCGGGCTGATGACATTTGACGACAGATAGAAAGGTGTGTTTACTTTGTTTTCTTAGCGAACTGTCACTGTTTAAGGCGTGTTCCGCACAAATAAGTTAGAGAAATGTTTTAAACCCCACACTAGTTGTCAGTACTTCAGAAAGAGTCTATAATTACTTTAAAGTTAGAGAACTGTTTCAAAGTTAAAATTAAGCTAAGAAGTGTGGCGTTAATTCCTTAAACTTAAGGCAGAACCATAATAGAAGAAGTACGTACGGTGCCGTACGAAATTAGCGAGAACAAGGAATTTGTATAGTGCGCACATAATGTCGGATTGCTCAGTTTCGGCAAGTTTTCGTTCACTTTTGCCTCCGTACGTAAAGAGCGCTCCAGAGCGCAGTTTACGTACGTAAATTTGACAGCCAGCCAAATGCATGTGAAATTGCTTGCGTGTGCGTTCGACCATTATGGTCGACTGAAGGTAATGGCGGCACTTAAGAAAACTTGACGTAGAACTATGACATTAGCTTTCGTTTGCTTACGACTATTATGGTTGGCCCTTTAGGCAGACTATAATTTTGCGCCAATTTCTTTAATTTTAATCGGTTTAACTTTATTTACGACCGCACTTGTCAACGCTCAATCAACTACTGGCGAATGGCGTGCGGTGAAAATGGCAGTTGTATAATGTTACAAACACATGTGAATACATAATAATACAGATAACCTATACCGGCAGCTCTGTAGGAAAATTACCTACACACCTCGACAGTGACTGACACCTAAAACAACTTGAACGAATATTTGTTCACCTAGACTTGTGAACCAAGTCGAAAATTTTATTCAATTCATAATACAAACTTTTGGTTCGTAGTAATCAAATAGTGTAGACACTCACTCTATGTTATTAGCACATATCACAACCATTGTGGAATTCAAATACTCCTCAAATTAATCCATCCCTGTCCGATCAGCTGCGCTGATATGTGGATTGGAACGCATGTACGAATATTTAAAGGGGCAACGTGGCGCGCCAAAAATATGTTCTACCCCATTGCTGAAGAACAAAGTGAAGTTAGGATTAGAAGCGTGGGGGTTACAATCTGGAAAGTAGAACAATTAAGAAGATGGAGGCCGCCATGAGTGAATCCCATCTTATGACATGAAAACGTTCAGGAGTCAGGGAAATGAAAAAACGACGTGGAAAAGAAAAAGGAGTTAATTTATATCTGAAAAGATAGATAAAACGAAAATTTATTTAGATAGAGTTAGAAAAGTCGGAATTTAAGGAAAAATAATACAACAAAGAAAAGAGGAAAGAGAGGGAAAATTGTATTTGCTTGAGAATTTGTGCAATCCATTAGATGAAGTACCTAGTCTTAAACAGGCGAACGCACTCGTGAAATTTACCTACACGGAGTTAAACCAATATGTAGAACCCTTTCTGCTGCATAAAAATATTGAAAGAAAGAAATTCTAAGACCAAATGAGCATGTTTGACAATAGACAAAAATTCATGCAGTAAAATGGGGGTAAAACCGAATATCCTAATAAGAGAAGTCAGTATTTCGAATAAGATGGTTTACTAAGAAACAAAAAAGTAAAGGAAAATAGAAGATTCTTATTATACAAAAGTTACTTGAAAATGTCCAATAATTTTTTTTGTAATATATTTTTTTTACTCCATGTACCTACTTGAAAGAAAATAGTGAACAACTTTCAGATTTTTACTGTCGACCATTTTTAAATTTTCATAAAGATGAAATAGATTTTAAATATTCATTTAGTCCTTAACGGAGCAAACGAAAAAGAAATGTTTCTGATGTATTTAACCAACAAAAATAATGATTGTTAAATGAAAATAAACATTTAACTGCAAGTATTAAAATATCTAATCAACATCTTCAAAACCAATAATAAACCATCCGATCACAGTTTGACATTTTAGTATCAGTTAAATAAAAATTACTCAATGTAAAAGGAAACAGCACTTGAGATTGACAAAATAAGTTTACGTATGCTAAATAAATAAAGTAGACATACGACGTAAAAATATTCCTCAAAATTTTAGCCAAACGCTTTCATTTCGGATGACGTAATCTAAAAAGTATGTGTAATAATGAAGGAGCATGTTCCCCTCCTAAGCTTATGCTATAGGGACGATGTGAGAATGAAATATTTGGCAGAAGGTATCTATCGGGAAAAAATCTTTCTCAATCATCCGTCGACCACAAAAAAAGAAGCAGGGAGAAAGAAAAAAAGTAAGATTCCAAATTAAAAAAAAGTTGTAAAAGAAATCTAAAGGGTTAAAAAAAATTTTGCAAAGAAAAGTTAGAAAAACAAAAAAAGTTTAAAGAATAAATTATCAGCATGTTGTGGGCCCCTGGACAGCTAATCAGCTCATCAGCACTAGGGAGCTGAAAAGAAAAACAAAATTCGTCTAAAAATAATAAAAAAAAACAAAAAAATAACTTAAACAAAATTTCTTACTTACCATTGTACATTCTGCAGCTGCCATGTTTGTAGTTTTTAGTACTGTTCGTAGATGGAATGGACATGGACAAGAAAATACATGGTGTTTGACAAATGAAGTCGAAACGTGGTTGAAACCCATATAAGCAAAATAACAGACTAGCAGTGAGTTGAGTTCGGTGGAATTGTGGCCACAGATTTATATATATATATATATAATGAGCACAACTAGCGCCACGTATTAGTCAAACGCTTTGGATTCGGGAAAGTGAATTTTGGAGGCAAAACAATACGACAGAACTGGTGAAACGACAGTAGTCAAGTTGATTATAAAGAAAAAAAAAAGATAATGTAGTGCTAATTTTGACTACACGTCGCGCATTTAAACGTCACCAATCCTCAATAAATTATATTCAAAAAAAGGTCTCTCGATATGGTAAAAAAAATATTTGTGTTGTCTTTTGACACTAGAAGTAGCACGTTGGCAGATAGTGTCTTTTGAGAAATTTACTTAAATAATCTTTTCATTATACGAAGAAAAATAAAATGGTAAAAGAAAAGGCATCGTGTAATTGCCGCAGGGTAGGATTGGAAAATCTAATTGACTTTGGCATTAGCCCTCTATCGGGTGATATGGGAAACTATTTGAGAGGATGACTGGCAAAAATTCTGATTGTTGATGACGTGTTACCAGAATCGAAAAATACATACAAAACCAAATTATATAAGCTAGCCGTTATTTTTGAAATCGTATGATTCCATTAGGGCAGTAAATAGTAAATGGAAAATGGTATGATCCATATCCATGACTCTGGGATCATATCAAAAAGTCCTCAGACGAATCAGAGTGTAGACGTCATATTTGCTCTGCGTTGGAATATACGGTTGTTACCTTTTGCGTGTTCGGTTCGGGTATAGTAAAATTAAATACTTATACGCTCCCATTCCTGTGACTGAAAAAAAATAAAACTATATATTCCAAAGAAAAAAAAACATCAAGGTGATAATAAAATAGATACAATTTAGTGCGTTTTTGTAATTTTCTTGGTTTTTTACATAGGTTAACATATATAGCCAAAGCTTAAATCTAATAAGAAAATCTATGTGAGACAATAATCGAGGCAGTGGCAGTGGAAAAACTTAAAAAAAACACTTACTTTGGTTCTTCCAAAAAAATTAAATAGGTGCAAGTCCATAGTTAAGAGGTGAGTTTCTGAAAAGAAAAAAATGTTAGTTTTTGGCAAAATAGTGTTAAATTAGTGAATTTGATAGGTACTTATCGTGTCCATTGGCGGTCATCGACAGCCGCTGAGGATCGTGGCCGCCAACATTTCTTGTTTTTTGTGTGTGAACTTTTCTGGGGGAGTGCTTGGAGAATTCCTTTTACGAAGACTGGTGCGACCGACAATTGACTGGCACATTGAAAACCCGTCCAATTCGCAGTTTGACCAGCGTTTTTTTTTTTGGAAGTGGAAGTTCGCCTTTCTTGTGAGTGCTAGGACGTGAACAGGGTGCTCCAGTGGACAGAACCCCATCAAGCACACGAGTCTTCATCATCGTCTTCCATCATCATCGTTTATAAGTGCCATAGAAATCCATCAAGATCTGCAAAGTTTTATAGCCTCAAGGTTGAGGCCACGTGAGTCCTATGTATAATATTGAAAGAAAAAATCATTAAGACAAAAAGTAAATTTTCAATTTTTTTTATATATGTATAAATATAACAAAATACCCCGTTTAAAGCTAGCTAGTTAAATTATTTATATTATCTAAAAGTTAAGTAAATTCATATTGGTATTTAAACCCATCTTCCCCCTATTTCTTGGTTCATTTAAATTAGTTTTTTTGTTGGAAATTGGAGGGCAAGGGGCCTCAATATTGTCATAATTAATTTTTGATTAAAAATATAAAAATCATACTTATCTATTTCATTTGTAGATATTTTATATGAAATTTAATGATAATCTTAATTACATTTTCGTGATAATTTTCTGTTTTTTTTTTTGAATTTACAACTTTAATAATTTTAATATTTTTGTTGGAGTGTGGAGAAAACCCACCAACCGTTTTGTTAGTTTTTTTGTAGGGTGATTGGTAAAGAACCAGCCCTAAAGAAATAATTTGTTTGTAAGCGATAAGGTCTTGTTTCCTGTTTTTTTTGTCGTTTTCTTGGCTGTTATAAAGCAGTTTTTTTTTGTTAAAAAAAAAAAAAAAAACCCTAGCCTCCCACGACCTAATCAGAGCTCTCACTAGGTAGGGAACTTGGGACACGGGAATACAGAATTCGGAGTAAGTACCATAAAGGGTACAGTCTTTTTGTTATTGTTATAAGGAAACATCTCTATGTCGTATAGATTTGCTTAAAGTTTGTTTTTTTTTGTAAGATTATAGCAGATAGTATGTTTTGTTTAGGAACAATTTCAGAATTGTAATTAATAAAAGTATGTTTTGTAAGGTGGATGAAATTCTCGGTGTTTTCTTGTACTCGTTAGAGCACCTTATGGAATTCTAGATTTTTTTTTCAGGGGTGTGGATGGTAAGCGGCTCTTTACAGTGAAGATGGTGTGATTGAAAGCTGAAAATCTGCCATATAGGGGAAATCTTAACAAGGCCACTAGATTTCCAGGTTGGGAGGGTATAGGCCACGCTGCAACAACACCCGAAGCGCCCTCTAAGTGTGGTGAAGGTCCGTCTGACGTCATGTAGTTATTTTCTTTGGCTTGTTTTATGTTTTTGTTGCTGGTGAGGCATGGTTTAGAGGACAAGATCCCTCCCGTTCCGGCGAGCTAAGTCGCGCACCGCCAGCAGGCCGTGTTCCTCTATTCTATGTATTCTACCCTTCATCTGTCACATCCTATCCAAAATCCTACCTCTTCCTTATCATTTCTACCACATCTCTAGTTCCAATTTCCGCCACCTCCTCTTGCCGCGCAACAAAATGGCGCCCACCGTTTGTAGTCCTTGTTTAAGTCCATTCGTCCAACCTCACTCGCTGTCAACTTGGAAACACTCGTAAGTCTGCCCCAAGAAGGTCTCAGACGAACTTAGAGGTATTGCGACGAGCCAATTCCAAGTTCACAGCGATTGAAGTTAAACCGATATTTGAGTCTGTTTTTCGTCAATATGATTATTGACTGTCCAACTATTCTTGCTGTCGACTTAAAGAATCGTATGTCTTATGATAGAAGGTCTCAGACGAACTATTCATAATTGCTACGAATTTTTGAAGTTGACAACGATTGCAGTTAACCTGTCTTGTATTTCTTATTTCTAACTATCTACATTTTCAAACTTTACTTTTTCTAAATTTTACTTTTCTGTCCAAAATTTTAATCTTTCTTTTCAAAATTCTAGCTTTTTCATAAATAATAATACTGAATAGGACCGCAGTGGCCGGGTTTGACAAATTGTCGGACATCGTAGCCTGCACTAATCAATTCGAACTAATTTTTTTGTCTCCATGTTTGATTTATCGCTTCAAGTCTTCTAGCAACAAGTTTTAGAGACAGATTAGGATTGCTGAAGCGATGAAGAAAACAATGTAACGTCTTTTCGTCAATTTATGTATTTATTTCACCACACTAAGGGGGCATAAAGTAACGTCCGTCCGCAGTCATTAAAATAAAAGATAACCATAAGTAAGATCACACCATTCCCCGAATTCTTATGAAAAACAAAACCTACAAAATACCCCAATATTTCAAAATAACCCTATACTTTTGAAAACAGATAGTAGTTGTGGATATTAGTTCACAGTTAAACTTTATTGTCTAAGTTATTTGAAGATTTCTAGTTATACTTAAGTATTAAGTTATTGGTATATTAGTAATTTCTTAAAATCTACATAACAATATTATTCGTTTTCTTAATTCTTAGGTTACTTTTAAAAGCAGTACTTATATATAACGAATTACTTATATATAACGAATTACTTATATATAACAAAAAAAAATACCTTTTTCTATATAAATTCCAACTTCTATTCATTACTTAAGCGTACATTCATAGAATTTGTTTGCGTTAAGAAAGTACTTAGGATATAATTTAATACAGTGTTCTCAAAAATTCTTATACTACGTTACTTAAAATTATCTTATTTTCTACGAACATTAATCCTAAAATATCCTTAAAATTTAATTCTTTTCGTACAGAAACTCACCCTTTAATTTGTTTACAACTTAAAGTTGCCTGTTGTTTTATTTTTTTTTCCTGGTTAATTGTTATTTTCTCGTTGATTTAAAATGACTTTATCTACAAAAGAAGAAGAAGAGAGGTTAAATAATTTAATAAGAGATGAAGTGTTAGATGATAATCGAAGAACTACCCGGTCAATCAGCCGCAACTTAGGTGGTGCTAGGCAAGGAGGAGGACTTCCAAGTACTCCGTACGTCAATGCTAGGCCTTTCCGATCAACATCTGATATTCCTGCTAGTTCTGGTAACCGCGTTTTCAACAATCAGCTTAACGTCTCCAACGATTCCTACAGTAGTATCCCTGACAAAGGGTCGATTAAAGCCTCATCGAGAAGTGGCAGTCTAGGGTCAGTAAACCAAACTGTTAGACCAATTTCCAGGCCCCAGTCAGTCAATGCTGCACATTTTGGAGGCTCTCGAGACATTTTGCATAGTTTAGCACAGAGACCTCCACCAATGACCGTGCGTGAAACAGCCATTGTTCCAGAAGATCTTAAAGCCTATATTAATACGGCTATAGGTGATGCTTTTTCCACGTATCAAGACACTGTTCGGACAGACATCTCTCAAACTTTGAAAAATGAAATCCAACAACAGATTGGTACTCTTATGAGGGATTTGAGTCTGAGTCGACCGGCTCCCTCGGTTGTAGATCAAGCACCAAGACCGGCCTCTTCGGTGAATATACAACAGCCACCACCACAGCCACCATTAAAAAATCCTCCTCAACCTGATCAAAGTAATAAACATTTCAGACCTTCAGGTCATCATCATTACCATAGGCAAAATTACAACTACGAACCAGAAGTAAACTATGATTTTCCGCCGAGGCATTCTAGACATCCGTATAATGCTTCTCATTTTCGATCTCCTTCCCAAAATGTACACACCGTTATAAAAAGTCCGATTAAAATCGATAAGTGGGGTCTTAGATTTGAAGGCCAACCAGAAAGTTTAACAGTTGAAGACTTCATCTTTCGACTTGAAACGCTCCAGGGCCAATATGACTGCCCATGGAACGAAGTTCTGCGAGACTTTCACTTGCTGCTTTCTGGATCTGCCTACGAGTGGTTTTGGCAGTTCCAAAGAAACAATTATCGGCCTGACTGGCCATTGTTAAAAGATGCTTTGATGCGTCAGTTTAAAAATTCTCGATCTGATTTTGAGATCACTCGTGACATTTTGGACCGTAGGCAGACTTCTTGGAAAAGTAGCAATGATTTCTTTACGGCAATAAACCGAATGAGGTCTCAAATGGTAAATCCAATCCCTGAAAATGAATTAATTCATATTCTTAAAAGAAATTTAAATGAGAAAGTCGGAAAGTTGGTTTATGCTATGCCAATTTTTACATTGGATCAGTTAAGAAACGCATGCAGGGATGCCGAAACAGCCTTTCCGAGAAGGGAACGAGAATTCCCTAAGACGTCGAGACCACCCGTTAAATTTATCAACGAAATTGAAAATGATGAAGAATCCTACCAGCAAACCGACGAACAAATTGCGGCCTTTCAATATGGAGGGGCACGTCCAAAAATTCCTGCACGGAAGTATGCAGATGCTCCAAATTTGGTTTGCTGGAATTGCAAAGCACAGGGCCACACTTATTTTGAGTGTGAGTCAGAGGTCCGTAACTTGTTTTGTTACAAGTGCGGTCTTGAAGGAACAAAGACTCCAATATGCCCAAGATGCAACCAGGGAAACCGGCCGAGGAACGCGAAGTCTTCGGGGGAGTCGCGTTCGACTCAGACCCAAAACCCCCAATAATTTCAAAATTCGAGTTAGGTTGTCAAACCGAAGAAGAATATCATAATGAAGAAGAAAATGTCTGTCCGGATAATAATAAAAACAAAAATATAACTATTTTAAAAAGAATGCATGAGAAAGAGGAAATAGTGAGTACTGACCAACCAAACTCCAGTATCAAACCATTCCATGTCCGATTAATAGAATATAAACAAGCGCGTCATAGAATTTTTAATGTCAGTAAAAGTGTAGTGTCTAAAAATGTTTTAACAGCCAGAGAGAGGTATAAAGCTTGAAAAGAAGTGAGAACGAGTATTTTGTCAACCATTATAAATAAGTCAGCAGATCCTAGGCCTTATGCCAAAATATACATATCCAAAAGAGAATTTTTCGGATTGCTTGATAGTGGAGCGAGTGTCAGCATTCTAGGCAAGAACTGTTTGAAACTTGTCCACCTTTTAGAAATTGAAATCCTTCCATACCATTCAGAGGTAAAAACAGCAGACGGAAAAAAACAAAGTATTGTGGGAAAAGTTTTAGTACCCGTCACTTATAACGATCTGACAAAAACCATAACGTTTTACCTCGTTCCAAATTTGGACCAGGAGATCTACTTAGGAGTAGACTTCTGGAGAGCATTCCAGCTAGCTCCACACCTTATAAGTTCACTTTCTATTTCTGAAGAAATTGACCCAAATGCTCATAAATTAACAGCTGATCAGCAGGCCAGATTGGAGACAGTCAGGCAGAAATTTCTTTGTTTTGACCGAGATGGTATGGGTAAAACGTCTCTCATGGAGCACGTTATAGATACTGGAGATGCGATCCCTGTGAAACAGCGTCACTACCCTGTCTCCCCAGCGGTACAAGCCGTTTTATATACTGAGTTGGATCGAATGTTAAGTCTTGGTGTAATAGAGGAAAGCGAAAGCCCGTGGTGTTCGCCAGTGGTTCTTTTGCAGAAGCCAGGCAAAGTTAGACTTTGCCTGGATTCTCGTAAAGTGAACTCACTGACGAAGAAAAACGCGAATCCTCTACCACATATTGAAGGGCTCCTCAGCCGACTACCAGATACCTTTTATATAAGCAGCATAGATCTTAAAGAAGCATTCTGGCAAATACCACTGGAGAGACAGAGTAGGGAAAAGACTGCCTTTGCGGTACCGGGAAGACCCTTGTACCAATTTACGGTGATGCCTTTTGGGTTGTGCAATGCAGCCCATTGGTTAAGCCAATTAATGGACAAGGTGATTCCTGCACGACTTAGGGATCGAGTCTTTGTATATCTAGATGATTTGCTTATCATGGCACCCGACTTTGACACACATATAGCCCTGGTAGATGAAGTAGCTGAATGTTTGCGCAAGGCAAACCTCACCATCAACATGAACAAATCCAAATTTTGCTTCAAAGAGCTGAAGTATTTGGGGTTCATTGTTGGTGGTGGGAAACTTAAAACTGATTGTAGACTTCCCTATTCCCAAAACACCCCGACAAGTCCAGCGGCTACTTGGTCTAGCAGGGTGGTATCGAAAGTTCATAAAAGATTTCTCTAGTATGACTGCCCCCCTGACGGACGTGCTGAAGAAAAAGAACGAAAAATTTAAAATTACGGATCAAGCCCTGTTAGCTTTTGAAAACCTTAAAAAGTCTCTTACTTCTGCACCCGTATTGACGCACCCGGACTTTTCAAAAAAATTCTTCATCCAATGCGATGCGTCAGATACCGGAATAGGTGCTGTATTATTTCAAAAAAACAGTGAAGATGAAGAGCTTCCTATTTCTTTTTTCTCTCAGAAACTTAATAAATGTCAGAGAAACTACAGCGTGACCGAGAAGGAGTGCATGGCGGCAGTGATGGCAGTGAAAAAATTTAGGCCATATGTCGAGGGCATGGATTTTACGGTAATAACAGATCACTCAAGCCTTCGATGGCTTATGAGCATGAAGGATCTGAGTGGAAAATTGGCTCGATGGAGCTTACTATTACAATCTTATGCCTTCGATATACAACACCGCTCCGGAAAACCTAACACGGTACCTCACAGTCTCTCTCGGGTACATGTAGACTTGACTTGGAAGACATAGCACCTCTTATTAACCTGGACAGTGAAGAATTTAAGTCTGATGAGTACAAAAGTCTAATCGAAACCATAAACAAACACCCTGAAGAACTGCCCGATATGAAAATCGAAGATGGTTTTGTCTATAAACAAGTTTTTAAAAACGATTACCAACAAGTTATGATAAAACATGATTGGCTTCTGTGGGTACTTTCAGGCTTAACAGAACAAATTATTATGAAAACTCATAACCCCCCAACATCAGCTCACTGTGGTATTGCTAAAACGATACACCGTATTCGGCAATATTTTTACTGGCCGAATATGACTGTTCAAATCCGTGAATACGTGTCTTACTGTTCAGTGTGTAAGCAGTGTAAAGCGTCAAACCAGATTTCTCGTCCTCCTATGTGTACATCGTATTGTTCTGATCGTCCATTTGAAAAATTATATATTGACTTTTTAGGACCTTATCCTAGGTCAAAATTAGGAAACGCATTTATTTTTGTCGTACTAGATCACCTGTCTAAATTTGTTTTCCTAAAGGCCTTGAAGAACGCTAACACTTCAAGTGTCATAAAATTTCTACATCAAGATGTATTTAGTATGTTCGGTGTCCCTCGTATCATCCATTCGGACAATGGAAAGCAATTTCTTTCAAAAGAATTCCAAAATTTATTGGAAAAATATGGGATCCGACATTTAAGAACAGCGAACTATGCACCACAATCAAATGCTTCAGAAAGGGTTAACAGCACATTGTTAGCAGCCATACGAGCGTATCTTAAAAACGATCAACGCGATTGGGATTCACACCTTAATGACATAGCTTGTGCAATGAGAAGCTCAGTTCATAGCTCTACTGGTGTGTCACCTTACTTTGCTTTGTTCGGTTCGAACATGATGACACACGGTAGTAGCTACGAACTAGCTCAAAAATTGAACGCCGTGAACGATAACGAGTTGTTAATCATTCCACGTCAACATCGATTGCAGTGTATACGTGAAGAAATCCGAAAAAATATTTTGAAAGCAAACGATAAGTCCGCCAAATTATATAACACGCGAACTCGAAAAGTACGTTACCTGCCCGGACAAGAAGTATATCGGCGAAATTTTATCTTGAGTGATAGTTCAAAACTGTTATCAGCAAAACTTTGTCCAAAATTTATAAAGTGCCGAATATCAAATCAAGTGGGCAATCAAATGTATGCTTTAGAAGATCTAAATGGAAAGAAAATGGGCATATTTCATGCCAAAGATCTAAAGCAATAATTTGTTTAAGGTCACAATAATACTTAATAAACACGTAGTACCTGAAAGCCTAGTCAAAATATTTTTGTCTTATGTTGTTGATTGTGTATTAATTTATTATATTTTGGTTCAGAATGCCTGGCAAATTCATTTAACTTGTGTATAAAATTACTTTTGTTGTCACCCAGTACCTGACTGTGGAATAATTTTAAGTAGGCTTAAATACAAGCTACCCAAACACAAGCTAGTAACAAACACACACAAGTACCTGACAACCACTAATTGCTCTATAAACAAAAACACACTAGTACCTGATTTAACCATTCGGGCAGAGTAACCTTAAGAAAGAAAGACCTATTTGTTTTCATTTAGTCACTGTACCTGATCAAATTATATTTTTTTGTACCTATACTGTGATATTTACTTCAAGAGAGAAAGACTGATTTATTTCCATCTAGTCATTATACCTGAACCAATTATATTTCTACCTATTCTGTGATATTTTGAGATAAATGGAACACCTATTTATTCTTACTTAGTACCTGGCAAAACAAAAAAAAAATATCCTAGCTGTCCTGTGATATAGGTGTTTATAAGTGATTATACTATTAACTGTTCTGTGTGAATATACATTCTTATATATACTCCCAAAAACTGAAGTCAAGCGTGCCTCGTTATTGGTACAATTACCTCAGAAATAGCTTTTCAATAGGGTCAATTCTCTACGATACCTTGACTACTAGAAGTAGGCACAGATAAATAGGTACATAATCGTAAAAGTAAACTAATAAAAGAAAAAAAAAAAAAAAGAAACACACGGTCGTTCCGCATCGAATTATTGGAATAGGTGTACCATCACACAGAGCATTAAAAGATTATTATGGCCAACAAAATTGCTGCGCCTACATACTCCTATTCAGAATCTACTTTTGGCTACGAAAAACAAAATAGGTACGCGTGGAGGTAGATAAAGACTAATAAAACTCTCAAAGAAAAAAAAATAAAAGTACGGATCAAACTATATTACAGATTGATGTCAAATGACTGACCGTATGTAAAAGTCGCTTAATGGCTGCCTTTGGGTAGCCCCGAATTTTTACAATTATTTAATCGATTAATTGAAAAAATTAAATCGCGTATCAACCCAATTCTGGCTGCCACTTACTTTATAGTATTACCTCCCTTTACATAATACACATTACTAATAAAAAAGAAAAATAATTCTTACAGAACTTGTTGTGGGGTTGAATATCTATAAATATGGTGCTTTTTCACAAGACTTCTCTTTAGTATACGTACACATATAGGTATTTATATATTTACTGCAGTTGCCTCATTTAAATTGAAATAACCACTCGATCAATAAATTGGCAACCACAAAATAACTTTTCACAATAATTAAAAGTGTGAGTGAGTTCTTGAATTTGTTTATTACAAAAAAATTATTGTTGGTCTTTGTTAAAATAACTTTTTTGGTTATAACTGAAGGTTACTTACATATTATGGT
This sequence comes from Baccha elongata, assembly GCA_951217065.1. NCBI lineage: Eukaryota > Metazoa > Arthropoda > Insecta > Diptera > Syrphidae > Baccha > Baccha elongata. The sequence continues at coordinate 108,599 of CATNUY010000065.1, forward strand.
TAAATTTATTTTGCTGAGAATTGATAATTCTCTAGGTCCCTTGTCAAAGATGAAGTAGGCTTGTCCACCAAATACACTCTCATCGGACCATCGTTTTGCAGCTTTTGAACCACCACCACGAATGTCAACACTGTTAAAATAAATAAAAATAATAAATTTCAATAAATACTCCATAACTAAGTAAACAAAAATAATATAACATTGAATTAGGTGGTTTTAATGATTCGAACTCTCAGAAGATACGTTTAAAATTACCTACAAATAAACCAGATCCAAACAACAATCGAGAAGTTTTCGTTGGTGGGCATTAAGAGAAAAGAAATGTGGCTTGTCAATTTGATGATTTCTCTATATCACACAATAGTAAGTCCAATAACGGTACAGGAAGCACTGCTGATAGTAAGACGCCTTCATCCAAGTTTATGCCATTGTTCAATGCTAAGAAGAGGGATGATGCTGCCCCATCAAATCACAATTTGAATCAGTCGTTAAATGACTTCTTCAACCGAAACGATAGGCCACCATCTGTGGGACTTCAAAAGGAGAAGCTTAGCTTGACTGAAATCCCAAGTGTTGATGAAATTGAAGCCAGATGGATGAATCCACAGCTGCCCAATGATTCTAGAAATAAAACGTCATCAGAGAATCTCAGCACGGAAAATTTAAAAAAAAAAAAAAAAAAAAAAAAAAATGCTTTACCAATTGAACCAGCAACAAGTTGGTGCTGGAACAGTATCTTCTTCTCTACCACAACAGCAGCAGTATCATTAACCAAGTAATAATAATAACCAACAGTCGAATTCAAATCCCTGCAGCACTAATAATCTTTCAAATATCATCAAAAATCGAAATCTGTAACAACAGATATTACAGAAGCAACAGCAGCAGGCTGCCTTTGCTCAACTCCAATTGAATTGAATACGATTCTAAGTCGCACTAATACTCAGATGTTATTGCTTTCATTAGCTCGTGGGGAGATCTCCCAACACGGTTTGTTAATTCAGTTGGCAAATCCAAATTTAAGCCAATTCGATCGTGAAGCCATATCGGCTGTGCTGACCTTCTCGGCAGCTGGCCAGTATAATCAACATTTCGGTATGAATAACCATCAACAGCAACACCAACAATTATTTGCCAACCAGCGTCAAAACCTGGCCTTAATGCAACATAATATCAATAAGAGTCCAGTGGAAAAAAAAATCAAGATATTGGTAACTGTGTTGGTTACCACGCCAATGGTGGAGGTGGCGTTGGTAGTACAGGCAACAATACTCGCACATATAACCAGGATTTTCAATCGCTTGCAAACTATATTCTTCACAATGCTATGAAAAAAAAAAAGAAATTAGATGAGCAAAATATGGGATTACAAAAAATGTTGCATTTACAAACGTCCATGATGAATAATAATATTAATAGTAACAATTCTCGTGCTGGAAATGGTTATATGGCTGGAAATAAGAATTTCCAACATCAACAACATCAACCACAACAGCAGCAGTATCATCAACAAAATAATAATCACTATAATAGACAACAACATCATCGTAGAACACCAAACGGTAATCGTAGCATTGCAATGGGACGTCGCCGCTCTACCACTTTAACCTCATCCAATGTTACTGTGAACTCTGGAAATGTTGGTTCTCATTCACATAAAAATGCTGATTATTGATATGCTGATATTGCTACTGCAACTGTTGATGACTTTGTTCAAATTCCTCTAAGAATATAAAGACTCGAGGCCCGGCTAATTTTTGGCGTGGGTTGCTCCCCACTGCTAGCCATTACCAGGGAACCCATTTTCGCTCCTGGAGCAATAAATAGCCCCAAAAGCGAAATTTTGTTGTGGGCCCCTGGACAGCTAAACGTCATCAGCACTAGGGAGCTGAAAAGAAAAACAAAATTCGTCTAAAAATAATAAAAAAAACAAAAAAATAACTTAATCAAAATTTCTTACTTACCATTGTACATTCTGCAGCTGCCATGTTTGTAGTTTTTAGTACTGTTCGTAGATGGAATGGACATGAACAAGAAAATACATGGTGTTTGACAAATGAAGTCGAAACGTGGTTGAAACCCATATAAGCAAAATAACAGACTAGCAGTGAGTTGAGTTCGGTGGAATTGTGGCCACAGATATATATATATATATATAATGAGCACAACTAGCGCCACGTATTAGTCAAACGCTTTGGATTCGGGAAAGTGAATTTTGGAGGCAAAACAATACGACAGAACTGGTGAAACGACAGTAGTCAAGTTGATTATAAAGAAAGAAAAAAGATAATGTAGTGCTAATTTTGACTACACGTCGCGCATTTAAACGACACCAATCCTCAATAAATTATATTCAAAAAAAGGTCTCTCGATATGGTAAAAAAATATTTGTGTTGTCTTTTGACACTAGAAGTAGCACGTTGGCAGATAGTGTCTTTTGAGAAATTTACTTAAATAATCTTTTCATTATGCGAAGAAAAATAAAATGGTAAAAGAAAAGGCATCGTGTAATTGCCGCAGGGTAGGATTGGAAAATCTAATTGACTTTGGCATTAGCCCTCTATCGGGTGATATGGGAAACTATTTGAGAGGATGACTGGCAAAAACTCTGATTGTTGATGACGTGTTACCAGAATCGAAAAATACATACAAAACCAAATTATATAAGCTAGCCATTATTTTTGAAATCGTATGATCCCATTAGGGCAGTAAATAGTAAATGGAAAATGGTATGATCCATATCCATGACTCTGGGATCATATCAAAAAGTCCTCAGACGAATCAGAGTGTAGACGTCATATTTGCTCTGCGTTGGAATATACGGTTGTTACCTTTTGCGTGTTCGGTTCGGGTATAGTAAAATTAAATACTTATACGCTCCCATTCCTGTGACTGAAAAAAAATAAAACTATATATTCCAAAGAAAAAAAAAACATCAAGGTGATAATAAAATAGATACAATTTAGTGCGTTTTTGTAATTTTCTTGGTTTTTTACATAGGTTAACATATATAGCCAAAGCTTAAATCTAATAAGAAAATCTATGTGAGACAATAATCGAGGCAGTGGCAGTGGAAAAACTTAAAAAAAAAACACTTACTTTGGTTCTTCCAAAAAAATTAAATAGGTGCAAGTCCATAGTTAAGAGGTGAGTTTCTGAAAAGAAAAAAATGTTAGTTTTTGGCAAAATAGTGTTAAATTAGTGAATTTGATAGGTACTTATCGTGTCCATTGGCGGTCATCGACAGCCGCTGAGGATCGTGGCCGCCAACATTTCTTGTTTTTTGTGTGTGAACTTTTCTGGGGGAGTGCTTGGAGAATTCCTTTTACGAAGACTGGTGCGACCGACAATTGACTGGCACATTGAAAACCCGTCCAATTCGCAGTTTGACCAGCGTTTTTTTTTTGGAAGTGGAAGTTCGCCTTTCTTGTGAGTGCTAGGACGTGAACAGGGTGCTCCAGTGGACAGAACCCCATCAAGCACACGAGTCTTCATCATCGTCTTCCATCATCATCGTTTATAAGTGCCATAGAAATCCATCAAGATCTGCAAAGTTTTATAGCCTCAAGGTTGAGGCCACGTGAGTCCTATGTATAATATTGAAAGAAAAAATCATTAAGACAAAAAGTAAATTTTCAATTTTTTTTATATATGTATAAATATAACAAAATACCCCGTTTAAAGCTAGCTAGTTAAATTATTTATATTATCTAAAAGTTAAGTAAATTCATATTGGTATTTAAACCCATCTTCCCCCTATTTCTTGGTTCATTTAAATTAGTTTTTTTGTTGGAAATTGGAGGGCAAAGGGCCTCAATATTCACCCCTATTAGGGAATCCGACGAATGAGATGCGGAGGGAGTATTACTCACTTTCGATAGATTTGCTATTAGCGAATCCGCAAACCATACGCGGGAATAAATATCGGTAACGTAGTTCGTAAAATTGGTATTACTGAAAACGAAGGGCATCCGCAACTCATTCGCACTCCATACAAATTTTGACATATCAAATCCGCAGCAAAATCCTCGCGAATGCTAGTCTTTTTCATTCAAGTGGCTGACAAAAAAAGTTTAAAATGGAAAGTGCAAAAAAGTAAGTTCAAATTTATACAAAAATATATGTAAATAGCTTATTTTATTTGTGTTTTTGTTTTTAGAAAAAGAACAACAAATCGTGACCAATTTCGAGAAATGGTGGAGCTAATGAAGGAGCAACCCGACATTGCGAAAAACTTTACAAAAAAATCTCCCGAACAACAGCAGCAGTTTTGGGAAAATATGAGGAATGTTCTTAATTCTTTGGGTCCTCCGTTCAAGGAAGTCGCAGAATGGAAAAAGGTAAATAAAAAAAATAAGGAACATATCCGACTAGTTTCTCAGTTTGATTTATCTATGTATATCTAGGTTTGGTCGGACTACAAATCGTCAATCAAAAAAAAATTGGCCAACAATAAGAAGTCGATCAATGCAACAGGTGGTGGAGAACACGACGAACAGTTTTTGACGCCGTAAGAGGAAGACGTGGTGCAGCTGATCTGCCTCAAAGACAGCATAGAAGGTGTTCCCCGAACTCAAACATTCGGACTTGGCAAAAAACGAAAGTTTGGGGCACCATCTACGTCGCATTTCTCTCCACCCACCTGGCTTGCTGAATCGAACTATGTGATCGATGACGATGAGCAACCTTTTCAGATTGAAGTTTTGGACGAGTTAGCCACTGATGCAGTACCTGATGAAAATACACAAAACGTTCCTAACATAGCTGCCACTCCAAGGAGGAAGAACAGAAATATGACGCAGCTGTTGGAAGAACAAATTCATCTCCAAAAGCAGCTTTACGAGAATGTGACAGTTGTTCTTCGAGAAAACCAGGCTCAAACTAAAGAAATCAACATTTCCACTGCGAAAATAAGCACCTCGTTAGAGCGTTTGCAAGAGCACGAGGCCAAACGAAACGGAATTCTCGTAGAGCTCCTCCATGAAACCAAAAGGCACAACAGGAGAATGGAGAAAATTCTGTTGTGCCAAAAAGAAAATGATGCAGTATCTGATAGCAGCTTTTTAGATTAGTTCCTATTGTTCCTTTTTTTTTTTATTACTTTGTTATTTTTTATTTCCATTTTTGTTTTTTAGAATGTAACGAGTACAATGAAGTCTGATTTTTATGTTTTTAAGTAGGTGTTATTAACGAAGTATGTACATATATACTAATGTACATAAAAAAACGCAATTAATTTTTTTTAATTTTTTCAAAATAAGTTTTTTTTTATGTTTTAATCCTTATCGGTATAAGTTATGCATTAAATGCATGCAAATAAACAAAATGTACCTGCATATTTAAAAGAAAATGATTTTTATTTTATTTTGAATCAAAAATTAGACATAATTGAATTTCTTATCTGATGTGCCTCTTGAGAGTACATTTGAATATTTAGTGGATCTTCAATTAGTTCTTCCTCAGTGTCTTCCTCTTCTTGCTCTTGACGGGAATCGGCAACATAATCATCATTCATTTTGAAATGAATTCTTATGTTGTGAAATGCTGCAGCAACATTTATTATTTGCACAGCTTTTTCTGGTGAGTAGTGCAACTGCCGAGCACCCAGGCAGCATCGACACCAATTCTTCCACACACCAAATGTCCGCTCAATCACGTTACGGCCACTGCTGTGACTTTTATTGAATCGACTTTTTTGCGTGTCTACGCCAGCATTTCTAAATGGGGTTATCATCCAAGGTGAGAGCGGGTACCCAGCATCACCTATTAAAATGTATAGTAATTTATTTAAGTTACTGTTGTATGAATAATTTTTCACAAAAAAGATTGTCATACCTAGCAATCTGGTGTTTCTGTCACCATTATCGTAAACAGACTTAAAATATAAGAAAGCATCACTATTCCCCCATATGAACGAATCATGACTTGAGCCAGGGTATTTGGCATCGATGTAACGGATCCTCTGCATATGATCACATATCTGGAAGAAGAAAAAATTACATAAATAAATGACACTGATGATATTCTATCATTATCCTACTATCATGGCATTCATACTAAAGAATCCTTTCCGATTTAAGAAAAGGTGCGCATTTTCACCAGCGGGTTTCGAAATTTTTATGTGCGTACCATCAATGCACATGACCACACCCGGAATTTGGCACTTTCTAAAAAAATGCATTCGTGCCTCTCGCTTTTCCTCATCCGTCATGAATATGCTTATCCATTTGGGGCACAAATGCTCTTCGAAAATCGACAGCACCTCAGAGAGCACAACTGATACTGTTGACTGGGCTATGCCAACATTAAAGTCTTGCCCTACTCCGTGTTGATACCCTCCCTCAGCAAGAAACCTACAGAAAGTGGCCAACTTTACCTCTGGCGTTAGAGATGAAGACCTGACAACAGGCGGAAGTTTTCTTTTCAGTTCTTTCAGAACATACTGAAAAGCAGGCTTATTCAACCTAAAATGTTTGATGAATCTGAAATACAAACAAAAATATATGTACATAGCTATTTTAAAATTTGTTCGCTGCAAGAATTTCAATTTTTGTCATTTACTATACTAAATGTATTTTTAGCGTTTTTTTCTTCTTTTTAATACAAAATTCTTTCAAACTGTAATAAATAACTTAACTGCAGGGTTAAAGAAGTGGGAAGTTGAGTCTGGGAATGGTATCAATTATCCAGATCGGTTCGGAATTATAAAAGATATGGTCCGATTAATCATTTTCAACGTCTAGGTACCTAAATTTTGAAAATCCAATGAACATTTTTTTTGTTTTTGAACCAAATAAAAAACTGACTATGCACAAAGTAGCACGGTCCAAAGCTGAGTCTGGAATGGTATCAATTATCCAGATCGGTTCGGAATTATAAAAGATATGGTCCGATTAATCATTTTCAACGTCTAGGTACCTAAATTTTGAAAATCCAATGAACATTTTTTTTGTTTTTGAACCAAATAAAAAACTGACTATGCACAAAGTAGCACGGTCCAAAGCTGAGTCTGGAATGGTATCAATTATCCAGATCGGTTCGGAATTATAAAAGATATGGTCCGATTAATCATTTTCAACGTCTAGGTACCTAAATTTTGAAAATCCAATGAACATTTTTTTTGTTTTTGAACCAAATAAAAAACTGACTATGCACAAAGTAGCACGGTCCAAAGCTGAGTCTGGAATGGTATCAATTATCCAGATCGGTTCGGAATTATAAAAGATATGGTCCGATTAATCATTTTCAACGTCTAAACGTTTAGACGTTGAAAATGATTAATCGGACCATATCTTTTATAATTCCGAACCGATCTGGATAATTGATACCATTCCAGACTCAGCTTTGGACCGTGCTACTTTGTGCATAGTCAGTTTTTTATTTGGTTCAAAAACAAAAAAAATGTTCATTGGATTTTCAAAATTTAGGTACCTAGACGTTGAAAATGATTAATCGGACCATATCTTTTATAATTCCGAACCGATCTGGATAATTGATACCATTCCAGACTCAGCTTTGGACCGTGCTACTTTGTGCATAGTCAGTTTTTTATTTGGTTCAAAAACAAAAAAAATGTTCATTGGATTTTCAAAATTTAGGTACCTAGACGTTGAAAATGATTAATCGGACCATATCTTTTATAATTCCGAACCGATCTGGATAATTGATACCATTCCAGACTCAGCTTTGGACCGTGCTACTTTGTGCATAGTCAGTTTTTTATTTGGTTCAAAAACAAAAAAAATGTTCATTGGATTTTCAAAATTTAGGTACCTAGACGTTGAAAATGATTAATCGGACCATATCTTTTATAATTCCGAACCGATCTGGATAATTGATACCATTCCAGACTCAGCTTTGGACCGTGCTACTTTGTGCATAGTCAGTTTTTTATTTGGTTCAAAAACAAAAAAAATGTTCATTGGATTTTCAAAATTTAGGTACCTAGACGTTGAAAATGATTAATCGGACCATATCTTTTATAATTCCGAACCGATCTGGATAATTGATACCATTCCAGACTCAGCTTTGGACCGTGCTACTTTGTGCATAGTCAGTTTTTTATTTGGTTCAAAAACAAAAAAAATGTTCATTGGATTTTCAAAATTTAGGTACCTAGACGTTGAAAATGATTAATCGGACCATATCTTTTATAATTCCGAACCGATCTGGATAATTGATACCATTCCAGACTCAGCTTTGGACCGTGCTACTTTGTGCATAGTCAGTTTTTTATTTGGTTCAAAAACAAAAAAAATGTTCATTGGATTTTCAAAATTTAGGTACCTAGACGTTGAAAATGATTAATCGGACCATATCTTTTATAATTCCGAACCGATCTGGATAATTGATACCATTCCAGACTCAGCTTTGGACCGTGCTACTTTGTGCATAGTCAGTTTTTTATTTGGTTCAAAAACAAAAAAAATGTTCATTGGATTTTCAAAATTTAGGTACCTAGACGTTGAAAATGATTAATCGGACCATATCTTTTATAATTCCGAACCGATCTGGATAATTGATACCATTCCAGACTCAGCTTTGGACCGTGCTACTTTGTGCATAGTCAGTTTTTTATTTGGTTCAAAAACAAAAAAAATGTTCATTGGATTTTCAAAATTTAGGTACCTAGACGTTGAAAATGATTAATCGGACCATATCTTTTATAATTCCGAACCGATCTGGATAATTGATACCATTCCAGACTCAGCTTTGGACCGTGCTACTTTGTGCATAGTCAGTTTTTTATTTGGTTCAAAAACAAAAAAAATGTTCATTGGATTTTCAAAATTTAGGTACCTAGACGTTGAAAATGATTAATCGGACCATATCTTTTATAATTCCGAACCGATCTGGATAATTGATACCATTCCAGACTCAGCTTTGGACCGTGCTACTTTGTGCATAGTCAGTTTTTTATTTGGTTCAAAAACAAAAAAAATGTTCATTGGATTTTCAAAATTTAGGTACCTAGACGTTGAAAATGATTAATCGGACCATATCTTTTATAATTCCGAACCGATCTGGATAATTGATACCATTCCAGACTCAGCTTTGGACCGTGCTACTTTGTGCATAGTCAGTTTTTTATTTGGTTCAAAAACAAAAAAAATGTTCATTGGATTTTCAAAATTTAGGTACCTAGACGTTGAAAATGATTAATCGGACCATATCTTTTATAATTCCGAACCGATCTGGATAATTGATACCATTCCAGACTCAGCTTTGGACCGTGCTACTTTGTGCATAGTCAGTTTTTTATTTGGTTCAAAAACAAAAAAAATGTTCATTGGATTTTCAAAATTTAGGTACCTAGACGTTGAAAATGATTAATCGGACCATATCTTTTATAATTCCGAACCGATCTGGATAATTGATACCATTCCAGACTCAGCTTTGGACCGTGCTACTTTGTGCATAGTCAGTTTTTTATTTGGTTCAAAAACAAAAAAAATGTTCATTGGATTTTCAAAATTTAGGTACCTAGACGTTGAAAATGATTAATCGGACCATATCTTTTATAATTCCGAACCGATCTGGATAATTGATACCATTCCAGACTCAGCTTTGGACCGTGCTACTTTGTGCATAGTCAGTTTTTTATTTGGTTCAAAAACAAAAAAAATGTTCATTGGATTTTCAAAATTTAGGTACCTAGACGTTGAAAATGATTAATCGGACCATATCTTTTATAATTCCGAACCGATCTGGATAATTGATACCATTCCAGACTCAGCTTTGGACCGTGCTACTTTGTGCATAGTCAGTTTTTTATTTGGTTCAAAAACAAAAAAAATGTTCATTGGATTTTCAAAATTTAGGTACCTAGACGTTGAAAATGATTAATCGGACCATATCTTTTATAATTCCGAACCGATCTGGATAATTGATACCATTCCAGACTCAGCTTTGGACCGTGCTACTTTGTGCATAGTCAGTTTTTTATTTGGTTCAAAAACAAAATGAAACTATATGACGCAAGTTCTAAATGGGACCACAACTGAATACCTACTGAACTTATTTGGGTGGTTGATACCATTCCAGACTCAATAATAATTCTTTCCACTTCTTAACCACTGCAGAACGAAATTGCATATTTTATCATATAAAAATGTCGAACTTTTACTTACAATGCATCAGGAAGGTCCAAATAATTGTTCGCCTTGTATCGAATTTCCATCCTGTTCATCCGTACTGAAGGATGTCTTCCACCAAAGAAAAAACCAATTGAATCCATTTTATTAAATAAATTTTATTAACGAATTTAAAACTTTAATTATTTGTTGAGTTCACCAATCTTTTTAAACAAATATCAAATTGCAATTTATTTGTTTTGTTTACATCTTGTTTGACACTTAAATGTCAACTTTTGACAACTACGATGATACAGTTTGAAAATGGGAAGGTAGTTCGCGGATCGATAATGCAGCTCATTCATCGGATTCAAAAATTAAATTTTATGCGAATGCGGATCCACTGCGGATCCAACCGACTCCCGGGGAGTGAAAATTTGCGGATTCAGTAATAGGCATGATTGTCATAATTAATTTTTGATTAAAAATATAAAAATCATACTTATCTATTTCATTGGTAGATATTTTATATGAAATTTAATGATAATCTTAATTACATTTTCGTGATAATTTTCTGTTTTTTTTGAATTTACAACTTTAATAATTTTAATATTTTTGTTGGAGTGTGGAGAAAACCCACCAACCGTTTTGTTAGTTTTTTTGTAGGGTGATTGGTAAAGAACCAGCCCAAAAGAAATAATTTGTTTGTAAGCGATAAGGTCTTGTTTCCTGTTTTTTTTTGTCGTTTTCTTGGCTGTTATAAAGCAGTTTTTTTTTTGTTAAAAAAAAAAAAAAAAAAAACCCTAGCCTCCCACGACCTAATCAGAGCTCTCACTAGGTAGGGAACTTGGGACACGGGAATACAGAATTCGGAGTAAGTACCATAAAGGGTACAGTCTTTTTGTTATTGTTATAAGGAAACATCTCTATGTCGTATAGATTTGCTTAAAGTTTGTTTTTTTGTAAGATTATAGCAGATAGTATGTTTTGTTTAGGAACAATTTCAGAATTGTAATTAATAAAAGTATGTTTTGTAAGGTGGATGAAATTCTCGGTGTTTTCTTGTACTCGTTAGAGCACCTTATGGAATTCTAGATTTTTTTTTCAGGGGTGTGGATGGTAGGCGGCTCTTTACAGTGAAGATGGTGTGATTGAAAGCTGAAAATCTGCCATATAGTGGAAAACTTAACAAGGCCACTAGATTTCCAGGTTGGGAGGGTATAGGCCACTCTGCAACAACACCCGCAGCGCCCTCTAAGTGTGGTGAAGGTCCGTCTGACGTCATGTAGTTATTTTCTTTGGCCTGTTTTATGTTTTTCTTGCCGGTGAGGCATGGTTTAGAGGACAAGATCCCTCCCGTTCCGGCGATCTAAGTCGCGCACCGCCAGCAGGCCGTGTTCCTCTATTCTATGTATTCTACCCTTCATCTGTCACATCCTATCCAAAATCCTACCTCTTCCTTATCATTTCTACCACATCTCTAGTTCCAATTTCCGCCACCTCTTCTTGCCGCGCAACAAGCAATATTACGAATTTGCCAGTAAGGATTAGTAGCAGACAGAAAAATTCAAGCCCAAGGAAAATTTTATATCTGAGTAAGTTGAAAAAAAAAACGAGGGTTGAAGTACGATTCAGAATCGGAAGGAACCGTGTAATAAATTTATAATCTTATCCAAAAATATCTTAGGCATCAGTAGGTATTGAAAGTAAATTAATGTGGCAAGTTTTTTTAGATCTCTGATAAAGGTTCGTGACGAAAAACCATAATCTGAAATTCAAAAAAAAAGTCTTGAAATTGGAACTCATGTCTGACCAAAAAATTGCTCAGACACGAGTATCCAATTCAGACAGACAACACGAGGGGACGCCAAAAGTTTCGACAACAGACCCCAAAATAAAGTCATCTAAATCCTTACTGAAAACAAACAAAATAAATGATTTTATGCGATCTGGAATTCACAGTGGATTTCACGAAGAATTCATATCCAATCAGATTGAATCGCTGCACAAAATTTTGAAGATCTCTGAAAAAGAACCTGCCATAAATTTTATAAACCAGGTAATATAAAGAAAAGTAAAAATCTTACATGAAATGAAAAAAAAAATTCAAAAAGTGTGTATTTCCATTTTTTTTTTCATTCCAATAAGACGAATTAATAAAGGGGGTAGTTTTTTTTCCTTGTGTGTATCTATATTATGTAGTTAGTAGAAAAAATTTAATAGCTGTCGATAGGATTCATATTTAATAGATTTTTTTATTGCTATAGGTAGAATTTCTGTGCGTCACTATTGTGTCCACTAATCAGCGCCTACAAATCCAAGACAAAAAAAAATTCAATTCGGGATTTTTGTCTCAGTGGTCGCTAAAGCGACACAACTACTGTGTCAGTGAACGCAGAACTCCTACCTGGTTTCAATACTGGGTGGGACTTCAAGGCTTTTGACTATCTACATAATCAAAAAACCACCACTTGGAGGTGAATCTATGAAGATCCAAAAATTATCACAAAAAGGTACAAAAATTTGTGAATAGTAACGATAGCAGTACTGAGCGGCCAGTACAGTCATCGAGGAAAACAAATATATATTTTCACCGTGGGTCAAACGGGATAAAAATAACTGGATATAACCTCAGGAGATCCAGCTGTACGGATAAATCTAAATTCTGTCGGAGTCATCTGTAGGCAGAAGAAATATCCAGCACTTAACATGTATAGTATATACATGAAGGTATCATTTAATAGTTTTTTTTTTGCATCGTAGTAAATTTTAGAAATCCATTCTTGTAGTCAGCCTCAGATATTGCAGGGACCTATCTATTTCTCTAGCAATAAAAAAAAACGATAAATCTCATTTCTGTTGTTCCAACAAACCAGGTGTCTTTGAAAATTAAACAAAAAAAAAAGATACAAATTTATTAACGAATTTGATAATATCCATATGCATTTTTTTTTTTTACCTTTCTTAAATATGATGAACAAATGCCAATAAAAAAAAGTAATCATTTCAAAATAAAGTATTGATTAGACGGCATCTTTAGAAAATCTGAAATAAATAAAATTCAAATTGTATCGAAATCATAAATTTTGCTAAAGTTAAAAGATAATAGCAAAAGAGAATTCTTTTTATAAGGCAATTACTAGAAATCCGAATCATAATCTGTGAGAATCTCTAGTTGGTTAAAACGATATCCAATCCTTGGTGAAAACTATAAAAACTAAAAGATTAAAAATAGTTATTGAGAAAATGAATCACATGCTCAGTACCTACCTACGTTCGGTGTATACCTTTTCTTTGCGCGGATAAAGTTGAAAAGATAAGTAAAAGTAATTTAAATAAAGAACATACATATACATAACCGGTCGTTACCTATATAGGAAGTAAAACGGATTTTCGAAAATTTTTAATTTTTTTGTGTGTCATTAAATCGATGAGTATATTCATAAACAGAGGGGTATGTTTTCAAGGGTGCAAATAGCCCTCCGCTAAGAAAATAAGTAAAGTGAAAATTTGCGTGCGAAGTTTATTAAAGTCACAAATAGAGGTTTTTGTAACTTACTATAGTGTCTATAAATGACTTAAATCAACTTCGAATAAAAATCAAAGTTGTGTTGCTGAAATAAAAAGCAATTTAAAGTAATTTTTTTTTATTAACGAGTGTGTAAGTGATTTTAACATTTCGCTTCATCTTGATCCTTCTGTGAAAGGTAATGATGTTAAGATCAAATACAGACTTGGGAACTTTGAAATATGAATACCTACACTGTTGATGATTATACAGTTGAATATTTTTGTATCGATCTATAAAAGAATATTTTTTTTTATTCTCGATACTGAGATTATACGTTTTGTGTTTTGAATATTTTAGTCGGCAGGAAACAAAAATTTACCAAAATTTGTTTTCTATGAACAAAAGTTACAAAAATAATTTGCGTTGATGAAACCAAATTATTAAAATACACACACACTGTACCCATCCTTAACTACAGTGGGGACCCTGAAATCTGCAAAGAACAAAATTTAACAAATTAATAAAATACTTAAAGATAACGTACCAAAAGCAAAAAAAAAAAACTAAAAGTTCAAACCTAACTATTTGGTTTTGTACTTGGTAGGGTGCACCTTCCCTTCGTCAAACCTTTTAGGCATAGGAGATTATGTATTGACTAATTATATTGACAAATTATATTGACCTTTTTTTTATATTAATTTAAATAAATTTTTTTTATTATATAAAACTAACCAAAATTCATTTCAGCTAAGGTATGGTTTCAATGTACCTGCCAGCTTTCTCAAAGATCCTTCAGATCCACAATTTTTAAATTTGATTGAAGCTTATTTTGAAAAATTTTTTATGATTCTTCTTTGGAAATTTCGGGTGGGAAAAATTGTTACAGTGGAGACGTCCTACGTAAATTATCTTTGATAAATTTTTTTTGAATATTTAGTAACTTCTGTCGTATGGACATTAAAGATTTAAATCGTGATATAGGTACATACCTATCGAAATATAGCTCGGTTAAATATACTAATAATATATCAGTCGCGGACCTGAGAATCGATTCTCCATTTGATCTTGGCTCTAGAACGACAACCTTATCTAATATTATGAACTTAATATAGAGATAAGCAGCCATACGAAGATCAAACGGAAATATATGATTCATTTGATCGATTTGATAACTCGTGTTAGGCTTTCTTGTAATAAAACGAATGCTCACCGGAGTAAATCGTTATACAACGTAGTAGAGGGAGAGTGTTTCAGTACGCCAATCCTCATTTGGAAGTTTTTTTTTTCTCAAACAAAAACAGGATTTCTTTTCTTTTGCTTTTGTTTGAAAATAATCAATCTTAGTGAAAAAGTTTAAGTCCAATGTTTAAATTTTTTTTTTGTCTTAGAGTTTCAGTCAGAATTTTTTTTTTTGGATTAATAGGTTCTCACACCTTATATTTTCGAATAGTAAAGATTAAGACAGTAATAGTGAAAGATTGTAAATTCTGATTGATTAGTAAAGAAACCTAAATTAGATTTTATAGTTAGTTTTGCTATGAATAATTTGGAATTTATATTAATGAGGAATTATTAGTTAAGAATAATAATATACTTTTGTTAGATTTAAGTAAACCGAAATAAAATTGTAATGAGTTCAATGAATTTCATTCGTTTTGGCTTTCAGTCATCTTTTTCTTTGAATAGTATCGAAGACCGATAAAGTCTATGGGAAGTTTATTCTTTTGATTGAAGATTATTTCAGATAATATGGACTTTTAGAAGTTAAAGTGGAGAGACGTGACTGGAGCCATCCGAACGTGAGAGTAGCGATCACGAACTAATCCAACACAACATGTAAGAACAAAACCTTAATTCCATTCCATACTTCTCAAATACTTATACGATCGCGGGATATTTCTATATCAACTCAGTACCCGTAGAAATATCATTGGGTGGTGTTCTTAATGGACTAGTCTCCATTAATGTCACCTAGGTAGGGAAGTTCGGTACTAGGGGGAGTCATCGTCATCTGATTCTCCCACCACAATAGGGTCCTAGTAAACTTTAAGGATGAAATAGGACATAGGAGGGTAGGGTTAGGCAATCCTTCGAGATTAAAACATCTCAATCTCGACTTTTCTGTCGACAAACGTGCTTCCATCTTTACTTTTATCACTTTTTCCAAATCTATTCTACTGACTCACTATTTTACTCGGCCCCTTTGCTTTTTAGCATAGCATTCTTTAAACTTAACAGAGTCAACAACCAACAAGACTCCAGGTCTAATAAATGTGACACCGGCTATCATTCCTGCAGCACCACCCAACTAACAATTTAACTTGTATTAGGTTCAACGCAAGCTATT
This sequence comes from Baccha elongata, assembly GCA_951217065.1. Lineage (NCBI taxonomy): Eukaryota > Metazoa > Arthropoda > Insecta > Diptera > Syrphidae > Baccha > Baccha elongata. The sequence continues at coordinate 124,530 of CATNUY010000065.1, forward strand.
TTCAGACTGCTATAGAAATAGTAAAAGGCTTTATACAAGTTATTTTGGCGCACATTGCGCAAGCTATATACCTCCTATAAGACTTTTGGTGGCAGGTTAGAATAGCTTGCCTCTGCCAGCTATTCTGTGATAGCTAATGCCAATAGCTTGCTTTGGATGTTATAAAACGGCTCTATACAACCCATTTAATGACAGCTTGTCTTGGATGTTGTTAAAAGGCCTTACCCAAGCATTTTAATGACGCCTTTGCTAATAGCTTGCGTTGGACGTTGTAGAAAAGCCTTACCCAATCCATTTTATTAATGACAGCTTGCCGTAAATGTTTATATAATGCCTTATAAAGGCCATATTAAGAAATTAAAAAAAATGTAGGTATTAGTACATTAAGCAATATTTTTATTTTTGTATTTGTATTTTTAGATATTTCCTCCTTCGCAGTCATGGCCCAAAAATATTTTGACTGTATTCTGTAAAGATTGAAATTATATTTTTAATAAAAAAGAAAAGTGTTTAATTACCTGGATTTTGAACTCAGAATCGAGAACTTCCACGCACCACTCCAGCACTCTACCTCTACGCCACATTGTTTTTCAGAAAAATATGATGCGAAAAAAATGATATAAAGAAAACGGTGAAGGGAGAGAAATAATTATCTTAATTAGTTTTTTTCATATACTAAGAGGTTATTTATAAGACTGACAATTGACATATAAGCAGAATAATTAAATTCGTATTAAGCATTTATAGGCAAGCCTTTCACAAGTTGTTTGCATTGACTTGTCGTGGTGAGCCCTATAGCAGCTATTTTCTTTAAAATTATCAGTAAACAATTTCGGAAGGCCTAATACAAGCTATTTTGAACCTTTATCTACAAGCCTTGTATAGAGCTTGTCAAACTTCCTTTTAAAGGCCTTATAGCTGTTTTTTTATAATTTTCAAAGTTTGAAATGTGTGGCTTGCGAAAATTTGGCTTATAAGAGCTCTATACTAGCTATTGCTTGCCAAATTCTAAAGTTTGAACCTTATAAAAGCTAAATTGTTAGTTGGGCACCCACTTCCCTGTGCTGACGAGCACGGCCCCGGCGAACTTGCAGACCTGAAGCAGCGGTGTGGTGGTAGTCACCCTATCTATGCAGGGTTGGACGTGCCCTATCTTAAGAGAAGGTACTATAAGTTGATGGGATGGATAGGTTTCGGATCCAGTATTGAGAAATTAGTTTAGTAGACGGTCTTTTGAGGGAAATCTTTTATCTACTAAACACAATAGATAGAGGAATTAAAAACTCTTCTGAAACCTAAAACCTTTTCTCAAGAACCTTCTCTTTACTGATCTCCTTCAATCTGAAGTCAGATCAACTTTTCTCGAGAGAGTCGAAGATGGGTGGAGACTCATCTAAGACTTCTTGAAGATCACCTGGCTACGCCTAGATTATAAATCAGACGTAGGGTTTAATAATCCGTGGTGTCTTTAAAAATAGGTATATGACAGCTACGTACTTAGAGAGATACTGTATTGAGAGAAGAGAAGAGGGAGAAGGGATCCTCTAGACCATCGTCTGCTAAGCAGCCGATGATGATCAACAGCATCACTTCATACTTCTCTTTTCTCAATCGACTATTCTCTCGATTTTTTTTATGAAATATGATCCTTATTTTTGGAATTTTCTTTCGCTACAACAACAGAGAAGGCAATAAAAGGGATAAGGTTCAAATATAGAGTTCGAGTGTCATGGAGCTAGTCTCATCCAGTGTTTGGGTTTCATTTCCGTTTCCTTTTGGACATTTAACATCTGAATACACTCTTAACCATTCCCAACTTTCGTCTTTGAAGTTTTTATATTTTATTATAAATTTTAAATTCAAATTAAATCACCTCATCTATGATTTCTATATCATAATAATTAATATAATCTTGAGTATGAATTAAAAATTATTTTTCTGTTTTGTAGCGGGACCATCCAATCCCTCCCGTTACAGCTCTTACAATTATTATTCTCTTGTTTTATTCTCTTTTGATGCCATTTATACATTTTGGCTACAGTTCCGCGATCCAATCGCCCCAGATTGAACCCCAAAATAATTCACTAAAATTCATTTATCTCTGATTTCAATTTCATTTAATTACATTTAGTTACATTTTCATTTATCTGAAATGTCATCAAAATTTCATTTAAATTTCTAAATTTCGTCAACATTTAGTTTACACTTAACTATTTTTTTTTTTTATTCATCTACATTTTCATTTTCATTAACATTTCATTAGCTTTTTATTTTCAATTCATAACAACTTTACTTCTCTTTCTAATAGTTTCATTTCTTTCATTGATTCGAGTTAATTTTTATTTTTGTTCTTCATTTATGGTTGTGGTGGGTTTCTATTTTTATCTTCACTGTCTTCATCTTCATTATTGCTGTCATTATAACTGTCATTTTCCGTTTTATTTTCTGTTCTTTCATTTTCTGTTCTCTCATTTGAGTCATTTGTTCGTTCATTATTTTTAGCATAGGCTAACGCAACGCATCCTCACCGTCATCGTCATCATCATCATTATTCGCTTCATTTTCGCTATCGTTTTCATTATTCTCTATTTCATCGAACGCAATCGACTTTTTTGCTGACTGCGAGTATTCGCCGCTTTCTTCTTTAGGAATGGACATCAGACGAAGTATAAGTTCACTCTTATTTCCGGTAGTTTTTTTTTTTAACTGCTCAAACCAGTTTTTTAGCTGCGTCACGGTCACAGAGGAGCTAACAGAGAGGGTAATCCTGTTATTTAATTTGACGTTACCTACAAGCTTCGATATCAGCTGATCTCAGCTTAGGTGAGAAAGTGTGCGTGAGAACCATAGATTAAAAATATAAAGATGGGAAACCTTCGTACGTTTTACCCTCCAACAACCATTTGTTTACATAGTTGTTTTTGTAATTTCGATTCGTATCCGTGTGAAATTGGAAGGGGAACTGAGGTGAACTTATTTGTTTTGACAGTTCTGCATTTTTTCTTCAAAACTGCTGCACAATATTTTTGTGCGGAATTAAATTCTGTTTTATTTGGATATTTGATAAATATTTGAGTAAATGGTTTTCATAAAAATAAAGAAAATGAATTATTAATATCATTTCACTTTCAAATATTACAGACTGGACGATTATGAAAAAAGTGCAAGCGGTTGCAATGAAACTTTGATAACTTCCTGCACAAAAAACTATAATAAGTGATGTAAGTAGATACTAGGGCACTTCAGGCTGTGAACTAAATTTGTTTACATTTGAGGTAAAAACAACATTATCGGTGTATGTGACGTAGGGAATTACATGTGTGGGCTTAACATAGAATTGTTTGTTTAGATTAAGTTAATTGGATTTTGAAATGAGGTCAACATTTTTGTGTGTTTGGAAGTTTGCTGTGAGGTTTGCGAATAGATGGGGAAAAGGATGGATTAATAATCAGTGGTTTGTCTTTGGTCTGAAAATTTGATTTTTCATTTTTATTTTATATGCATGCATTCTCTTGGCATTGAAATGTTTAAGTTAGCAAAGTATCTTCTTATCATCACGCAAACGAGATTGTGCAAAACAATATTCTTGAAAGAATAAGAGGATTGAAATTCAGTGTCAGCATAAACAGTATCGTCTGAAATTTTATTTTTATTTTTTGCCCATGGAGTTCGATTGAAAGAAGATCATGGCACTCATGCGTCCACTGAATAGGTAGGTATTCGTTTTAAGATTTTATAAGCAAAACTAAGTGATGCGGCGAAAAAAGATCATCCGTAATGTTTTATTTATTTTATTTGGTTGGTAGGGTGACAGAAAATATAGGTCATGGTGAATTGGGAGTAGAAAGAGAGTAAAAAACTGATTATTGCGTTTTATAGTTGTTTTATTGTTTATAAAGTAGATAGGTACATACATATTTATTGTTCATTGGTTTTAAAGACACATGTTGGAAAGAATATTAGACTTAGGTAATACAAGACATTTTGTATAGATTTAAACTCAATTATATAAGTAATATTTTGTCTTTTTTTTCTTTAATATACGAAAATATTGTTTATTCTTTTGGAATAGGTATCCAAGAGTTATGATTAGATTCAAAACCAAGCCATTTTACAAACAATTTATCTTTCTTTCTTTGGAGTACTTTTTCGATTAGATATGTATCGGGAAACTTTGTTTTTTGCAGTTCTAGCTCATAGAATCCACCTTTGATTGGATGACCTTGATAGTCTTCTAACAGGTGTGTAATTGGATTTGTGCGTTGAGTTTTTATTATTTTAAAAATTTCTGTTGTCCAGTTTGGTGTGTATCATTTATCAAATACATGCTTATATTTACTAATTCTGACAAAGTCTCCAACCTTGAATTTCGGATTTATACGAATTTTAATGTGATTATATATTTTAGAAAGCAATTGCTGCTCATTTGTCGTGTTGACTTGAGAAGGTTTCATTTTTATTGTACGATGTTTTGAATTATTATAAGTTTCAGTAAGTGAATCTATCATATCAATCCAGTGATACGAACCATTGATACTGAATTCTTTCCACATAAGAGTCTTTAAGGTACGATTAAATCGTTCAACAATGGAAGCTTTGAGAACACTAAATGTAGAATAATGATTTATTTTATATTTTTGAATAAGCCTTTGAAAGGTTGAATTGAAAAATTCTTTTCCATCATCTGTTTGTAAATTCTTTTGGATTCGGCCTTTATTAAATATATTTCGCATTGCTACAGAAACATTCGTTCCTGTTTTATTTTTTATAGGGGCTTTTCAAGCATATTTAGAAAATGTATCGATAACCCTTAGAAGATAGTTAAAATTTTCGTTTTCTGATGAATAGACTCCCATTTCGACTAGATCAGCTTGCCATAAATCATCTAGGCCCTTAATAATGACTCGTCTTTTTGGAAAAATCCTTCGAGCAGGCTTATGTAGCTCCTCAACAACGTCTCTTTTGCTCATTTTTATATAGACTAATTAAAACAACAAAGTAATAGGTCTTTTATACATTTTTATTAATTTAAAATGTTCTTATAGTAATACATTATTCTATTGATTTTAACAAGTTTTAACTTGATAAGTTGGCATGCACAAGAATTTGGTCCATTTTCACAGATATTTGGTGATAAATTTGTTTCACAGTTGAGGAAATGAGTTTCACTTGTAGGTAAAATCCAGCTGTTTCTTGCGAATCTTCTTATAAACGAAACACTTTCGATAATTTCGTAACTGTGTCTTTCAAGTATAATGTGTTGATTACATTCTTGAAAAGCTTCAATTTCATCCACAATTGTATTAATGTTACGAAGAGACATGGTTTTAATTGACATGAGAATGTTGACTAAATTTAAAAAAGTTGTAGATGAAACTATTCAGTTACCCTTTTATAGAGCGACGTCAATGTTTGTATTCTTTTAAAGTTATTTCTAAAAATATGGCATGCACATGTATCCGGTCCTTCTTGACATGAATTAACAGACCATGGACTGTTCAGGAAATGACATCCGTAATTAGATAATTTGGAAGGTACGTTGACAAATTTTTGCGAGAAGTCTATACAGTACATAAGCTCCTCATAATGTTCGTTTAGTATAAAGCTCCGATTTTCGTTAAAAAATTTAACAATTTCATCCATCATCAATTTATAGTTAATGTGAGACACGATAAATGAATGAATGACTTATTACGTTGATAATCAAGCAGTGACTAAAGCTTTTTTTCTTATTTAAGTTTTCAACAGATGTTGTTATGTAGTAAGGAATTTCGAAGTTGTAAGTTTATCGATTTCAATCCTAAAGTGTTGCCCCATTTCGTCAATTTGTTCGTCAACATGGTTTTTGGTAGCAGCGTCTCTTTGTTCTTGTGGGTCGTGAACATTTTTTAATTGTTTTCCGTTTAAGCTGTAATCTTCGCTTTCTGTTTTCTGAAAACCTTCACCAGATGGCCCTATTGGTCCTTGCTCTCCTTGCTGTCCCCTTGGTCCTCTGGGAGCTGCTCTTTTTGAAAAACGTCCGAATTTGTCAACACTCATTTTTTTTGTCTATTCAATAATATTAGCCTCTTTTAATTCTTCAATGATTGAAACAATCTCATTAGAATGATTGTTATGACCGGCTTGATGTGAAGCAATCAGAAGTCTCATTCGATCTATGAGCTCATTAGGATTATCCCAAAATATATAATCTTTTTTCATTTTTGATAGTTGCATTAATCCACTCCCTGAAGGTGTATGCGGTGATAAAGTATTAGGAGTATTGGGAGCATTTCCAGCCAATTTACTTATTATTTGTTTATATTTATATCCACGATTGCCACGTATTTGATTCTTTGAATCGTGGGCAATTCTATATGCATTGGTATCATTTAATATGATCTGATAGTTTTTTAAATCTTCGTTGGTATAAATCGCTTTATTAGGTGTTTTCTTAAATATTAACTCGTATAAACCGTTCGTTCCTTCAAAATTTTTGTTTTTAATTTCTATGTTTTCCCCGAGAATTTTTAACTCTGCGTTACCGATATGCCACTTTCCATTTTTTAAATGTATACCATACGTTTTATCAAGGGTTGTTGAATTATTTACAAATAAATCTATGTACTTTTTGGGTATATCATGAAATTTTTCCTGTGATAATTGTTCCGCAAAACGACGATGACCATGACTAAGGCCAAAGCGTTTCTTTGTCCTCTTAGGGGTAGTGCTTTCAGTTAAAATAAGAGAATTGTTATCATTTATAGAAGTATTGGGTGTGTTAAATTCATCTTTAGTATATTTTGTCTTCATAAGAGTTTCAAAATCAAAATATTCTTGTTGTTCTTCTAAGTCATGTTTTATTCTCTTTGCTGGACTTTCATCGACGTAATTATAATTTCGATCTTTCTGCTTGATGTTTGATTTTGTCACTTACTCTCTTAGTGGTTTAGTAATAGGTTTAAGAGATTCTTCAATTTGAGTTTCGTAGGCTTCTTTTCCAGTCTTGAGAGCTCTGTATTTCTTACGTAGAGCATCGGTCGTTTTAATTAGCTCCTTTGTTAATTTAAAATCTATGTTCATCATATTGATGTGGTATTACTTTTTTTTGGTTTTACAGAGACAAAACAATTTTTTGATACCTTGAACAAATCTTTCAATAGGTTTTAGACTGAGTTTATTATTAAAGTTACTGGTATTTACGGAAGTAAACTGAGAATCGTATTGGTTTGAACCGCTTCTTACTATTACTTTCTGCTCACTGAACTGTTTTGTACTGCTCTTGCAGAACATAACTATGCGTATGATATTAAAGTTATAATTGTATGTGTTTTATAGATTAAGAAACCAATCGCTTTTAATTGTTTCTAAACCACTTTTTACTGCTTTTTAACTGCTTCTAAACCGTTTTTACTGCTTTTTAACTGATATTAACCGCTTTTTAACTGTTTTTAACCGCATTTAAATTACGTCATACTAATTTAACCGCTTCGTACTTCATTTTACTGCTCTTATAGAATATAACTATGCATATGATATTGAAGTCTTAATTGTATGTGGTTTATAACTTAAGAAAACAATCGAATCCTTTTCTATAACGACCTTCATTTAAAGAGGTGTCCTTGTCAATTACTAAAAACCCATAATTGGTGTTCCAACATTCTGCACATACCTTTTGAAATGTGCTGAATGTCATATCCGAATTGACGTGATCATTATAAATGTGTTTCAAGTTCATATCATCCTGTTTGAAGACAATGAGAAAAATTGCATTGTCCCGAATTAAATGTTTAGGTATTCTTGTATACGTTTGACATAAATAAAAACTGTCTATTTGATGATGTCGCCCCATACTAAAGTACGCCCGTATGGTGTCCAGCTTTTCATAGGCAATGTCATCAAAGATAAATATAGAATTGGGTTTAGCCTCTGACGGTGGAACAACATCACTATTGTTGGAAAAGGTAACAAAAACCCATATTTTTTATTGGTATTACGGCTTTTCTTAGAAACTCATACTTTGGCTGATGAAGAGATTTAGAATATATATAGATATTTTCAAATTTTAATCCATTCGGGTGTTGTAGCAAACTCATCATAACATTTGTATTTCCACAATTTTAGGGCCCCGTAATTAATTCTCTTATACTATCTGGAAACAGTGTACCATGTTTTTTTGTTTTAATATTTTTAGTCAAATCCATGTTTTTTATTGGCAACTGATGTAGTTGTTTAATGAACCGCATAATGATACAAACTAGATGATTTCCTATAAATGTGAAGTTTATATTTGAAAGTTATATATAACGTTACTATCCACAGTAAAGAATTGTACACTATCAGTATCAGCATCACACTTATCATATTATGAAATGGTTGATTTTTTAAAAAAGTTAAACAGTCATCAAAGTATCGTGAAGGGAGACGGTTTATTAAATTCTATAATAAACAAGCTACCCCTTGAACTACATTTACCTGGTTATCAATATTGTGGACCTGGAACAAAACTCCAAAAACGTTTAGCAAGAGGAGATCCAGGAATAAATTTACTTGATCAAGCGTGCAAACAGCATGATATTTCTTATTCGAAATTAAAAAAATCATCTGATCGACATATAGCCGATAAATTTTATCTGAAAAAGCGTGGCAACGAGTTAAGTCCAAGGACGTCAGTATAGCTGAGAGAGCAAATGCACTATTGGTGACTAATCTTATGAAGGGAAAAATCAAATTAGGTATGGGGTGTTCAAATAAAAAAGAAGATAAGAAGTCCGTAAAAGGAGCGACTAAGCAACTCTCTTTTAAAAGATCTATAAAAAATATTGAAAAAGTCCTAAAACAAAAGAAACCATTCAACCTCGAAAAGGCAATCAAAACAGCATTATCATCTGCTAAGAAAACATTCAAGAATAACAACAATAAAATTAAGACACCTAGAGTAATTTCTTTACCCAAAATTGGTGGAGTAATTCCATTTCTTGTTCCTCTATTTGCTGGACTTTCAGCTCTTGGAGCTTTATCTGGAAGAGCGCCCGGAATAGCTAAAGCTGTCAACAACATTAGTGTGGCCAAAAAAGAGCTGGAAGAGAAAAAACGACACAATCTAAAAATGGAATCGATTGCAGTTGGACATGGTTTACATCTTAGACCATATAGAAAAGGGCTTGGTCTTTTTTTTAATCCACAGAAAAAAAAACTCCTAAGTTCGCTATCCAATCGTGCATTAAATGAAATAGATTTGAGAAATTTCGCAAAGAACTTGATTCCACATTTTCGAGGAGTTTACATGCGCGATAATTTACCAAAGACTAAACCTTTGAGAAACGAGTGCGGAATTGTAAATCTTGATTCTTCAAATGGTCCTGGAACACACTGGGTAGCGTATTCTAAAAAAGGCGCTCAGATTCAATATTTTGATAGCTTCGGTAATCTTCAACCCCCAATTGAAATTATCAACTATTTGGGAGCCAAAATTAGATTTAATTATACTAAATATCAAAATTATGACTCTTTCTATTGTGGTCATTTATGTTTAAGATTTTTATGTGACTGTTATTTTCTATAAATAAAACGTTTTAAATAAAATGAATTCATTGTCTTTTTGTTACCATGGCGATGACACTTACATTAAGTGGGAGAACCTCTCATCTTACAACTGAATATTTTCCACCTCTGAACTCTTAAAAAATGTCATCTATTTACCAGTGAATGTCAAGCACATAAGTACTCTAACGTTGAAACTCGTAGACCAAGACGGAGACTTGATTAATTTAAGAGGAGAAAGAATAACTGTTCGATTGCATTTAGCCCCTAAATCCACACACAATGCTGATCTATAATTATATATCTGGCCACAAAATTGACCGTGCAATTAGTCACACTACAACAGCAAAACTGACAAGACCAAACCTCTCCCCTGAAAACAAATCTTATCTCAAAGCATTAGGATTTAAATTAAAATAAACAATTTGAAAGATATATTAAATATAACTCATGGACCTAGCTACGACAATAGCATATCTAAGGTTGAGTACCACAGTTATTCACCATTTGTTCAGTCCTACAATCCAAGTGATGAAATTCGTATTCTCATACAACAACAAGACTTGTGTAGAGTGTAGAGTGTTCGGTGTAGAGATAGCAATGGTAGTACGAATGTTTACCACTAAGAGCATAAATTAAGATAGCAAACCTGAAAATAAAAATAGATAGAAAGATACATGAAAATAAAATTTATCGAGAGGCTAAGACAGTTAAGTAATATAAAATAGTCACCTGAATCAAGTTATCGAAATGAGAAGGCAACATTCATGAATATGACATTTGATTTGACATTCCGCAGCAAGAGCGAAAAGAAGTCAACTTACCTTCGAATTGACCGACCATGACTGACTTAAAATTTTACTTACAAACTTAGCTGAAAAGCAAACATTCCATACTTACCATAAAGTCAAAATATTTGACAGACATTCTTACGAACAAATTTCATGTATATAACGACAGACGTTTACGAACAATTAAACGAAAAATTGAATCATCCATGTTTCTAGACACCTACACTCTAACAATACACCGTAAACAACACAAATTTATTTATTAGACATTTACCGATTATACCTACCATAGGTATAAACGAAAACAAAGTACTATACGTACATCATACCGAAATGACTGACAAATAATAATAAACAGAAAACAAATACTTACGTACGAACGCCATCAATCGAAGTAGTTAAGTTACGCACTGCAAAAACATAGCAAAGCAAAGTCATGCCAAAGACAACATTTTATTGAACGCCAACTGGAAAAGAGAAGTTAAAGACATAAAATACATAGTCTACAACACCTACTGGCAAACGTATAAAGAATTCCATGAGTTAGAGTGATATTTCTGTCGCACGAAGCTTTTTCCAATCCTCTCTCATAATGCGGCATAAATTTAAAAGAACTGGAAAGTCCAACGGCTATGCCAGAAGAAATCTGGAAAAGACGCAGTCGTTCTTTTTAATTTCATCATCCACCCCGACAAGTTGGATAATTTCCTACAAGAAAAATATCACAGAAATATTCTTATAGAAAGGTGATTATTTTTCGAAGGAAAAGTTAATAATTAGAAAGCCCTTAATACCTAGAAGATTTAGAAGAAGGAAAATCAAAGAAATTCTAAAAGTAAAGGTAAGAAAAAGTAATTTTTATAAAATACATTTTCGATCGACGCATAATGACGCCATAATTTTTCGTCTGGCACATAAGATTTTTTTTTTGGATTGCCCACCGAAGCGCACATGGCGGATAAGGATAAAATTATCCCCAGAATAATCACCGGCTATACGGGAAGTGAAATAATTGTAGACGAAAAAACGATGATCGTCGAAACAAATCCAAAGCCAGAACCAGCGAAGCGCATCGCAAGATTCCAGAAAGCCCCAAATTCATTTTTGCACAAAGACAAGACACTCGTACATGAGAATACCCTCATGGAAGGGACCGTCTTCGAGAAAAATCAATAGAAACACCTTAAAAGAAAATACAAACCAGGTACGTTTAATTTTTCTTATCATTTTTGATACACGAATCGTGAAATTCAGTACAGTCGAGCTGTCTGAAAATATATAGGTACATAAAAGTACAGATAAAATTCATTAGATGCTTAGAATTCAGTAGATAGTAACATAAAAAGTAGCTACAACGCTTTAGTAGAAATAAATAGAAACAACAATTTGCCGAAAAACATATTCTTGTATTTTTTTTTATTATGGACGCTCTAGGCTTCACATGTCTGAAAACAATTTACTAAAGTCTTTTTTTTCTCGTCACACATAGGTAGTAGCCGGAACACGACGAGGCACAAGATCCATAGTAAAATATCTCAAGGCAGGAATTTACTCAGGAGAGTACACTCAACTGCCCCAACACTTTACTTAAAATCTTGCCATCGTCCATATCCTATGGAAACACCGTCTTGCTACCTGGTTCAAATTCCTGAATCACTGTGCATAATTTTTGCATAACTTTTACATACTATTTACATAATTTTGCATAATTTTATACTTAATCAGTATAAATCAACGTTTGGAAACTTTATGTGGAACTAAAATTGCGTTAGTCCCAAATCATCACGAGCTCAATGAGCAAAAACAATTCACAGAAACATGAAGAAGATCACGTATTGTTGATGACGATTCAAGTCACATCACCAGTACGATTCAACGACATAAAATTTTCGGAAGCATACTGTAACAGTCTTATTAGGATCTAATCTCTAAGGACGTATGGATTCGCTAGTTGGATAGTTTATCCAAAAAAATTACTGTACAACGAGGGATACCGTATCAGGATACCGTTTACCTACTTATATTGATGAAAATACCGTACACCAAGGATTACGAGGACAGATTCAACTAATATTGTAGCAGCTAAAGATCACCTGAAACTTCGGAATAACAGAAAGTATAATCCGGATGTATAAGGTACTGTAATTGATAATATATTTTTATCTCTTGGAACAAATTCATCGCTGAACAAAAGTGTGAACAAGTATTTGATTATGTATAATTCACACAATGTATAATTCACACAAGTGTTAAGCTAATTTTTGAAGATTAAATTATCGTCTATTACGAATACCCTAAGAGTGTAATATATTTATTGAAAATACTTACCTTATACGTACCTGTGAAAATAATTTGCAGTTGATACTTACGATAAATACTGATTAATGTGAAAAGATTCTTAGAATCGTTGTTTGTGAATATATTGAAGTACTCGTTATTTGATTTTAAAGATACATTTTTGATGATTTAAATGGTTTTATCCATCTATTAAAGTAAAATCAAGTAATTTTGATAATCCAACCGATGTGTTGATTTAAATAATAATTTTTGCTAAATTTCATTGTATGAAAATACTTACCGTCCTTAATTTTGAATATTACTCTTTTGAAGAGAATGTAAGGAAACAAATGTTTTTGAAAAAGTACTTAGGTACAAATAATTAATGTACAGATTATAATGTCTGAATAAAATTTATAGTTACTTTCGATGATGTATCGATTTAAACCAATTTCGTTGGAGAATTAATTTAGAATTTGAATTGACTTTGGGTCATATTATTTGAAGATAATTTTACTTAATGTAAAAGAACCAATTTTGAGAACGTTTAGTTTTCTGATAATACTTACTGGAAGAGAAATTCCTATGAAAAGTAAAATACAATTTTGAAGATTTACATGAATGATTACGATATCTGAAATATAAAAGTGAAAATCTCGTAGAGATAAATACGTGATTCAACTACTCGTGAATACATTTCATTTGAATACTTACTTTTCATGATCCGAATACTTACCGGTAATTTAATGATTACGCGTTTTCTTGAAATACTTACGAAGTAACTGAAAAGATTAATTAATGTAATGATTATTGTCGTGTTTAAAGTGAATAATTTTGAAGAGTACTTACGATGTTGAGAATGTAAAGCATCTTTGCTACAAATAATTTTTGGATATTGATACGAGTCAAAGTGATAGATACTATGTTGCTCACTTTAACTGTCTCGTTTATCAGTTGTTTTGTATACCTACTTTAAAAAGGTTTATTTGCATTTGATTTAGATTAACATTTTAAGAACTTCCGTGAAAAGCAAATTCAGCTTAACGAAGGTAATTACCTGTCTTCTGATTAGACAAAGTTAAGATTAGTTTGATTTTTACGAACTTTCTAAAGTACTCACTTCACTTCGTGTTTTAGTTTTGTTTTAGTTTATTTTTTTTTATCGCGATTTATAAGTTTAATATATTTTTTTTGCATTCACTAAGTGAATGTAAAGATCTGAAATAACAATTTGTAGAATACCTATGATTGGATTTCAAATATAATTTGAAAACTAATTTATTGAACCTCAGGTAATATACCCTATACAAATAGAGTACCTACCTGAACCCAACTATATAGTCTATACCAACCATTTAACTTTCCTTTATACACAATCTTACCATATCCGTATAAAGGGAGGGTGCACTCTGTCTTTAGGTCTTGAAATATATTTTAATATTTTGATTATATTAGTAAAATTAAATAAATTTAACTAACTTTTGTTTCACAGCTTCATTTGGATATTTTGATAGTATATTGAAAATTTTATTGGTACAATTAAATTAAATTCGTATGAGTCGACCATCATTTGGATGTCGAGTCTCATTAGATTTTTATGTGGTTGCTTTGGATAAATTTGATGGGAGTGTATTTACACTATAATTCATTAACCTTGTGTTAAGGGACATTTTGTGGGAAATTTTTATTTCATTTTTGAATTTCAAACGGAGTTCACGTGAATTCTTTTTGATTATTTTGTTTTATCGTCGCACAATTTAAGAAGCAGTTTTGTCATTCCGTGATACGATTTTTAGATTGATATTACCCTGGTACAGGTGTAAGCTATCTTCATACGGAGGATAAAACTCGGTTTTGTTTTATCAATTTTTAGTTTAACTTTCGTGTTGTCGCGGTTAATTTAGACATTTTGTTTAGAGAAGCTGACTATAACGTCATCTAAAGAGGGGACGATTCATTCATCGCTTCCTCATGCTAAAGATTCGTTTGTTTCGGTTTAGATAATAAAATCGTTTGATCATATCTGACGGGACATACGAGTTTTCACTTTTAGTAGATACTACGAAAAGATAACTTTGTTTTAAGATATAATTCAAATTTGTATCTGAGTATCAATCATTTTGATTTAGGTTTAATGGGATCGTTATGAAGATTGGTTCTTGAATAGAATATGATATAGGAAGTTTAATAGAGAATAAATTTTTATATATTGTAAAAATAAAGTTTTGTTTCTAAGAACAGATTCTGATGCAATTGTATTTGGCAATGATTTAGATGATATTAGATGAGATTTAGAATATCTTAGGTTATATCGAAGATTAATTAAGATAATATTTAAGTTTAATGAATAAACATTATAGAAGGTAATAAGAAAGAAAGATATTTGTTCTTTTTATTTTTCTTCGTTTTAGAGTCATGCTTTCGGGAAGTTTTTTTTTTATTTTTCTATCCAGGTTAATAGGTACGAAATGAGCAGTTAAGTACGTAAGGAGAAGGCTGGTGACTGGGCCTCGCATTCCCGACATGTGAGCTTTTATCTTCGTCAAAGGAAGGATTATTCCTTCCATCTTCATGTGGGATTCCTTATCAGAGATTTTGTGTGAATAAGGATCATTTAGGGAATTGGTTGAAGGTCTCTACTAGGGATTTTTAATTCGATTCAGGTCGGGCGGTTACGAACACAGGAATTACACCAACATCTGTTTTTTCCATCACAATTAATGAATTTTTAGGACACGCGATTGAAGTGAAATTCATTAATATAAGCTTAGTATTCATAAACAGTCGCGGAGACTTTTCCATCTATGTTCCAACTATGATTATTCTAATCCGTTTTCCATCACTTTTCCAATTCTACGAGTAAATTCACAAATTCCTCTTACTCGGGTCCAAGCTTCTTTCATAATATTATCGAATCGAATGTCACCAAGATTTCCCAGTATGTAACTTGTAATACCGTCTCATACTCCTGTAGCAAGGACTCACCTAATTTCTCGGCGAGCGTGGCAATGGCAAACCAGCAGGCTGGAGCGCGGCAGTTGAGTAGGGACAACCCTAGACATTCTGGCTAGGACGTGCTTCTAACCCTATCCCCAGAAGTACTAAAAGTCACATGAGTATATAGGGAAGAGATCCGTAGTGTATAGGGAAATTTTCGGATCTAGCTTCTAATCTATATAATCGTCTTATAATGAAGGCCGAGTGATTAACCCCCTCTCGAATGATAATTACTTAAGGATTAGATAAGAGTCTGAATAAAAATGTCCTGAGTACATCGTTTAGTGTCTACACTTTCAGAGGAAAAATGAAAGAGGACTTTTCTTTAATCACGACCTAGTCATGAACATAGGAGAAGCTCTCATAAGAAAGGTGACCAGACGTAAGGCCACTATATACAGTTCTCTGGTATATTTATAGTAGTATATCGACCATCATGGTATACTGGAAGTAGATCATAACAGCGAGGGCAAGTTGAAGGTACTAAGTATACATGCTTACGTATGAGTGTGTGTTAAGAATCAACTACCTACAATTTTCTTTTCTTTTGTTTTCACTTCTTTTCCTTTTTTTGTGTGTGTTTGAGTAAAGGATCCCGCTTAGGTGAGGATTAGTTGACCATGTTCGTGGATCTCATCTTTTTCTCATTACATGTAAATAGCGCTTACCAATGTAGCTAGGAAATTTCACCGGTGTAGAAATTTCCGCGAGAACGAAATTCTGAATCAAAGTCTTTTTCTCTTTTTCTGATTTTGGGAGTTTCGGTCGCTGTTGGCGCGGTGTTTCATGTAGTCTTGTTTGGATCTCTTTTTTTTTATTTTTCTCAATTTTCTCAATACATATAAATGGCGCCCAACGTGGGGCCGCGAACTTTCACGAGAATAGAAATTCTCGCGTGGGCAAAATTCTATGCCGTAATTTTTCGATGCATGATTGTCCGGTCCCCATTGGCGCGTTGTTTGTGTAGAGCAATTTTCTCATTACATATAAATGGCGCCCAACGTGGGGCCCGAATTGAGGAAAATTTGTAGTTTTGTAGAATTTGGAAAAACCTTTTTCCAGTGATTATAGTTAGTACGGAATTTTTTTTTTGGAATTTCGGAAATTTTGAGATTTATGTTTTTTTTTTGTTTGATGAATTTTGTTGAGATTTTAGATCAGGGGGAAGTTGTCTTATGTATCGACCGGTAAGGGGTTGACCTTTGTCCCAATTACGTCTGTTGCGGTAACCAGCACAATTTCTTTCCAACTCTCGCAGAATTTAGTTTCATTCACCATAAGTGGCTTACTGTCAAATTTCCGTATTGGATATATGAGTCCGGTAGCCGTAGCTTTTGAAGCAAGTTGCTTTAGTTTTGTTTGAATAGTCTTTTGAAGATTTACCGTGAGTATTTTCCGACCGGCGAGTGGTTGAACTTATTTCCTATTCGTGTCAGTAGCGAAAAGCTGCATAGTTTATCGAAGAAATTGACAAATCACTTAAAATAAATAATTTTCTAATTTTTGTATAGCAGTCATATATTTTCACTAAGAGGAGTGATCAGTTATTGTTTCGAATATTGTTTTGAAGATAGTTTGTTTGGTAAGTCTTAATCTGTGGTCCGCTGAGGAACGATGTCTTCTTGCTCAGGTCAGTTGCAACAGCGTAGATTAGTCAATCAACAAGTTTGAAGAATAGTTTAGATCTTACAACGAATATCATAGTAAGTGAAGCTTAGCGAAAGTAAAAGTTTTACGTTGAATTTTTATTACGAAGATTCAACAAGTTTTGTTTTGATGAAGAAGAAGTAGTCGGAGTAGTGTGAGTCTCAGTCACAACCCGGAACCTGGAGAGATTATAGAGAAAACCCGAAAGAAGTTTAGTTTTGTAGAATTTTGAAGTATTTAGATTTCAGAATTATTGAGATTTTAGATTTTGTTTTTGAAGAATTATTGTATAGATAATTTAGTTTAGTTTCAGTTGCCTGGTGGCGAAAATTTTTGTTGAGTAAGCAATTTTTGAAAGTTCTTGTTTGAGTTTTAAAATTGGAGTGCCTGGTGGCAAAGTGGAGTTTTGAGTCGTTTGAAGTCTTTGGAAGAGCTCTTTTGCTTTTCGAGTTTCAAATTGCCTGTTGGCATTATTTAGTTTAATTTAGTTTTGAAGATTTAGATTTTGTAGTTTTTGAAATTTTAGGTCATAGATTTTTGTAGATTTAGTTTTGAGAAATTTAAGTTTAGTTTGAAGATTTTTGAAGAATTTTTAGGTCTAGTAATTTAGTTTGAAGGTTATAGTCTATTTGATAGTTTCCGAAGCCAAGTTATTAGATAGGTAGTTTTTGTAGTTATTAAGAATATTCAGTTTTGTAAATATTTTTGAGAGGGTTTACCCTAAAATAAATACTAGTTAAGTTTAGATTTTATAAATTTTAGGTAGTAAGTTAAAATTTGTTAATTTGTTAAAATTTGTTAATCACTCGTGATTTTTCTTTTGTTTTATATTTTTTTTTCTTGTGATTGACGAATACACGTAGTATTTCAAAATGGTCAAACCTAAAGATAAAAACTCGACAAACGAGGATAAAGATAGGCGTGATCTGAGAGAAGCTGCAAGTACGAGCTATCATGATACGAGATACTGTCGCAAAAAGGATATCTTCCACAACATGACTATGGAAGAAGCACAAGTGGTAGACATGAGTCAGATGGAAGAGACTGACAGAACGTCTAATGTACCAGAAATTAACGAAGGGGAGATTCACATATTGGAAGTAGAGAGACTGGATGAAGAAAGAACACAGACACCTGTGGGTCGCAGAAGTCCCGAACAACGTCAACCTGAAAGAAACACTTAACGTTGGGACGATTACATAAAGGAAATAGCTTTAGCTACTATAGGGTTCAGCCGAGCAGAAGATCGGAAAGCTCTACAGGAAACTTTAATACGAAGTCAAACACAGATTTTAAGTCGTGTAGACGAAGTAATAAAGAACGCTCTGAAAACCGCGAGCCAGAACCAGCTATACCTTTATGCGATCAGCCGACCCCCAGATATCAAGAGGATAACAATAGAAGACCACCACCACCTGTAACACGCAGACCAGTAACTCCTTTCATTCCAAGAGCTATACCTTTATGCGATCAGCCGACCCCCAGATATCAAGAGGATAACAATAGAAGACCACCACCTGTAACACGCAGACCAGTAACTCCTTTCATTCCAAGAGAATTACCCCAACGTAATGCAAATACATATAGAGTAGATGCACCCAGTGCGAACGAAGCCGATTTCTTCGAAAGATTAAATCAAATCACCTTCGATAACACATCCGCGCCAAGAAACACTCGTATACCGATGCCTTCACCTGCAAATTCTATACTACGATCACCACATTATCACAAATGGGGAATTGTGTATAACGCAAAAAGTATGACCGTCGACGAATTTCTTTTCAGGCTAGAACGCGTAAAAGACAGTTACGGAGCTTCATGGGAAGAAATTGTCGCAAACTTCCACCATTTCATCAGCGGCACAGTCGAAACATGGTACTGGATGTATTTGAAGACCAACCCTCATTCAAGTTGGGCTGCTCTCAAACTGGCAATGATCGAACAATATAGGAGTTTGGAAACCGACTCTGAACTTGCGAGACAAATGGCAGAGAGGAATCAAGCTCAAGGAGAGAGTTTTGATGCATTTTATGAGGACATACTACGACTGAATTCACGAATGAAAAATCCACGTCCTAACGAAGAAATAGTTGAGATCGTCAACTATTTCTTGAAGCATAGAATCGGCGAGTTGTTACTTACGTTTAAGTCTACAAATCTATCAGACTTAGTCTTCACATGTCGAGGAATGGAGCAGTATTGGGCACAGAAAGACACAGTACGTGCTAGAGCTCCGCCGATCTACGTTAACCACCAACGTGGACACGTTAACGAGATGGATATACCAAATGACTTACAACCTATTGAGATGTCAAACGCAATAGAAGCTTTTCATCGGGATAGAAACCGAGAATCTAAACCTAATCCAGAGAATTTGAAATGCTGGAATTGTCAAAAATTAGGTCATCAGTTCCGAGATTATACGGATCAACAGCGTAAACTATTTTGTTGTCGGTGCGGGCAACCTGACACCGTATTCTCACAATGTCGAACATGTAAGGGAAACCAACAAAAGAGCCATTACCTGACCGAGAGGGATCTGGCCAAGACGGGGAGCTCGGGGAGTCCTGTTTAATTCCAACAACGTCAAATACTAAAATCACAATACTTAAAAACCCTGAAAATATCAAAAATAACAGAATTACGTCAAAAATTTCCAAAATACCTATTCTTAGACCCCTTAAATCACTACATCAGAGACAGTTAGAATATGATCTCGCACGTAGAAGAATTTACACATATCCTGAACATAAAATTAAAATTGAAAAACTAAGAAAACGAATGATGCGTAAGAGAAAACTTTATAGATCTGTAGCTTCAACTACATTAGAAGTAGTAACGGACGATCCGCGTCCATATGTTAAAATCAATCTATTCGATAGAGAATGGATGGGTCTTCTTGATTTTGGCGCAAGTGTAAGCTGTCTCGGAAACGAAGCAGCTAAAACGCTAGATAAGAAGAAGAAGATCCCCGCAAATTTGAGGTGAACATTTCTACTGCTGATGGCAGAAAACAAGCTGTTAAAGGCGTGTATAGAACAACAATAACGTTTAAAGAAATGTCTCACACTTTAGATCTCTTAGTAGTCCCATCTTTAGCTCAAGACCTTTATCTTGGGGTAGATTTTTGGGCTCTGTTCAAGTTAGCTCCTAACATCATTCCATCAATAAATATCGTTTCCGAGATAGCTCCGGAGAAACCTGTTTTCGCCGAGTGTATGTTATCTCCTGAGGAGAAACTACAGTTGAAAAACACAATCAGAAAGTTTCCGTCATTCTCTGAGCGAGGACTGGGACGGACACACCTTATCGAACACACCATTGATACCGGGGATGTTCTGCCCATAAAGCAAAAACATTATCCCATATCTCCAGCGGTGCAAGCCCTGATTGATGTCGAATTAGACCGTATGCTTTCCTTAGGCGTAATCGAAGAGAGTTCAAGCCCATGGCGCTCACCAGTCGTTTTGGTGAGGAAACCCGGGAAAGACAGAATGTGCTTGGATTTTCGGAAGGTAAACGGAGTAACCAAGAAAGATGCGAGTCCGATTGGACACATAGAGGGATTGTTAGCCCGTCTTTCAGAGACATGCTATATTTCTAGTGTGGACCTGAAAGACGCATACTGGCAAGTACCCCTGGAGAAAGAGTCACGAGAAAAGACTGCTTTCACAGTTGCTGGTAGGCCCCTGTATCAATTTAAGGTAATGCCGTTTGGTCTCTCGAACGCTGCACAGAGTCTGATGAACTTGATGAATAGAGTCATACCATTCAATTTAAGAGATCGAGTATTCATTTATTTAGATGATCTTTTGGTAATCTCGAAAACATTCCAGGAACACATTTCAATTTTAGAGACAGTAGCAACTCGGTTACTGGAAGCTGGACTCACGATGATTAACGTCGAGAAGTCTCGGTTTTGCTTCCAGGAACTGCAGTATTTAGGCTTTATTGTAGGACAAGGCTGTCTTAAGGCCGACCCTTCAAAGATTTCAGCTATATTAGATTTCCCAGTACCGACAACAATCCGTCAAGTACGCCGATTTTTGAGCATGGCGGGATGGTACCGGCGCTTCATCGCCAATTTTTCTGAACTGGGCGGACCAATGTCTGACACGTTAAAGAAAGGGAAAAAGTTCGAATTTGGAGAAGAAGCTTTAGAAGCTTTCGACAGAATTAAGGAGGCGTTAACAACTGCCCCTGTTCTTCGAAATCCAGATTTTAGTAGGCAATTCATCATTTGTTGTGATGCCTCGTCTACTGGGATCGGATGCGTATTATGTCAAAGGGACAAAGAAGGTAACGAGTTACCAATTTATTATTATTCGCAGAAGTTAAATCCTGCACAAAGAAATTATTCTGTAACCGAACGCGAATGTCTCGCGGCTGTAAAAGGTATACAAAAATTTCGACCATATATAGAAGGCTATAAGTTTTTAGTGATCACAGATCACGCAAGCTTAAAATGGTTGATGAGTCTTAAAGACCCAACTGGAAGGTTAGCTAGGTGGAGTTTAAAGCTTCAAGGCTTTGATTTTACTTTAGAACACCGTCGCGGAAGTTTAAATGTAGTACCGGATGCACTCTCTAGAATGCATGAGTTAGAGGCACTACGTTTGAACGAACTGTCGTCGAATTCTATAGAAACTGGCAAACCAATAGTGTTGCATGTAGATCTGAAGAATCCTGCTTTTAAGTCGGATGAGTATCGACAGATAGCATCACACATATGTAGAAATAAAGAGTGTTTTCCAGACCTACAAGTATCCGACCTACAAGTATCCGACGAATTCGTGTACAAGAAAGTCCGGCACGCAACAGGAAATCCAATCCAGGACGATTTAGCTTGGAAACTCTGGATTCCTTCTCAGCTAACAGAAAGGTTGATCTTTGAGGCTCATTGCCCACCACAAGTAGCGCACGGAGGGATCTCTAAAACCTTACACCGTTTACGTCACCAATTCTATTGGCCGACAATGGCTACACAGGTCAAGTTGTATATAAACAATTGCGAGGTGTGCAAGACCACTAAAGCACCCAACCAAACACTGCGAGCGGAAATGGGGAAAAGTTTTAATGTGGAAAGGCCATTTCAACACCTTTACACAGATTTCCTAGGTCCTTATCCGCGATCGCGAAGAGGAAATACATTTATAATAATAGTAGTAGACCAACTTACTAAATTTGTAATAATTAAACCGCTAAAAAGAGCAACAACAGCGGAGGTAATTAAATTTCTGACGGAAGAAATTTTCTTGATGTTTGGTGTACCTGAATCTATTTTATCAGATAACGGCACCCAATTTATCAGTAAAGATTTTCAAAAATTTTTAAGTAATTTTAGTATAAACCATATCAGGACGGCTGCTTACGCACCACAAGCAAACGCTAGTGAACGCGTAAACAGGTCAATTTTGAGCGCGATAAGAGCTTATGTAGATGACCGGCAACTTAATTGGGATGTACATTTGTCATCCATCAGCAGTGCTTTACATACCTCTGTTCATAGCGCGATCAACATACCACCATATGAGGCGTTATTTGGTCAGAGAATGATCGAACATGGGGCGGACTATCGTCTGTTGAAGAAGTTAGGAGGACTAAATCAGTCCGAAATAGACTGGCTACCCAAAACTGCAAATATGAACATCTTGCATAGTTATCTAAAAACAGCTTTAGGTCATGCGCATGATACCTACGAAAAAGTATATAATCTGAGAAGTCGTGTAGTAGAATACAAGGTAGGAGAAATAGTGTTTAGAAGAAACTTTGTGTTAAGCGATGCCACTAAGCATCGAAATGCTAAACTCTGCCCTAAATTTTTGAAAGCGACTATCATTAAAGTTATCGGAAATCACTTGCATAAAACAAAAGACGAGAAAGGTTATGAAACTGTAGTACACACTAAGGATTTACGCAGGCAAAAACTTAGATTATAGGCGATAGTGTTACAATAACCGGCTGCTCAGCTGTGCATGAGACACTAGGGTCATGGGTTCTACGGCCAAAATCGTTAATTGTATTTAAAAACGAAGCATTAAGGCATATTAATGTTTCCTTTTTCTCGTTTCATCATGCAAGATAGTATCGTGCAAGAAGAACGAGTTTTGTAGGGAAAACATTTCTCTTCAGTAGAGAAAATATATAACCATCTTCAGAGATGTCAGATATCTCTAACAAACACATTGAAGTAATACCATCTTCAGAGAAGATCCATACATTCAATTTTTTTTTTGTATTAACATCTTAATTAAATCAATACAACCTGAAAATTTATTGAAAATTTAAGATCATCATCAGTTTTTGGTTCAGTGTTTGCATTCAAGGCTATTTAAAACGAAAAATAACCATTCATGCAAAGATACACACAAGCTGATGTGTACCCCAAACATCGCCATCAAATTCAATTTATTTTTGCAAAAGTTCACAAAGCACAAAAATAGTGACACCTACGACGCGCCTAATAAACGAGTTACATAGACATTGGAAGGCAAGAGCTTTATCGAAAAGCAGAAAACCACCACCAATTATGGCAGCTGGCTGACGTCAAAAAGAGCGGCTAAATATAAAGAGATAAAATGTGAGTAAGCGCTAGAGAGTCCATGTAGGTAGGAAAGTGAGACAGCAAAACAAATTGGATAGATAGGGCATTTCGGTGTAGAGATAGCAATGGTAGTATGAATTTTTACCACTAAGAGCATAAATTAAGATAGCAAACCTGAAAATAAAAATAGATAGAAAGATACATGAAAATAAAATTTATCGAGAGGCTAAGACAGTTAAGTATTATAAAATAGTCACCTGAATCAAGTTATCGAAATGAGAAGGCAACATTCATGAATATGACATTTGATTTGACATTCCGCAGCAAGAGCGAAAAGAAGTCAACTTACCTTCGAATTGACCGACCATGACTGACTTAAAATTTTACTTACAAACTTAGCTGAAAAGCAAACATTCCATACTTACCATAAAGTCAAAATATTTGACAGACATTCTTACGAACAAATTTCATGTATATAACGACAGACGTTTACGAACAATTAAACGAAAAATTGAATCATCCATGTTTCTAGACACCTACACTCTAACAATACACCGTAAACAACACAAATTTATTTATTAGACATTAACCGATTATACTTAATATAGGTATAAACGAAAACAAAGTACTATACGTACATCATACCGAAATGACTGACAAATAATAATACACAGAAAACAAAAACTTACGTACGAACGCCATCAATCGAAGTAGTCAAGTTACGCACTGCAAAAACATAGCAAAGCAAAGTCATGCCAAAGACAACATTTTATTGAACGCCAACTGGAAAAGAGAAGTTAAAGACATAAAATACATAGTCTACAACACCTACTGGCAAACGTATAAAGAATTCCATGAGTTAGAGTGAGAGGAAGTAGTGACAATATTTCTGTCGCACGAAGCTTTTTCCAATCCTCTCTCATAATGCGGCATAAATTTAAAAGAACTGGAAAGTCCAACGGCTATGCCAGAAGAAATCTGGAAAAGACGCAGTCGTTCTTTTTAATTTCATCATCCACCCCGACAAGTTGGATAATTTCCTGCAAGAAAAATATCACAGAAATATTCTTATAGAAAGGTGATTATTTTTCGAGGGAAAAGTTAATAATTAGAAAGCCCTTAATACCTAGAAGATTTAGAAGAAGGAAAATCAAAGAAATTCTAAAAGTAAAGGTAAGAAAAAGTAATTTTTATAAAATACATTTTCGATCGACGCATAATGACGCCATAATTTTTCGTCTGGCACATAAGATTTTTTTTTGGATTGCCCACCGAAGCGCACATGGCGGATAAGGATAAAATTATCCCCAGAATAATCACCGGCTATACGGGAAGTGAAATAATTGTAGACGAAAAAACGATGATCGTCGAAACAAATCCAAAGCCAGAACCAGCGAAGCGCATCGCAAGATTCCAGAAAGCCCCAAATTCATTTTTGCACAAAGACAAGACACTCGTACATGAGAATACCCTCATGGAAGGGACCGTCTTCGAGAAAAATCAATAGAAACACCTTAAAAGAAAATACAAACCAGGTACGTTTAATTTTTCTTATCATTTTTGATACACGAATCATGAAATTCAGTACAGTCGAGCTGTCTGAAAATATATAGGTACATAAAAGTACAGATAAAATTCATTAGATGCTTAGAATTCAGTAGATAGTAACATAAAAAGTAGCTACAACGCTTAAGTAGAAATAAATAGAAACAACAATTTGCCGAAAAACATATTCTTGTATTTTTTTTATTATGGACGCTCTAGGCTTCACATGTCTGAAAACAATTTACTAAAGTCTTTTTTTTTCGTCACACATAGGTAGTAGCCGGAACACGACGAGGCACAAGATCCATAGTAAAATATCTCAAGGCAGGAATTTACTCAGGAGAGTACACTCCACTGCCCCAACACTTTACTAAAAATCTTGCCATCGTCCATATCCTATGTGTTAAAAAGTTAAGAACGTCCTAGACAATACACTCTGTCAAAAAACCACTTTTATAAACTTAGTTCTAGATATTATGTTTGCATTTACAATTTTTAAAAATAATTGTTTACTTGTTGAGAAACTACTTTAACATTCACTAATTTACAAATCATGTTTGCATTGACCTATTAGAAGAGAAAATTATAAAAATAGCCTATCATTGATATTGTTGTGTTCGAACTTATAAGTAGTCAAGAGAAAGCTGCTAAAAAATAGTAAGATATTAGTTACATATTGTTAAATATATATTATATTAAATACTATCCATTTATAGAGAATAAACCATTCAATTATTAACCAAGAAGAGTGCGTTTCAATTCTTAGAAGTTCGTTCGAACAAAGGAATCTTCGTGGCCAGCGAAGATTTTAACAAATTTTATTCTTATTTTTTATTAAGAATAACGCAAGGAAGCCATTTTGCCCCCTGAGGAAGGAAGTTTGCAGCCAGCAACTTCTGAAATATTTAAAGAAAAGAGTTTGCAGCCAGCAACTTACAAGATTGAGAGAATAAGTTCGCAGCCAGCAACTTATATACATAATCGAAGAACAGAGTTTTCTGAAATAGAGTCCAGAAAGTTCCACAAGCAGTCAAATTGAAGATATTAAATCCATGTCAAAAGGAAAATTACCATTACGTCAAAGTAAAAAAAAGACTTAACCCTGTGAAGCCTGCCTTAAATTCAGACAAAAAATCAATCTCAGTGCCAGAAGACTCCAAACATTGTGACGCGAATTTAAAAAAGAAGATTATGGCATCATCAAGCAGCGACGGTGATCTTCAAACCACATCAATAATGGAAGCTATTCAAAAACAGTTGAATGAGATGCGCTTGCAACTTGATGCAGCAGTAGCTAGTGCTGCTAATGAAAAAGAGGAACGCATCCGCCTTCAAACATTATTTGATGATCAGGATCACCAACGAAATGCCACAAAGGTAACAAATCAAGCACATTTATTAACTAGTCAAGATGGATTTGCAGTAAATTCAACTTCAACAACCAGCGTGACAACAACAGCCACCGCTGGGGCTATATGCACGCAAACAGGACTATCAGAGAGGATGCCTTGCTCATGGAATGGCCCAACATACATGCAGCCACAGCCGTATATGTCACAATGCTATGGATCACAGTTAGCATCTGTCAGTTCTCCATATGTGCCGACTTTCATGCCAGCAATGTCTGGATCTCAGGCCCATACTATCAGACAACATTCCTTTGTGCCACCATTGTCACAGCCAGTGACTAATCAGCCATATTGTGTAGGAGGTGACAGCAGTTCACATGTTTTAAGCCAAAGTTTTGGTCGAAAGCTATACGACCTTCCAGAATTTACTGGAAGACCTGAGGACCCGTTGTTTTGCACAACTTTTCATGATTCTACCGTCATGTTCAACTACACGAATGCAGATAATCTTTTTCGCCTGCAGAAATGTTTAAAAGGAGCTGCTAGAGAGGTAGTGGAATCGATGCTTATTCATCCGAGCAATGTGAATCATGCCATGGCTGCCCTTGAATTTCGATTCGGTCGTCCAGATATTCTTATTCGAAATCAACTACAAAAGGTGAGTGAAATAACACCAATTCCAGAAAACAAACTCGAGTTGCTGATACCATTCGCGACAAAAGTCCAAAACCTATCTTCATTTCTGGAAGCAAGTGGAATGACGTTACAGCTAGCCAACCCTACACTCCTGGACGAACTTGTCAGTAAGTTACCTATGAGTAAGAAATTACAGTGGGCCGAACGAAGTATGTGCTTGCAGACATTTCCAACAATAAGGCATTTTGAAGAATGGTTGACTGGAGTAGCAAGTTTCATTTGTCTAGGTTCACCTATTTCATCACAACCACAAATGAATACTGGGCACAAGCCGAGTTCAAAAAATGTCCTTCACGCAGTAGAACCTAGCACATTAGTTGTCAAATCAAGTCAGAATTGCCGCCTTTGTAAGAAAATGCAACATTTGCTTTCTGAATGTTCTGTATACAAAAACTTGGATATCTCAGCGAAATGGAAACTAGTGAAGAAGCAGAGACTTTGCTTTTGTTGCCTTAAATATGGTCATTCAGTACGTTTCTGCCGAATAAAGAAAGCATGTGGAATTAAAGCCTGTGAAAAACAACATCATCCTTCTTTGCATGAAAACGGTGAGATGAAGATGTCAGCCCCAGAGTTACCTGAAGTGGAGAAGAAACTTTTGAGCTGCAACATTGGTTAGGACAGAAAAATTCTGTTTAGAGTGTTACCAGTCCGACTTTATGGTAATGGTGTTGAAGTACAGACATACGCTCTACTCGATGAAGGTTCTTCCGTTACCATCATGAGCGATGATCTAGCCAAAAAATTGAATTTGCATGGACACAAGACGGATTTGAAACTTCAGTGGTTTGGCCAAGAAACATTCACAAATGAATCTCTTGTTGTTGATCTAGAAATAAGTGCAGATATAGATGGTGCTCAGAAATTTAAGATGGAGGGTGCGCAGACTGTAAATGTTTTAAATTTGCCTACTCAGTCGCTAACTGTTGACGATTTGGATCCATCATGTACATCTGATATATTGTCTTCATTACCAATTGTGGAGTACAAAAACGCGAAACCACAAATTTTGATTGGGCTTGATAATTGTCATCTTGGTACGCCGATACGTATTATAGGATGCAATGGAGCTGGACCTGTTATAGCAGAAACTAAATTGGGATATGTGGTGTACGGTAAAACGGCTTTAGCAACAGATCATCCGACAAATGACCTTATCCTTCATTGTAGTCAATCAAGTCAAGATGAAGAAGATAACCTTACGCGCATGGTAGAAGAGTACTTCAGCATTGAGAGTTTCGGTGTCAAGAAACCAAAAGTGAAGTTAATGTCAGAAATGGATAAGAGAGCAGTTGGAATTCTTACGGGCACAACGAAGAAAATTAACGATCGCTATCAAACAGGTTTATTGTGGAAGCAGGATGAAATCAAGTTGCCAGCTAGCTATGACATGGCTCTGCGAAGGTTGTGGAATCTGGAAAGCAAGTTTCGAAAAGAGCCGGAGTTCGCGGATAGGTACAAATCTATAGTTTCCAGCTATGTAGACAAATTATATGCCAGGAGGTTGACCTATAACGAAACTCAAGTGAAATCGACAAGAACTTGGTATCTTCCTCATTTTGGCGTCCAAAATCCCAACAAACCAGGCAAAGTACGGTTGGTGTTTGACGCGAGTTAAGTATCCATAGCAAAACATATTGAGAAAAAAGATAACATTATTTGTATTCAATGATATCTTTAGTCTCTAGTACAGTCTTGCACACAACGCTACAATGATAACATATGTAAAAGAGATAATATCGTTTGTATACAATGTTGGAATATTATCTCTTCTTCATTATCAAGCAAGACGATTGTACGCTTGGGTCTCCTTGTAGATAGATAAGAAAAGTATATAAATACGACTGTATGATGAATTTATCAATAGTCTTATTGTAACTACATAGTAGCCTTAAGCTCCTTTTAGAATTAGTAAAAAGTATTTCAATAATAAAGGACATAGTTCCAAATAAATATTGTTTAATTTTAAAAGTAAGAAACAAGTGTTTTAATTGGCGATCCTGCCAGGAGGTTAAATATACTTTTTAACTTCAATCGAGCGGACCTCGGGAACAAGTAGTGAAATCTAGTATAAACAGAACACTCGCGTTACCGGTTACAAGAATTACCTAGCATAGCAGGTACAAATATAGCTTCTTCGTACGAAGCAGCAAAGCAATTCAGTGAAAGTGTATATGTGGAGGAAAAAAACACACAAATTCGACGACAACAGACACGAGTTCAAAATGGAACAACTCGCAGTATTAATGGCAAGA
This sequence comes from Baccha elongata, assembly GCA_951217065.1. NCBI lineage: Eukaryota > Metazoa > Arthropoda > Insecta > Diptera > Syrphidae > Baccha > Baccha elongata. Next base: position 154,153 of record CATNUY010000065.1, read on the forward strand.
TTAGAAGCTTTAGAAACCAGGTGCAACACAGTAACACAAACCCTAGAGCACACACGCACAGAGAATGCAAGGTTAGCAGCAATAATAACTAACCAAAATCAAATAAACACTAATTTAGAAACAAAACTAAATGAAGTAAAATCTGGATTAGGCATAGTACCAAACATACCTGTGCTAGAGGAAATAAGAACCACATATACAGATGGTAGTGAAATACAGTTAGACGCATTTAAAAGCCTACCTATTTTCAACGGCGATCAATCAAATTATCGGTCGTGGCGCGAAGAAGCATCCAGATTAATGGACAGCATTAAAAACTTCAAAACACACAGTAAGTACGCAGCAGCATTGACTATAGTGAAAAGTAAAATACAGGGTGCAGCCGCGAATGTGTTAACTAATTATAACACAATTTTTAATTTTGAGGCGATACGTAACAGATTAGATTATACGTACTCTAATCAAGAACCTCTATACGTGCTACAAGACATGATGAAAGCCATCACGCAAAAAAGAAGCACACTGTCTGAATACCACGACGAGATAAATAAAAATCTCAATTTAATAATATCAAAAATCACTATGTCAGGTGATCCGCCGAATATAATCGACAGACTAATTAAAAATGCTAACGACGACGCAGTTCGTATATTCATTGATGGTATGAGTGACAACTTTACAAGAGGATCATTATATTCAGCTACAATAAATGATCTAGAACACGCATTCGCAATTGCTCGCAGAATAGAACATGATAATGTGCACAGGCATTTACATCTCACTCAAGATAAGCACCACAAAAATATGCCACATGAACGCAGAAACGAAAGAAGACCAAATTATTCGAGCCAAACAACGAATTATCAACCCCAGAAGCAATACGATAATATGCAGCAACACAATCAAGGACCACGCCTAAACCCTTTCAAGAGAAATGACGGACCACAGCCGATGGAGATAAACTCGAGACAAATTGTACATGCACAGCGACAAAATTGGAATCAATACAAACCCGATGTATATAATCCACCAGCGAAACGTGAACACAGCGGGAGTTTCAACACACACAACAGACCGCAACGATCTTATCAGCAGAACTTCAAGCAGCAGAGAGTAAATAACTCCCGACAACAACGCAGAGACGATGTCAGCAGTACATATGCAGAAGCAGATGAAACGGAATGTATGGTAAATAATAACATAAGAATAGATCATTTAAACTAGTAGACGGGTTGCCCTGCTTAAATTTAACTAGTATTATTTCTAAGAAAATTTATAAAATTCTTATTGATACTGGTGCAACCCATAATTACATTAATAGAAAATGCGATTCTAGCGAAAAAATTAAAATTAAACCTATAAAAATAAAAACAATGCATGGTTATTCTATGGTAGATACAAAGAAAGTAGTTAAGATATTAAAGAAAAATATAACATTTTTTGAATTAGAGGATATTCAGTCTTTTGATATGATATTAGGATATGAAGGACTTAAAGTTTTAAACGCGGAAATAAATTTCAGTAATATGACTCTAACTACCATAAGCAGTGTCGAATCTATTCAGAAAATTAATTACATAATTGGGGAAAATAATATTTATAAAGCAGACATAGATAGACTGATGAAGATTAATAACAGCATAGGACCGTTACCCTTTACAGATACTATAGAAGCAAGCATTAGGACGACCAATGATAATCCGGTTTATGTTAAACAATATCCATATCCCATAGCAGATAACGAATTCGTAAACAAAGAAATACAGAAACTCTTACATGACGATATAATAGAAAAAAGCCATAGTCCTTATAACAGTCCCATATGGACAGTACCTAAAAAAGGTTTGGACGAAAAAGGAAAACCAAAACGGCGCATGGTTGTTGATTTCCAAAAACTTAACGCTCACACTGTAACAGACAGATACCCCATTCCGGATGTCAACATGACAATTCAAAATTTAGGTAAAGCCAAGTACTTTACAACGTTAGATTTGGAGTCAGGTTTCCACCAAATTAAAATCAAAGCAGATGATAAAGAAAAAACAGCTTTTGCTATAAATGGCGCAAAATATCATTTTAAACGAATGCCTTTCGGGCTCAAAAATGCACCAAGCATATTTCAGAGATGCGTGGACGACATTTTGAGAGACTTTGTAGGTAAATTCGTACACGTTTACATTGATGACGTATTGATATATTCTTCATCTGAGGAAGAACATATACAGCACATAAGTCAAGTATTCGAGGTACTCAATAAATCCACATTAAAAATATCTGATGAGAAAAGTAAGTTTTTTCAAGAAGAAGTAGAATACTTAGGTCACATAATCAGACATGGTAGAATCACTACGAACCCTGAGAAAATAGCAGCTATAGAAAATTTTCCAGTCCCACAAACGGTAAAGGATTTGAGAGGATTTTTAGGTCTTACAGGTTACTATCGTAAGTTTATAAAAGGATACGCAAGCATAGCCAAGCCCCTGACATTATATTTACGAGGAGATAACGGTAAAGTAAACAAAAAACAAAGTAAAAATATTAAGTTAAATCTGAATGATTCAGCATTAGAAGCGATTAGAATTTTAAAAAATTATTTGAAAGAACAAGTCGAACTTTTTCAACCGGATTATAGTAAACCATTCGAGCTTACTACTGATGCATCCAACATAGCTATTGGAGCCGTACTAAGTCAGAATAAGCAACCTATACACTTCTTGTCAAGAACACTGAGTAAGACAGAAGAGAACTATAGCACAAACGAGAAAGAGCTATTAGCGATCATATGGTCCTTACAAAAACTCAGAAACTACATATATGGTATAGCAGACTTAACCATATATACCGATCACCAGAGCCTTATATATTCTGTATCAGAAAAAAATCCCAACACAAAGCTGAAACGTTGGAAGGGAATCATTGAAGACTTTGGAGCAAAATTAGTATATAAACCAGGAAACCTAAATCTTGTAGCTGACGCATTATCACGTCAACGCATAAATACTTCTACCATAGAAACAGCACATTCAGCTGAAAGTTCTTCTAATGATATAATAAAAACTGTGAATCAGCCTTTTAATGCATACGCTGCACAGTTCGAACTTATTGAAGATATAACAAATAATATCGAAACACAAATCTATTTTAGTAACAAAATAAGACTCATAATAAAGTTTAAGGACAAAGACTCTTTACTAAGGCAGATGAAAGAAGTTATACAACCCCAAAAGATTGTAGCTTTGCATACGAAATTTGAAAACATATACAAATATGGTGAAAACATAAAAAAAGAATTCCCACTAGTAAGATTTATATTCACACCAAGAAAACTTCAAGACGTGACAAATTTGGAGGAACAACTAAAACTTGTAAGGGTAACTCACGAAAGAGCACACCGAGGGTTACGTAACAATATACAAGAAATCTCAGAGAAATATTACTGGCCCGATCTAAATAAACAAGCAAAGAGTTTCAACAAAAAATACATAACAAGAATAGTAGAAGAAGATAAAGGAGACACTGTAATCTCTAAAGAAGGAATAAAAATTCACAAGGATAACATAAAGAATTATCATTTTTCAGATGACGAAAATATTAATATTCCTAACATTACTAGGAATTGTACAGAGTCAAGAAGGGCAAGGAAACGTTCAAATAACTGAGTTACTAAACAAGAAGTTTATACTTACGCAAACAGATGACGTGTATTTATTCAAAGAACAAACTTATTTGTTACATGCAACCAACCTGACTTCGATATTTCAACCTTACGTAAATATCGTAACTAGTAAATATCAACCTACACAAGAAGAAAAAATTTGGTTAAGTAAAATTAAGAATTTAGCAGACCAATTACAAGAACATACTAGGCATACTAGATCAATTAACTTTTTAGGAACAGCTTTCAAATATGTGTTTGGTAATCCTGACCATTATGACTTAGTTAACATAGAAACGAGTATAAATAATCTCATAGAAAACAATAATAAACAAAAAACTATAAATTCTAGATTTGAACAAATTTTGCAACAATTCGAAGGTCAGAGCCTTAAAGAACATTTAGTAATAGAACAAGTGTACGAACAATTATTATTATTGACCAGAACAATTAATGCAGCAAAAAATAATGAATATTTATCAGAAAGCCTAGACTTAGATGACATTAAAAATATTATTCAACATGAAATAATTCAAGTACCCATAATAAATATACTTGAGTACTCTAAAATATTATTAGCTAGAACTGATGAATTCTTCATCACAATATATAAATATCCAGTTCTAATTAAATCATGTAAATTGTATAAAGTAACACCTTTAAATTCAAAACATGGAAAAATCATTACAGATAAAACAATTGCCTTATGTAACCAAACTTATTTAAGAACAAAAAATTGTCAAAATCATCTAAGTAAAAACATTTGTGAAATTAACTTTGAAGAAGAAAATTGTCTTATTCCACTTTTAAAGAATATAACTTCAAAATGCAACATTAAACAAGAATACGATTACGACTTAGAAATTGAATCCGGTGTTATGTTATTAAGCGGTAAGCATAAGTTAAATAATCAAACAATTAATGGTATAAACTTAGTTACTTATGAAAATACTATAAATCTAGACGATAAAATATACAAAAACATGCATAAGCAAATTAAAGAAGTTATATTAAGAAATCATAATTCAGAGTCTTACATCGACCAAATAATTAAAGAAGATACAATGTACAAATTCGATAACATAGATACTTTAAAAAAACTAATTATTCCTTTTGAAGAAAAACCGATATTATCAACTATATACACAATTGTAACACTGATTGTTATTCTAGCATTTACGTACGTAATGATAAAAACTATACAATGTATAACAGATCGTCAAAAACAAAAAAAGATTGACGCATATAACAAAACTTATGAAAGAGAAATGTTAAAAATAGCGTCGAAAAATCGGGACGATTTCGTTTAACAAGGGGGGGAGTTAAGTATCCATAGCAAAACATATTGAGAAAAAAGATAACATTATTTGTATTCAATGATATCTTTAGTCTCTAGTACAGTCTTGCACACAACGCTACAATGATAACATATGTAAAAGAGATAATATCGTTTGTATACAATGTTGGAATATTATCTCTTCTTCATTATCAAGCAAGACGATTGTACGCTTGGGTCTCCTTGTAGATAGATAAGAAAAGTATATAAATACGACTGTATGATGAATTTATCAATAGTCTTATTGTAACTACATAGTAGCCTTAAGCTCCTTTTAGAATTAGTAAAAAGTATTTCAATAATAAAGGACATAGTTCCAAATAAATATTGTTTAATTTTAAAAGTAAGAAACAAGTGTTTTAATTCGCGGCCGCAAAAGCTAATGGAGTATCTCTCAACTCGTTGCTGCTTAAAGGACCTGATGATATGAAACCATTGATAAATATTCTCTTCAATTTTCGAATGAGACCCGTAGCTGTTACTGGTGATATTGAAGAAATGTTTCACCAGGTGAAGATTCGCCCGGAAGATCAAGGTTCGCAACGCTTTCTGTGGAGAGAAGATGAAAAGAAGCCAGTTCAAGAATATGTGATGCAGTCGATGATATTTGGTGCCAGCTGTTCGCCTTGCTCAGCAAATTATGTGAAAAATTTGAACGCAGACGGTTTCTTAAAAGCTTATCCAAGAGCAGTAAAGTCAATCATCGAACATCATTACGTTGATGACTACGTTGACAGCTTCGATAGTATTAAAGAAGCCATTCAAGTTACGAATGCCGTTATTACAATTCATAAAAGCGGTGGCTTCAATTTACGACATTTTACATCGAATTCCAAGGAGGTATTGAGAAGTATTTGTCATAAGAACAATGAAGAACAACGGGGTCAAGTAATTGATATGAACGTGGAAGCTAAGATAGAAAAGGTACTGGGAATGTACTGGAATTCAGGTGAGGATGTCTTTCAATTTAAGCTAAACTTTTCTCGGGTGAGTGACGATATCATGGCATGCAAAAGATGCCCAACTAAAAGGGAATTCCTGAGTATAACAATGTCAGTGTTTGACCCATATGGAATGATAGCTAACTTCGTTGTTCATCTCAAATTGTTGATGCAATCAGTGTGGCGGTATGGGATCAAATGGGATCAACCGATTCCAAATGAAATTTTCGCAAAATGGTGTCAGTGGAAGTCAGAACTACCTAACGTGATGCAGCTTAAAGTTCCCAGGTGTCATCATGCTTGCTTGTCAATGGCCAACAGGATTGTTCTTCACACATTCGTCGATGCCAGTGAAGAGGCGTTTAGTGCGGTGACGTATTTGCGAATCGAGTACAAACATGAAGTTAGTGTGACATTCGTTTGCGGAAAGACAAAATGCGCTCCAAAAAAGTTGATGTCTATCCCACGTCTTGAATTGTCAGCTGCGGTGTTGGGGGTAAGGTTATGTGATACGATTGTCGAGTGTCACAACTTGAAACCAGCGGATCGAATATTTTGGAGTGACTCAAGGACTGTATTGAGCTGGCTTTGCTCGGATCCCCGCCATCAGAAACAATTTGTTGGATTTCGAGTGGCCGAAATACTAGACAGCAGTAAGATCAGGCAGTGGCGATGGATTCCAACCAAGCTCAACCCAGCAGATGAAGCGACACGTGCACGATACCCTCCTGCCTTTAGATTGGATAACAAGTGGATACATGGAGCCCCATTTCTCAAGTTACCTGAAGAATCGTGGCCATCCAAACCAGACGACATCGAAACTTACGTTTGTCAAGAGGAAATGAAACCAAAGTTTCTTTTACAAGCAAGTAATGTGAGTAAACCTATTTTTGAGCTTTCTAGGTTTTCGTCATATATAAAACTAAAGAGAACGGCAGCCTGGGTGAATCGGTTTATAAAAGCATGTCGTAGGAATTCAATAGAAAAAGGAGAATTATCAACAGCAGAATTAAATGAAGCCCAGGATATGCTCTGTCGTAATGTACAAAACGACATTTTCGCCATTGAAAAGAACCAGCTGAGATGTAAGCTACCAGTTGACAGAAAAAGCGAAATCTATAAGCTAACACCATACCTAGATGATAACGGATTATTGCGCGTAAACGGACGCATTGACGCTGCTTCTACAGTACCGTTTGGATTTAAACGACCTATTATTTTACCAAAAACCCATCGGCTAACTGAATTGGTCGTGGCTTATTTTCATCGTCATTCACGCCACCAGAATGATGACACAGTTGCTAATGAAATTAGACACACGTTTTGGGTTCCTAGTTTACGATCTGCAATTATAAAGGTAAGAACTCGATGTCCTTTTTGTATAATTAGATCTACCCGTCCGTTGCCGCCGTTGATGGGACAGTTGCCCGAAGATCGCCTTACTCCATTCGTAAGGCCGTTCACTTACACTGGCCTCGATTATTTTGGTCCAGTAAATGTCACTATAGGACGACGTAAAGAGAAGCGCTGGATTGCTTTGTTCACCTGCCTGACTGTGAGAGCTATCCATCTGGAGGTTGCAGCTGACTTATCGACGGATGCCTGCATTTTATGTATTCGTAATTTTGTGAACCGTCGGGGAATACCGTTACGTATCAGAAGCGACAATGGCACTAATTTTGTAGATGCGAAGAATGAACTACTGAATGCAAACATTTTTGACAGTGATGCCATAAAAGCTGAATTATCCACGAAAGGAATAGAGTGGATTTTCAATTGCCCTACAAACCCACATGCCGGCGGTTGCTGGGAGAGACTTGTTCGCTCTGTAAAAAGAGTTCTATCCCATACGCTAAATGAACTTGCACCAAGAACTGAAACCCTGGTGAGTGCACTTATTGAAGCTGAAAACATCGTCAACAGCCGCCCACTCACGCACCTACCTGTTTCAAGCGAGGAAGAAGAACCGTTGACTCCGAATCATTTTTTGATGGGTGTTCCAAACTCGACGCAGACTCCTGGTCCAATCAATGAGAGAGCTCTCTGCCTTCGAAAACAGTGGTGTATAAGCCAACAGATTAAGGACCGTTTCTGGCAGCGATGGATAAGGGAATACTTGCCTGAACTAACGAAGAGGAGTAAATGGCTTGAAAAAGTACCAAATCTTCAAGTAGGAGACTTAGTTCTTATCTGTGATGTCGATATTCCGAGAAGCCAGTGGATAAGAGGAAAGATCATAAAGGTATTTGTTGGTCGAGATGATCAAGTTCGCTCAGCCGATGTCAACACTTCAAAGGGAATTCTTCGAAGACCAGCAGTGAAGCTTGCTAAATTAGAACTTGGTGAGGCTACGGTGGGACCGGGTGCCTCACGGGGGGCGGGATGTTAAAAAGTTAAGAACGTCCCAGACAATACACTCTGTCAAAAAACCACTTTTATAAACTTAGTTCTAGATATTATGTTTGCATTTACAATTTTTAAAAATAATTGTTTACTTGTTGAGAAACTACTTTAACATTCACTAATTTACAAATCATGTTTGCATTGAACTATTAGAAGAGAAAATTATAAAAATAGCCTATCATTGATATTGTTGTGTTCGAACTTATAAGTAGTCACGAGAAAGCTGCTAAAAAATAGTAAGATATTAGTTACATATTGTTAAATATATATTATATTAAATACTATCCATTTATAGAGAATAAACCATTCAATTATTAACCCAGAAGAGTGCGTTTCAATTCTTAGCAGTTCGTTCGAACAAAGGAATCTTCGTGGCCAGCGAAGATTTTAACACTATGGAAACACCGTCTTGCTACCTGGTTCAAATTCCTGAATCACTGTGCATAATTTTTGCATAACTTTTACATACTATTTACATAATTTTGCATAATTTTATACTTAATCAGTATAAATCAACGTTTGGAAACTTTATGTGGAACTAAAATTGCGTTAGTCCCAAATTTAGAAGAAACTTTGTGTTAAGCGATGCCACTAAGCATCGAAATGCTAAACTCTGCCCTAAGTTTTTGAAAGCGACTATCATTAAAGTTATCGGAAATCACTTGTATAAAACAAAAGACGAGAAAGGTTATGTAACTGTAGTACACACTAAGGATTTACGCAGGTAAAAACTTAGATTATAGGCGATAGTGTTACAATAACCGGCTGCTCAGCTGTGCATGAGACACTAGGGTCATGGGTTCTACGGCCAAAATCGTTAATTGTATTTAAAAACGAAGCATTAAAGCATATTAATGTTTCCTTTTTCTCGTTTCATCATGCAAGATAGTATCGTGCAAGAAGAACGAGTTTTGTAGGGAAAACATTTCTCTTCAGTAGAGAAATTATATAACCATCTTCAGAGATGTCAGATATCTCTAACAAACACATTGAAGTAATACCATCTTCAGAGAAGATCCATACATTCAAAATTTTTGTTTGTATTAACATCTTAATTAAATCAATACAACCTGAAAATTTATTGAAAGCATAAAGATCATCATCAGTTTTTGGTTCAGTGTTTGCATTCAAGGCTATTTAAAACGAAAAATAACCATTCATGCAAAGATACACACAAGCTGATGTGTACCACAAACATCGCCATCGAATTCAATTTATTTTTGCAAAAGTTCACAAAGCACAAAAATAGTGACACCTATCGACAGATGGAAAAAGATCGACGCGCCTAATAAACGAGTTACATAGACATTGGAAGGCAAGAGCTTTATCGAAAAGCAGAAAACCACCACCAATTATGGCAGCTGGCTGACGTCAAAAAGAGCGGCTAAATATAAAGAGACAAAATGTGAGTAAGCGCTAGAGAGTCCATGTAGGTAGGGAAGTGAGACAGCAAAACAAATTGGATAGATAGGGCATTTCGGTGTAGAGATAGCAATGGTAGTACGAATTTTTACCACTAAGAGCATAAATTAAGATAGCAAACCTGAAAATAAAAATAGATAGAAAGATACATGAAAATAAAATTTATCGAGAGGCTAAGACAGTTTAGTAATATAAAATAGTCACCTGAATCAAGTTATCGAAATGAGAAGGCAACATTCATGAATATGACATATGATTTGACATTCCGCAGCAAGAGCGAAAAGAAGTCAACTTACCTTCGAATTGACCGACCATGACTGACTTAAAATTTTACTTTCAAACTTAGCTGAAAAGCAAACATTCCATACTTACCATAAGGTCAAAATATTTGACAGACATTCTTACGAACAAATTTCATGTATATAACGATAGACGTTTACGAACAATTAAACGAAAAATTGAATCATCCATGTTTCTAGACACCTACACTCTAACAATACACCGTAAACAACACAAATTTATTTATTAGACATTTACCGATTATACTTACCATAGGTATAAACGAAAACAAAGTACTATACGTACATCATACCGAAATGACTGACAAATAATAATATACAGAAAACAAATACTTACGTACGAACGCCATCAATCGAAGTAGTCAAGTTACGCACTGCAAAAACATAGCAAAGCAAAGTCATGAACGCCAACTGGAAAAGAGAAGTTAAAGACATAAAATACATAGTCTACAACACCTACTGGCAAACGTATAAAGAATTCCATGAGTTAGAGTGAGAGGAAGTAGTGACAATATTTCTGTCGCACGAAGCTTTTTCCAATCCTCTCTCATAATGCGGCATAAATTTAAAAGAACTGGAAAGTCCAACGGCTATGCCAGAAGCAATCTGGAAAAGACGCAGTCGTTCTTTTTAATTTCATCATCCACCCCGACAAGTTGGATAATTTCCTACAAGAAAAATATCACAGAAATATTCTTATAGAAAGGTGATTATTTTTCGAAGGAAAAGTTAATAATTAGAAAGCCCTTAATACCTAGAAGATTTAGAAGAAGGAAAATCAAAGAAATTCTAAAAGTAAAGGTAAGAAAAAGTAATTTTTATAAAATACATTTTCGATCGACGCATAATGACGCCATAATTTTTCGTCTGGCACATAAGATTTTTTTTTTGGATTGCCCACCGAAGCGCACATGGCAGATAAAGATAAAATTATCCCCAGAATAATTACCGGCTATACGGGAAGTGAAATAATTGTAGACGAAAAAACGATGATCGTCGAAACAAATCCCAAGCCAGAACCAGCGAAGCGCATCGCAAGATTCCAGAAAGCCCAAATTCATTTTTGCACAAAGACAAGACACTCGTACATGAGAATACCCTCATGGAAGGGACCGTCTTCGAGAAAAATCAATAGAAACACCTTAAAAGAAAAAAAAACCAGGTACGTTTAATTTTTCTTATCATTTTTGATACACGAATCATGAAATTCAGTACAGTCGAGCTGTCTGAAAATATATAGGTACATAAAAGTACAGATAAAATTCATTAGATGCTTAGAATTCAGTAGATAGTAACATAAAAAGTAGCTACAACGCTTTAGTAGAAATAAATAGAAACAACAATTTGCCGAAAAACATATTCTTGTATTTTTTTTTTATTATGGACGCTCTAGGCTTCACATGTCTGAAAACAATTTACTAAAGTCTTTTTTTTTCGTCACACATAGGTAGTAGCCGGAACACGACGAGGCACAAGATCCATAGTAAAATATCTCAAGGCAGGAATTTACTCAGGAGTGTTCACTCCACTGCCCCAACACTTTACTAAAAATCTTGCCATCGTCCATATCCTATGGGAACACCGTCTTGCTACCTGGTTCAAATTCCTGAATCACTGTGCATAATTTTTGCATAACTTTTACATACTATTTACATAATTTTGCATAATTTTATACTTAATCAGTATAAATCAACGTTTGGAAACTTTATGTGGAACTAAAATTGCGTTAGTCCCAAATCATCACGAGCTCAATGAGCAAAAACAATTCACAGAAACATTAAGAAGATCACGTATTGTTGATGACGATTCAAGTCACATCACCAGTACGATTCAACGACATAAAATTTTCGGAAGCATACTGTAACAGTCTTATTAGGATCTAATCTCTAAGGACGTATGGATTCGCTAGTTGGATAGTTTATCCAACAAAATTACTGTACAACGAGGGATACCGTATCAGGATACCGTTTACCTACCTGTATTGATGAAAATACCGTACACCAAGGATTACGAGGACAGATTCAACTAATATTGTAGCAGCTAAAGATCACCTGAAACTTCGGAATAACAGAAAGTATAATCCGGATGTATAAGGTACTGTAATTGATAATATATTTTTATCTTTTGGAACAAATTCATCGCTGAACAAAAGTGTGAACAAGTATTTGATTATGTATAATTCACACAAGTGTTAAGCTAATTTTTGAAGATTAAATTATCGTCTATTACGAATACCCTAAGAGTGTAATATATTTATTGAAAATACTTACCTTATACGTTCCTGTGAAAATAATTTGCAGTTGATACTTACGATAAATACTGATTAATGTGAAAAGATTCTTAGAATCGTTGTTTGTGAATATATTGAAGTACTCGTTATTTGAGTTTAAAGATACATTTTTGATGATTTAAATGGTTTTATCCATCTATTAAAGTAAAATCAAGTAATTTTGATAATTCAACCGATGTGTTGATTTAAATAATAATTTTTGCTAAATTTCATTGTATGAAAATACTTACCGTCCTTAATTTTGAATATTACTCTTTTGAAGAGAATGTAAGGAAACAAATGTTTTTGAAAAAGTACTTAGGTACAAATAATTAATGTACAGATTATAATGTCTGAATAAAATTTATAGTTACTTTCGATGATGTATCGATTTAAACCAATTTTGTTGGAGAATTAATTTAGAATTTTAATTGACTTTGGGTCATATTATTTGAAGATAATTTTACTTAATGTAAAAGAACCAATTTTGAGAACGTTTAGTTTTCTGATAATACTTACTGGAAGAGAAATTCCTATGAAAAGTAAAATACAATTTTGAAGATTTACATGAATGATTACGATATCTGAAATATAAAAGTGAAAATCTCGTAGAGATAAATACGTGATTCAACTACTCGTGAATACATTTCATTTGAATACTTACTTTTCATTATCCAAATACTTACCGGTAATTTAATGATTACGCGTTTTCTTGAAATACTTACGAAGTAACTGAAAAGATTAATTAATGTAATGATTATTGTCGTGTTTAAAGTGAATAATTTTGAAGAGTACTTACGATGTTGAGAATGTAAAGCATCTTTGCTACAAATAATTTTTGGATATTGATACGAGTCAAAGTGATAGATACTATGTTGCTCACTTTAACTGTCTCGTTTATCAGTTGTTTTGTATACCTACTTTAAAAAGGTTTATTTGCAGTTGATTTAGATTAACATTTTAAGAACTTCCGTGAAAAGCAAATTCAGCTTAACGAAGGTTATTACCTGTCTTCTGATTAGACAAAGTTAAGATTAGTTTGATTTTTACGAACTATCTTAAGTACTCACTTCACTTCGTGTTTTAGTTTTGTTTTAGTTTATTTTTTTTTTATCGCGATTTATAAGTTTAATATATTTTTTTTGCATTCACTAAGTGAATGTAAAGATGTGAAATAACAATTTGTAGAATACCTATGATTGGATTCAAAATATAATTTGAAAACTAATTTATTGAACCTCAGGTACTATACCCTATACAAATAGAGTACCTACCTGAACCCAACTATATAGTCTATACCAACCATTTAACTTTCCTTTATACACAATCTTACCATATCCGTATAAAGGGAGGGTGCACTCTGTCTTTAGGTCTTGAAATATATTTTAATATTTTGATTATATTAGTAAAATTAAATATATTTAACTAACTTTTGTTTCACAGCTTCATTTGGATATTTTGATAGTATATTGAAAATTTTATTGGTACAATTAAATTAAATTCGTATGAGTCGACCATCATTTGGATGTCGAGTCTCATTAGATTTATATGTGGTTGCTTTGGATAAATTTGATGGGAGTGTATTTACACTATAATTCATTAACCTTGTGTTAAGGGACATTTTGTGGGAAATTTTTATTTCATTTTTGAATTTCAAACGGAGTTCACGTGAATTCTTTTTGATTATTTTGTTTTATCGTCGCACAATTTAAGAAGCAGTTTTGTCATTCCGTGATACGATTTTTAGATTGACATTACCCTGGTACAGGTGTAAGCTATCTTCATACGGAGGATAAAACTCGGTTTTGTTTTATCAATTTTTAGCTTAACTTTCGTGTTGTCGCGGTTAATTTAGACATTTTGTTTAGAGAAGCTGACTATAACGTCATCTAAAGAGGGGACGATTCATTCATCGCTTCCTCATGCTAAAGATTCGTTTGTTTCGGTTTAGATAATAAAATCGTTTGATCATATCTGACGGGACATACGAGTTTTCACTTTTAGTAGATACTACGAAAAGATAACTTTGTTTTAAGATATAATTCAAATTTGTATCTGAGTATCAATCATTTTGATTTAGGTTTAATGGGATCGTTATGAAGATTGGTTCTTGAATAGAATATGATATAGGAAGTTTAATAGAGAATAAATTTTTATATATTGTAAAAATAAAGTTTTGTTTCTAAGAACAGATTCTGATGCAATTGTATTTGGCAATGATTTAGATGATATTAGATGAGATTTAGAATATCTTAAGTTATATTGAAGATTAATTAAGATAATATTTAAGTTTAATGAATAAACATTATAGAAGGTAATAAGAAAGAAAGATAGTTGTTCTTTTTATTTTTCTTCATTTTAGAGTCATGCTTTCGGGAAGTTTTTTTTTATTTTTCTATCCAGGTTAATAGGTACGAAATGAGCAGTTAAGTACGTAAGGAGAAGGGTGGTGACTGGGCCTCGCATTCCCGACATGTGAGCTTTTATCTTCGTCAAAGGAAGGATTATTCCTTCCATCTTCATGTGGGATTCCTTATCAGAGATTTTGTGTGAATAAGGATCATTTAGAGAATTGGTTGAAGGTCTCTACTAGGGATTTTTAATTCGATTCAGGTCGGGCAGTTACGAACACATGAATTACACCAACATCTGTTTTTTCCATCACAATTAATGAATTTTTAGGACACGCGATTGAAGTGAAATTCATTAATATAAGCTTAGTATTCATAAACAGACTTTTCCATCTATGTTCCAACTATGATTATTCTAATCCGTTTTCCATCACTTTTCCAATTCTACGAGTAAATTCACAAATTCCTCTTACTCGGGTCCAAGCTTCTTTTTTAATATTATCGAATCGAATGTCACCAAGATTTTCCAGTATGTAACTTGTAATACCGTCTCATACTCCTGTAGCAAGGACTCACCTAATTTCTCGGCGAGCGTGGCAATGGCAAACCAGCAGGCTGGAGCGCGGCAGTTGAGTAGGGACAACCCTAGACATTCTGGCTAGGACGTGCTTCTAACCCTATCCCCAGAAGTACTAAAAGTCACATGAGTGTATAGGGAAGAGATCCGTAGTGTATAGGGAAATTTTCGGATCTAGCTTCTAATCTATATAATCGTCTTATAATGAAGGCCGAGAGATTAACCCCCTCTCGAATGATAATTACTTAAGGATTAGATAAGAGTCTGAATAAAAAGGTCCTGAGTACATCGTTTAGTGTCTACACTTTCAGAGGAAAAATGAAAGAGGACTTTTCTTTGTTCACGACCTAGTCATGAACATAGGAGAAGCTCTCATAAGAAAGGTGACCAGACGTAAGGCCACTATATACAGTTCTCTGGTATATTTATAGTAGTATATCGACCATCATGGTATACTGGAAGTAGATCATAACAGCGAGGGCAAGTTGAAGGTACTAAGTATACATGCTTACGTATGAGTGTGTGTTAAGAATCAACTACCTACAATTTTCTTTTCGTTTGTTTTCACTTCTTTTCCTTTTTTTGTGTGTGTTTGAGTAAAGGATCCCGCTTAGGTGAGGATTAGTTGACCATGTTCGTGGATCTCATCTTTTTCTCATTACATGTAAATAGCGCTTACCAATGTAGCTAGGAAATTTCACCGGTGTAGAAATTTCCGCGAGAACTAAATTCTGAATCAAAGTCTTTTTCTCTTTTTCTGATTTTGGGAGTTTCGGTCGCTGTTGGCGCGGTGTTTCATGTAGTCTTGTTTGGATCTCTTTTTTTTTATTTTTCTCAATTTTCTCAATACATATAAATAGCGCCCAACGTGGGGCCGCGAACTTTCACGAGAATAGAAATTCTCGCGTGGGCAAAATTCTATGCCGTAATTTTTCGATGCATGATTGTCCGGTCCCCATTGGCGCGTTGTTTGTGTAGAGCAATTTTCTCATTACAACATTATGAAATTAATGATGTGGAATTCGATAGCAATAAAAACGTCGGCATTACGACATCATTAAAAAAACTATATATCTTTGAACGCTAATGAAAGTAAAAGTTTAGGAAATGCGGCATGGACTGGAAACAATAGTATATCACCTGTAAAGGGTACTTTTAACTTTTGTATTCCGTTAAAGAATTTATTGGGATTTGCTGAAGACTACAAAAAGATTATAACAAATGCAAGACATGAATTAATTCTGATTCGAACTCGAAGTAACGAGAACGCTTATATTTCGAATGATGCAGGTGAATTAAAACTTACAATTTCGAAACTGCAATGGAGGGTTCCACATATTACTTTATCCGATTCAAATAAGCTTACGTTATTCAAACAAATACAATCAAAACCAATTCAAATTCATTTTCGAAGTTGGGAAATGTATGAATATCCAACACTATCTACCACCACTGATCATTTATGGAATGTTAAAACTTCAAACCATCTTGAAAAACCCAGATATGTTATTATTGCCTTACAAACCGATCGTTAAAACCAACGCGATAAAGATTCTAGCAAATTTGATCATTGTGAAGTGACTAATGTAAGGGTGCATTTAAACTCAGAGTCTTACCCTCGAGAAGATTTGAATCTTAAATTTGAGCTTGACCGTTATGCCATCCTCTATGATATGTACAGTAAATTTCAACAATCCTACTATCAAAAACAACCAGAACCACTTTTGTCTCGACAAGAATTTAAAGATATCGCTCCAATTATGGTAATTGATTGTTCTCGGCAAAATGAGACTATAAAATCCGGACCTGTCGATGTAAAAATCGAACTCAAAACATCAAATGCAGTACCACCTTCAACAACTATGTATTGTCTTATTCTTCATGATCGTATAATTGAACACAACCCCTTAACTGGAGAAGTTCACAAATTTACATAAATTGAGTTGCATGATATATTAACCTCATAGCAGAAAGTGAATTTGTCGAGAACACATCGTAAATATGAACACGTATATTGTCGACTTTCAGGGATTCCGAAGTTTCAACAAAGAGTTCATTATGAAGGAAGTAACAGTATTTCATGATGGACATTATCACCTTTTCATTGGTACTCCTTCTCTTCCTGATTTTAGTCGGCTACCCACATCACTTAAAAAACAAACTCACTGGATATACCACAACTGCTATGGGTTAACCTGGAACAGTGGATACACAGATTTTCACCAAGTCAAGTTATTTATTCAAAGACAAATTCAAAATGCCGTTGTTTATGTTAAGGGATCTGAAAAAAAAAACATTATCGAAAAGAACTTCTTCAAAATGATAGCGTAGAAGTCATCAATTTGGAAGATATCCATAACTGCCCCAACTTTAAGGAATTAAAACGAATTTATCCTGATCCACTAAAATGTCCGAATCAAGGAAAATTTCGTTCTCTTGAAAATGTTAATATTTTAAGTAAATTCATAAGTGAAGCAAACAACAATTAGCATACCTATACAAATTTCACTATTTTAAATAAAAACAAAATATATATTTTATGTTGAAACATTTTTTTTATATGTTATTATTTGTCATTTAATATAGAAGAAGAAGAATTGGTGCCCCGAAAATGTTTTCTCTGACATCCATAAGGTATGGAACTATGGTCTTCGAGAAAACGGCGTTTTTCTGCTCTTGGTTTGTAGGTCTTAACTTCTGGCATAGTTACTACTTGATGATCATGTGTTCGTCGAATATTGTTTGTTTTTATGATTATACCTTCGCTTGTAGAATTATTTAATACTGCTTCCTTAATTGAATTAAAATTTATTTTTGTGATGACTCATAGTTAAGAAAGATACCCTTAACTTTGCAGACTATGTTTTCATTATTATTATCCCTAGTGCTAAAGACTTTATACGCGTAATTCTTAGGGCCTCCGCTTACAAATTCAGTTATATAACTTCCATTGCCATAGCTTTCTAGTTCATCAGTCATGTCACCGATAAATTCTCCTGTAGAAGGTTCAAATTCCCCATCACGGCTCACGTAGACAACGGAATCGGTATCATAATAAAGAACTCTTTCGCCTAATTTTTCCAGGTAGTTGTATAATTTTAGGCGAGCTAGAGTAGTTGTATACGCGGCAACAGAAACATTTACTGTAGACAGAGAGTCAGCTGCTTCTTCTTTCATTTCAAAACTAACGACGATGTTTTCTTCATTAACTGGTAGAACATGCAAGACTTCTATAGAAGGATGTGTTAGCAGTTGAAACAAATCAGATGGGTTGTTTAAAATACAAGTTTGTTCTTGATTTTCACGCTGTCCAAATTTTCCCAAAAACGAATTCAAAATAAGCTTTGCTAACGATCTTTTACCAGGATTGTTACAAATTTCTGATACTTCCAGTTTAATGTTCTCTTTATTAAGAAAATCAGCAATATATTTTTCTTTTTCTTGGTTCAATGTACATTTACTTGGCCAACCTGATGATTCTTGTTTTATTTTCAGAAATGTATTCATCATTGAGGTGAAAAGACCTTCAGTATTTGTACTTGGATCGTACTGGTTTACGTCATATTCCCATATTTCAGTAATAGAAAGTAACTTGTAGCCTTTTTCAATTGCTTTAACAACTTCATCAATTACCCAGGTTCCAAGTAATGATCTCTCCTCATCAGAATGTGTGCACATTTGTTGTTGGTTTCTTTCATAGCTGCAACGCACAACGAAATCATAAGCTTATTGTTTTGCTTGATTGGTAGGACGGGGTGAAGTAGATACTCGGGTGGAAGAATTTTACACTTGACAAGTCCATTTATACCCTCCAATTTTATATCAGTGCAGGTGATATTGACGTGAACTTTTGGATGCCCTATGGGGAATTTTCCACTTTTACAAACCCATGGGTAAAGAGAACAAACATCTATGTACTTGATTTTTTCACCTTCTCTACATTTATAATAATTGTATGAATTTCCAGTTCTTCCACCATAAAAAGCATCACGTGGATTCAATGGAGAATTTTGTATCAGTGTATGCGTTTTTAAAAATTTCATATCTTCCTCACTTAATGATTTCATCAGTCTTTGAAACTCACAAGACCACATTTCAATGACTTCGTAATTAAATTTTCTTAACCGTTCAGATTTGAATTGTGTTCTCTCATATCTGTTATTTAAGATATCGTTATTGTTTTCGTATAGAGGTTGATCACGATTGTGTTTCAAACAGAGGGGGTGACCGTGATAGTAACAACCATGGAATTCAAATATTTGCCGGTTTTCCTCACAAAAACCATCAACTCTCACTCCATTGACAACTGCTTCTTTTCCTTTATATGCATGCTTAATATAAATTTTCCGCTATTTTTCCTCCCAAATCATCCACTTGATTGCTTCTGTAGATTGATTATCTACACACCTGTAGCCATTTTTAGGTATTGACCCAATAGTGTTTGGTTGAAGAAAGTTACGACGAAAGACAAGATTACATGCTGATGCTATTGTAGTTGCTTCCAAAAACGGTTCCACATTTCTCTGATTAAGAAATAATTTTCTAAATTTTAAACAAGCCTCGGTCAAAATTTTAACATCACTAATACAATATTCCACAAGTTCATGCTGCGTGTCAAAACGATCGTTTTTATGTTTTGCAAACCATTTAATGAAGACAGCACGGTCTTCCCTCCACATTGTGTCTGGACTGTAATATTCAATAGCAGGTAGCTTTCCGATGTAATTTTCATTTTCTTTGGTATTGAAGAAATGAGGAAAATAGCCTTTTTTTAAAACAGGCGATAGGTCAAACGCTTTTGGAAGTTCTGACAATGCCATGGGAAAGTAGTTTAATGAGTCTAGGAATCTGACATTTTCTATTTGCATTAATATTATTTTTGTTCCTCGCATTATCAATTTTGGACTCAGTTTTGTTTTTTGCAATATGTACTTCAATATAAATTGGTGATCATACGCTTGACCATTATGAGCTATCACAACAACATTTTTAAAATTTTGCCGAACGTTTAGTATGTGCCTCACAAATTCCTCTACTACATCCTCTTTCCCTTCTCTTATAACGTGCAGTGAAAATTTACATTGTTGACAAAAGTACAAATTTGGAACATCTAAACACTGATCACACTTGTGTTGAAATACACATAAATTCGGTTCGTGAATTTTTATTGCTGAGTTAATTGTTCCTTCATCTTTTTCACCAATCATTATTTTTTCACCGATTACTTTCTCTTGCCGACTCTCCAATTCATAGAATATATATAAACATTTTTCACAATTAGTAGTTTTATTATCCGGAATAATATAGCATAAATGGTCCTTGGGTACATGTTTATGACAGAGTTTACAGAAGTATTCATCACAAATATGTTCTCGACCTGCTCTGTGTGTTTTTAAGCATGAAAGGCATCTTTTCATCTGTTCACATATGGAATTTTTTCCTGACGAGCCGCTCGCTTTGTGATTGTCAAAACATTGCTTCCCTCTAAAGTTTCGATTACAATCTTCACATAATATCTCGTTTGGGGTCTTGCTGCAGCCTGGTTCAAGTGTACATTGAGGACATGATTTTGCACATTTATGATTTCTTTTCGTATTGAATGGTATGTGACAAGTTTCACAATAATAGCTACAGCAAAATGCTGCAGTCAATGATAATATTACATTAAAATGGTTATCATGATACAATAAATTTATCTTTTTCTCTCCATAAGTACAAGAAGTACCTTCAAAAATAACATTTTTCCCTTTTGTTCCGTATTCGTAGACTGTAATCTTGTACTCTTTTAAATGGTTCTGAAGTGCTCTCAGCTCTGGAATTCCACATCCTTCAGATGGTATACTGAGTTGTACATCATTGATAAGCTTTAAGGTTCTTTGAGTTTGAATCTTATTAATGTCTCGTCTAACCTTTCTAAAATCAACTTCATTATCAGCATATGATTTTGCTACGACCAAGGCACGAGGTAAACATAAATTATCTATGTTGTTAATAGGTATTATACCTTTTTTTCTAATGCATTCTGCCTCAAATGTGTTAAATGCTCCAGAACGAGTTTTTCCTGCTCCTGATGGTAGCTTAACAGATGTTACTGACAAGCAAAAATCATCTGTGCTTAGACCTTCTGAGTTACTCTGAAATATCTTGCTTATCATGTCCCATACATCGCTTAATTTTAGCTCGGAACTATCGCGAAATGTTATCCAGCCATTTCCCCGTTCGGCAAAACTTTTTCCACCAAAAGTGATGCCAACCTTATATGTAGAGTTAAGACCTACTAAGGCGTACTTAAGCATATCATTTATAGCTTCTTTTGTCCACGAAATAGGCTCTTCATTTACTGGAACTGTTTTTATTTTAAATTCCAATTTTCGTCCTCTTAAGTTGAATCGATGAACGCGAGTCTCAAAATCCCTCAACACCTCGATTCGCTAAAAAATAAATTTCAGAAACAAGAAAAGCAAAATCTGAATAACTATCGACACGAGTTGAAGAAAAAAGTGAAATAAAAACTCAAATGTTTGTTATTTCATTTGAAATACTTTATTTATAGCCGTAAAAGGCATGTTTTTGAGAATTTAAAATATCTACCTCATTATTGAAAGTAGCAAAATTTGCGGGAGCAGCTTGTTCCATTTGATGGAACTCAATTGCAAAGGACTGCCCCATAGGTTCCAACAGCTCCATGAAACAACCCTCCAGATCTTTGAGCTCATCCTTCGATATCTTCTCGGTAAAACATTTCGGAAGATAAACTTTACAGTCCGAGAGCTCCAATAAAATTTGTTGGCCAAACTGGGTAAAAACTTTTTCAGCCTTACTTATGGCGTACTTCTTCTTCAGCCCAACATCTTCAGGCTTTTGGTAAGCTTCTGGTCCTGGTTCTTGCCAATGGAGTTTAGTTTGCTCAGGAACATCTTTTTTTGATTTTTTTATTGAGTGCAGGGTTTGAAAATAAATTTAAAACTGATACCATAGCTACAAAACAGTCTGGTTTTTATACTTTCAAAAACTTATCCCCCCTTAAAATATTACCGAGGGTTTACTTTTCTTCATGTGAAGTCGCAACATCCGTTAATTAAACCCACCCAAGACGTAACTAAAAGACGAACCATAGGTTTTTTAATTCACTTCTTAAACAAATACAATATCCTACCATGTTTATTCTTTATCCTAACTGTAACTGTATCAATTTATTCTCCATTCAAAACAAAAATTTAATATGACACTCACTCTCTCACATTAATAATATAGGTATAGTTTTGAACAACTCTTATTTATTCAGGTTTCCAATATTAAATCGCAACTCCTTTGAAATCGCAACCTCATACCAATCAAAATTTAATTATCCAACAATAATACTCCTTAGACACAACAAAGATTAATCCAATTAATTTTTATCAGTCATAAAAAAAAATACAAAACCTCTATCAACAATCATAGTAATATCAATTGCATTTTGCAACACAGTTATATCAGAAAACTTTAATTTCATCATTCACTGTGCATGCATCTTTATGAGGTTTATTTAACTCATAATAAACACTTACATCTCATTATCTTTTTCTTCTACCCTTTCAACAAATGTTGTTTTTGAAAACAAACCATATCCCCCATCTATGATCCCATATCCATTCAAACAAAAATATTCACTAACAACGTTTCCATAACTACAAAGACAAATTTAATATACTTCTTAGCAAAACGATCGGGAGCATCCAATAATCAAAACGATGTATTAACATAAAAAAAAAAGACAACAACAGATCATACATTTATTAAAAACCAATAAAAAAACCTTCGACCACTGGTCATCAGCTAACATACATCGAACTGACAGCATTTCTTATCTTAAGATAATCATAATAAAAAAAATTACCCATCTAAAAATTTTCAGACGATATTGTCTACGCTGACAGTGAATTTCAATCCTCTTATTCTTTCAAGAATGTTGTTTACACAATCTTGTGTGCGTGATGATAAGAAGATACTTTGTTACTTAAACATTTCAATGCCAAGAGAATGCATGCATTTAAAATAAAAATGAAAAATCAAACTTTCAGACCAAAGACAAACCACTGATTATTAATCCATCCTTTTCCCCATCTATTCGCAAACCACACAGCAAACTTCCAAACACACGAAAATGTTGACCTCATTTCAAAATCCAATTAACTTAATCTAAACAAACAATTCTATGTTAAGCCCACACATGGAATTCCCTACGTCACATACACCGATGATGTTGTTTTTACCTCAAATGTAAACAAATTTAGTGCACAGGCTGAAGTGCCCTAGTATCTACTGATGTAAATAAATAAATGTTTTTCCTTTAGAGAACTCAAGAACTGCAGTCGCGCTGAACCTATAAAAAAGCAGCATCAGCTCGTTTGCCGCAAATGTTAGCTGAACTTATGAATCCTGTAATGAAAATCTTTTATTAAGATAGTCTTAATCTTGAGGCGGTAAAAGACGCATTAGGTACTAATTAAAACGAAGAACCTACAATACATTTTGCTTAAGACGCTACTCTGCCTGAACTTACATACATTCAATACAATTTGGTTTGTTGGTGCTCAACATTTGAGCCTTTCAACGTCTTTAGGGAAATATTGCAACACGATGTCAATACAACCAGTCGGATCAAATTTTGATGAAAAAGTCTGCTCTGCCAGAAGAAAAAAACAAATCACTTTAATATTTACATAAGCAGAATAGGTATTTATGTACTCTGCATTCAATTTTGTTAGTATGTATACCTATTTAACACTGATAGTAATATTATTTTCAGAAAATGATTTGGCAACACTAAATTCAACTATTATGACCTAATAGGAACAGTATTGATCACTGATCTGTCAAAAAGATAAAAAACATCTATGTATTCATTTTGAACAACATCCACTATGCCTACATTCTTGCTTCGAGCTACCTATTCGCTATGTGCGAAATGTAAAATATCCGAGACGCATCAAAGTGTTCAATGTGGAGAAAAATCAGAAAAAAGGCTTAACAATTATCAAATACCTACTTGAACTTCTAATAACGTCGATATTTATACGAAACAATTGCTACATATAGCCAGACGGTGCTCGGCCTTACCAAAGACCGGATCAACCTAGTTACACATACATAAGTACCGAATTTTTTCTTTAATCTACCTACTATAAAAACACAATCATTAAATACAATTTATACTTAGGACAAGTACCTAGTAATTTTGAATTTAAAAACCATTTTTTTACAACAGTTCATGACTGTTGTAAAATATTTCTTGACAGCCCCAAGAGCTGTCAAAAAAATCTGGATTTTTCGGTTCTAAAGAAACGCACAAGGGTTGGTTTTGTGTTGTTGACAAAAAAATATTTGCTTCGAATTTGTTGCTTTTAATACATTCCAAAACATAAAAATCTTACATTTTGTTTTATTTGTATGTTTACTATTTATTCTCATTAAAATAAATCTATAATTACTTTTGTTAGAAAAATGTATACTGGCAACCCTAATTAAATTATCATTTTCTTTTATGCTTAACATTCATCTATATAAAAGTTCAGTTCAATAAATCTATACTTACGATAACACGGCTTCTGGTTTGACTTTTATTTGCTCTGCTTAACAAAGGTTATGGGCCCAGTCCATGCCGTTTTTACAGTATAAAATATTGCAACTCGAATTTGTTTAATTTTCAAGCTAAATAGCAAATATTTTAATAAAATAATTTGTTCAATATTTTAAGAAGTACGTTTTGTCGGAAAATTAATTTAAGTGAAAAAGAAACAAAATGTCTGGATCGCTGATGCAAATCGATAAGCTCGGTGGTGATAATTTTATATCTTGGTCTGTCCAGATGAGGAGTTTGCTGATAACTCAAGATTATTGGAACGTTGTCGAGAAACCAATGGCTGAAGGTCTATCTGTTGCTGATAAAGCAAAATGGGAAAGGACTGATGATAAGGCTTTGGCGATGATCACGTTGTGTCTAAAACCTTCGGAGTTGATACACATAAAAGGATGTAAGACATCTAAGGATGCTTGGGAAAAATTAAATATAACATACAATGGTAATGGTCCAGCGCGAAAGGTAAAGTTAATTAAACAGTTGGTACGATTTCAATTTAAAATAGCGCAAAAATTCTCCGATCAACTTAATGAGTTTTGTTCCATAATAGATGCCTTAAATGAAATTGAGATTCACATTCCTAACGATCTCTTGAGCATTTTATTACTGTGTAGTTTGCCAGATGAAATGGAGAGCTTCGTTGTTGCTATAGAAAGCCGTGATGATCTGCCTTCGGTGAGTCAACTTAAGATGAAGATCATGGAGGAGGAATATCGTCGCGGGGATAAAAACGAGTCCAATGAAAAGGTGTTTGCAGTCAAGCAAAAGAGCAAAAATCCTAAATTTGGACAACAAACGTCGGAAAGCAGCGTAAGACGAGGCAGAAGAAGTGTCAAATGCTATGGTTGTGGTATGCGAGGGCATGTTAAATCTGAATGCCGAAATAAAAGCTCTAGCCAAATGCAAGCCGTTGTTCTCAGCGCACATTTTCAGAGAAAGAATGAAAATATTAATCCGTGGATTCTTGATAGCGGTGCATCATCGCACATGTGCTGTGAAAAACAGTTTTTTACGTCACTACACAAGCATGCACAAAAAGTTTTTCTGGCATCAGGTGATAACGTAGACGCAAGTGGAATTGGTGACGTGACTTTGGTATCAGATTTCTCTAACATTACATTGACCAATGTATTATATGTACCCGAGCTTAATACCAACATTTTATCCGTTAGCAAAATAATAAGAAATGGAAATGGTGTACAGTTTACCGATGATAAAGCTTGTGTTAAAACTAAAGAAAATAATCTTATTTTTAAAGCTTATTTGCAGGACGGAATATACCTTGCAAAGGTGAAGGCTGAAAAACAAATGGTTTTAACTGCATCCCAAGAAGCTGCTTCAATAACCTGGCATAATCGGTTCGGGCACCTTAATATGAGCGATCTGTATAAGTTATCCCAAAGGGATATGGTTCGGGGTATGAGCGTTTGTAAGACAAATGACTTTGCATGTGTCACGTATGTAAAATATGTACTAAATCATTCAATAATTATAATGCATTATTTACTTCCAGTGTTCTTGAGGTGATACACACAGACATATGTGGTCCCATGAGGATTTCATCTCAAAGTGGATCAGTCTACTTTATCACCTTCATAGATGATTTCTCGAGATTCACCACCACGTTTTTCCTGAAGCGAAAATCCGATGCTCTTAAAGTATTCAAGGAGTTCGTGGCAAGCTCCGAGAACCAAACTGGAAAAATGATAAAATGTGTACGCAGTGATAATGGTCGGGAGTATACCAGTGCCGAGTTTGACAATTTTTTGAAAGCGAAAGGAATAATCCATCAAAAGTCTGCATCCTATACACCACAGCAAAATGGCGTTGCTGAAAGGATGAACAGAACCCTAGTTGAGATGTCACGATGTATGTAAGAGGAATCCAAGATGCCACAGTACCTATGGTCAGAGGCTATAAATACGGCCACTTATATAAGAAATCGTTCACCGACTAAAGCGTTGAAAGACAAAACCCCATATGAATGTTGGTTTGGGAAAAAACCATCTGTGCATCATATGAGAACGTTTGGATGTAATGTCATTGCATTAGATAAAAAGCCCGGTAAGTCCAAACTGCAACCCAAAGGGAAAATGTTATCGTTTGTAGGCTATGCCAATCACACGAAGGGATATAGGCTACACGATAAGCATCAAAAATCAATCCCAACTAACATACTCTTGAGAGTTTCATTCTTAAAATCTTGAAAAACCACTCACAAGACTTTTATAAAACTCTTCATAACTACCAAAATAAAAATTAGTCTTTAAATAGTTTTCTCATAAGAATTTGTAAACCTGAATTCTCATAAAACTTTTTTAATTACACTTCAACTCTTTACCACTCTTACAATAGTTCTTCTACTAATAGATATATACTTAAATTCTCTAAAAACTCTTATTACAATACTTGAACTTTACAGTCTCTTTATTCTTACAACAAAATTCTTCTAAGAAGTTCAGTTTTATCATAACCTCTTAAAAGATTCAAAGAATTTCATTTCTTGTGCCAAGAATCTAACAAGATCTTAAGTAGATAAGTTTTTAAAACAAGAGTCTTAAAAGAGGCGAAAAATCTTAAGTCTTAGAAGAAGATTTTAATAAGAAGATGATAAACTGAAAGTGTCAGAGCAAATCAATTTCGATTGTTTTTTTTATTTTGTTTAGTTTTTCACTTTCACTTTTCACTTTTTGTTTTTTAATACACAATTTCCAAATTACTGCCTTTACGGTAAGCACACATTTGATAATAAAGCACACACTGATAATTTTGTAACAAAACAGGCTTTAGGTGGGATTTGACATATGTAGATTTAAGATATGTATTCTTAAACCACTTCAAATAAGAGGCTTACTAGAATTCTTTTGACATTTGTGTAAAATTTCTCTCTATGAGTAAATTACTTGCTAGAGTAATTTTGACTTTTGAAGAATTTAATTCTTCTTAAATTCGTTTACTAGAGTAAGGGCACAAAATGTCTCTACCACGCAAAACAAGTTAAAATTGAAGTGATGTTAGATGGGATAACAATACGAAATTTCATAAAACTAAAAATCCCGAAAAATCGTACTCAAATAATTAATGTTCTTTATAACAAATAACATGAATAACTATATTGTCGTTTTTGGTATTAGCTTAAAGGGGTTTCTTTATAAATAATTCCACTTTAATTTAAATGTTGTAGTTATTTAGTTAATGATACGAAAATATAATGAGAACGGTATTTTTTTGGGACAACTTGTTTTGTTGTATTAATTTATAATTCAATAATTAAATTATTTTTTTTGCTTTCGAGGCGTTTCATAAAAATCTCTATGGTTAAAATACCAACCATTTTTAACATCCGTTTACTTATAAAACCACCGTTAAAATATTTAGCTAATTACTGTGGGAAAATATGATGATAATTAGAAGAATACCTTTCCTAAAATCAAGAACAAATTTAAAATCCTTTATCACACTTTAACAATTACCTAGGTGGATCTTATATTGTTGTAAGCTCTGCCTTAAATGAATGTAAAGTACCCTGTCTATAATAGAAATTTAACTCAGAAACTATAATAGATTATTTGTGGTACTTTTGATTATATTTTTTGGGATAATTGGGTGGGTTTTTTGTTTTGGGAATTTCCCTTTTACAAAATTGTCTAACAACACTGTTTTGCATTAAAAGATTTCACGCGCAATTCAGTTTAACAATTTCAACTCTTATTAAAGAATTTTAACTCTTATAAAAAGTCTTTTGTTTTTAAAAGGCATTCACTTCAAGATAACGTTTCTTGGAATGTCAAAACGACTCTAGAAAATGTCTTTTATGAAGAGCTGTAGTGTTAGGCAACACGGCCATCAAATTATGCTTTCTTTCGTTTTTTAGGGTTACCAAAAACCGAGAAAATTATTTATATTCGTAAAAAAATTTAACAGCAAAATATATTTATAATGTGTACCTACGACGTAGGTATGTTACTTTTTTTTCTTCACTGGTACATGAACTTGAATACAAATTTGTGAAAAAAATATAATAACAAAAAAATAATAAAAAGCCGTAGAAAAACAAAAAAATTAAATAAAAATTAATAGATATATTTTTCATTAATTTATTTCATGATAATACTCAATTTTACTTAAGTAAACTTTTGTAAAATTGATTGTCATCATGCAATAAATTAATGAAAACCATTTTTTGAAACCCTAGAATATCTAGTTATTTTTATAATTTTGTCTTTATTATAAGAAAATATTTCAACAGCCATAGGATTTGAGTCGATATTAGTGCAGACATCTGTTTTTGAACTAATTATAACAATACGATAAGATAAATGATAAAACATTAACGTCAAATTTTATGACAGGATTTGAACCACGCGAAAAATCAAGATTGCGATGACCGGATCATGGATTGGATTTTGGATTTTATGGTTAAATAAACTGTTACTTGTGTTTGTACCAGTAAATAACTTTTGAAAAAGTTGAATAAGTTTCATTAAAAAAAATAAAGCAATAAGTGTTCCGAAAAATGGTAACCCTATTTGCATTAAAAAACATTTATAAAATAATTAAACTTTCAGCTTTCCAAAGGGCGCTTCATTTTTGTAGAGGCAAAACGGTATCTTAGCAGATAATATTTCAACCGCAATGAGAATTTGGTTCACATAATGCGAAAAATAATAAATATAATACCTACCAATCAAGATTTTTATCAATCATATATTTGATGTGTCAAAAAAAAAACTCTTTTAAAAATACTCTAATACAATCTTGTTATATATTTCTCAATAAATATATCTGTCTTTCTCAACAATAATAAAAAATGTTAAAGATAGACAAAGAAGCGCATGTTGCTACTGTTTTTATTTTCTCACTTCTCTCTTTTGAGAGACTCTTAAAGTGAGAAACGCTTTCTCATAGCAAGAACTGGAAAGATCTTATGAGAATTTTCAAAGAGTAACATAAAACAGATTTTTACTCTTGCTGCTAGATCGAAAGTTTTCTTGTGAGAAATGTATTCTTGCTGAGAGAATAATAATTCTGGTATGAGATGAAACTAATTCTTGGCAATTGGGCCATTTAAGACTCAAAAGACTCTTTCAAGATTTTTATAGAATGCTATAAAAATGTTTTTTTAGAATATGAGCTCTTTGGATTAACTCTTTCAAGATTCTTGAAGATTCTTAAGAGAGGAAAATTGTTACTTGGGATAGTTATATCTAGGGATGTAATATTCTTTGAAAATAAATTTTCTGAAATTGATCGTGATGCTGAAGCTGATAACTTACCAAAAATAGACTTCTTTTATTCCAATTGTGAAAATATAGCAAAGAATGTGATTCCTGGAAATGTTGCTGCTGGGGATGGTGCTGCGGATGATGACGCTGCCGATGATGGTGCTGCTGCTGATGTTGCTGATGCTGCCGATGCTGATTTTGGTGCTGCTGCTGATGATGTCGGTGCTGATATTGTTGTTGATGCTGGTGATGGTGTTGTCGCGGATGGTGTTGCTGCCGAGAACGTTGATGTGCGAGATGTTGTTGAAGAAGAATACATTGATATATACGAAGAAGAACCAATTGCAGAGGTGGTTAACAAGAAGTCGAGGGGAGGAAGACCGAGAATTTTGCGAACAGGAAAACCCGGAAGACCTAAAAAGGTCTCAACGTCGTCAAGCTCTCGAGAAGTTTTGCATATACTTATTTCAGTGGTTCCTGATCCCGTAACTGTTCGAGAAGCTTTACAAGGTGAAAATGCAGCGAAATGGAAAGAAGCCATGCGAGAAGAATATAACTCTTTGGTCGCAAACAAAACGTGGGATCTTGTCTGTAAGCCTAGCAACAAAAATATTATCGGATGTAAATGGGTATTCGCAACGAAGCGAAATGCAGATGGAGATGTTGAAAAATATAAGGCGCGCTTGGTAGCCCAAGGTTGTTTTCAGAAACGCAATGAAGATTTTTTCGAAACTTACGCACCAGTTGTTCGACATCCGACAATACGACTAATTTTGGCATTAGCTGTGCAGAATAAACTTCTACTTCTAATCTAATGGATCAGGCCCATCCAGAAAAAGTGTGCAAACTAAAAAAGTCTTTGTACGGACTCAAGCAAGCCGGGAGAGACTGGAATAATAAAATTAACGAGGTATTATTAGCCGTGGGGTTTGTTAGATGCAAGACAGACACTTGTGTCTATGTTCTGCGAAATAAGAATGAATTACATATAATCGGATTATACGTCGATGATTTGATAGTAGCGTGTTCATCAGAAGGTACAATGAAAAACATTATTGAAAAACTGAATATGCACGTAGAAGCTGTTAATCGTGGACCAATCGAATTTTATCTGGGACTGGAAATTGAAAGAGATGGTCTAAGAGGAAATATAACCATTCATCAGAAACGATATGGCAAAGATTTGCTGACTCACTGGGGAATGGAAAACTGCAAACCTGCATCCACACCTCTTGCATGCGGAACTGTGTTGGAAAAGTGTACGAAGGCAGATTGTAACGTGACAATAACCAAGGAGTATCAATCACTTATGGGTGCACTTAATTACTTGGCCACTATATCTAGGCCTGATATCACTCATGTTGTTTCGAAGCTATCACAGTTTAGTTCACATCCTCATCAGAAACATTTTGTTGCAGCTAAACACATTCTTCGTTATTTACGAAACGACACAGAGGTTTGTTTAACTTATACTAATAATAATGTTTTGGTTTGTTATACAGATGCTGACTGGGGTTCCGATGTAACTGATCGAAAGTCATACAGTGGGTACGTTGTTTACTTTGCTGGTGGTCCAGTCGCCTGGGAATCCAAAAAACAAAACGTTATTGCATTTAGTACAATGGAGGCGGAGTACATCGCTATGTGCCAAGGAACGAAAGAAGTCATATTTCAGCGAAGCTTGCTCCAAGAAATGGGATTTACGCCGCAAACAGATAAACCAACTACAATATACTGCGACAACCAGGGAGCTAGTTTCTTTGCTACAAATGCGGTTACACATAAACGCAGTAAACACATTGATATAAAATATCACTATTTAAAAGATAAATGTTCACGTAATGAAATATTAATTAAGTATATTCCAACGAATGATAACGTAGCTGATATTTTTACTAAATGTTTGAATAAGATAAAACACATGAATTTTAAAATGAAATTGTTTAAAAACTAATTTGAATTTGGTTGAGATGGAGTTTGTTAGAAAAATGTATACTGGCAACCCTAATTAAATTATCATTTTCTTTTATGCTTAACATTCATCTATATAAAAGTTCAGTTCAATAAATCTATACTTACGATAACACGGCTTCTGGTTTAACTTTTATTTGCTCTGCTTAACAACTTTTCTTTGCATCGCAAAAGTAAAATAAAATATTCAACCCAACGTACGATTGTAAACGCTTGCAAACACACGTCAATTTATTTACCTCAACTCGCCGCAGCTAAAACTTGTGATAAAGTTACTTCAGGGCAATGTTTTGATGTTGGTGAATTTTTCCATTCAGAAACTTAACTTTCAATATGTTACTCAAAGCCGATCAAACCTTTTGGTACAAAGGTAACAAAACAAAAATTTAGTTCGATTATAAAGTTATGCAATTTCGTAAGTAAACCCCTATAAATTGAAGAGGACAACATTTTCTGAAACCGTAATTCTTTATGATTTGGGATATGATTTAAACCGTCAATTTTTTTTTCAATTCCTTAATGAAACCGTTAAAAATATAAATTGTAATTGTATGTAACTAGAATTTTTATTAATTTTTTGTTTAGATCTTCTTGGTTACACTGCCTTGATTATGGCGTTCCTCCCTTACGGATTTCCCCTGGAGTGGCTTCAAAGATCCTACGTGCTGGAGCATTGTGATTCAATCACTTTACATGGCCAAATCATGGCCAAATTGATGTCATCGTACAACACATAAATCTCGTCGATGAACCTTCTTTGCTCAATAGATTTGCTCTAGCTCTTGTATCGAGTCTTGTATGTACTAATTTGAAAGTAAAACAATGGATAGAAATCTAAAGTCCATACCATTCGTGCTAGATCAACTCGTGTTTAAGAGAGTATTGAAGAGTAGCGCAGTCAGATTGTTCCAACTTGTTTCAACTTTTTTAGTACCAAACATTTTATAGGGCCTTAATAGTATGGAAGATTGATACTTTACATAAAATACATAT
Organism: Baccha elongata; assembly: GCA_951217065.1. NCBI lineage: Eukaryota > Metazoa > Arthropoda > Insecta > Diptera > Syrphidae > Baccha > Baccha elongata. The sequence continues at coordinate 187,217 of CATNUY010000065.1, forward strand.
TTTTTTAAGTGAAAAAAAACAGCAAGTAACAAGAATAAAGTTATGTGCTTCATTTTAAAAATAATCATCTTCATCTTCATCATCAATATTGAACTCATCTAACGAACCATCATCGATGAATGGATCTAGTAAATCATAGTCGTCTTCTTCGTCATCTTCAATACGAGATGTTGGTTGTTGATTCTGTTTACGTTTCCTTAACTGCATGATTCTTCCAATTCTTTTCAGAGTCAACTGAAAAGATTAATCAACTGAAATAGAAACTAGCCACAGATTTTTTAATTCAACTGGGTTTATGGTGAAATCATTTTGAAGATAACTTGAAGATAACTTGTTATAAGAGCTCTTTAATTAAAGATGTGTATTAAGTTAGTAATGAAAATTCATTAAAAACAGAATGAATGGAAGAATACATGAATATAATTCTTAAATAACTAAATAAAACAGAGTTCACCATAATATGCCAGTTTCACAGTCAAAGGTTTTTTTTTACATTCACAATGAACATTCCCTATTAAGGTCATTAAAATTTATAAAAAAAACATGCATGCAACTTAGGTATATATAATATTTTAAAATTAAAAATATCTTTAAATTAAATTCTTTAAGCTAAAAAATACTTTTATTTTTTTATAATTAATTACAATTAAGTACACTTTAAAGTACATTAAGCCAAAAATTGATTCGAATTTTAACAAAACACTAGAATAAAATCGGAACCAAATGCATTTCTAAAGCGCATCTTTTTCTTTTTTAAATATCCATGGAATGATAACGAACACCATCGTGCTTCTTTTTTCTTGAGTAATGAATGGTCCCCAATTTGTATATAATATAAATTTGTTATAGATAAAATACTTAAGAGCTACTAGGACTTTCAATAAAAACAGTATTAAACATAGCTTGACAGAATGTTAAAATTCCCTTGGACATCATTCCATAAACTTTAGGTTTGATTTTCTATTTTATGCATGCATAATAAAATGGAATGCGAGCTAAGGTAACGGCAACTCAAACAATAAGATTCATTGGTTGAGAAAAACTTGGCATGAGAACAAGTACGATGCAGCATACAACAAATATGATTGGCAGTGCTAGATTGATCTTAATAGGTCTTGGAAGACCAGGTTTGGTCTTTCGCATCCATAAAAGCCCCATTATACTTGCAGCTACAGATAGCCATACAATTTGGATAATATAGTTGATGAGTACGTACACATCTGCTGTGAGAAGCATAACCAAGGACATACAACACGAAAAGATCAAGGACGGAATTGGTGTTTGTTGTTTGCTATGGAAGAGCGAGAAAAAGTTTGGCAGATACCCCTCCTATGCACCTGTTGCAAACAGTCTTGCCGATGGAAATAACACTCCATTGTAACACTCCATTGTATCTTCCAAGCTTAACTTTTCAGTCTTAGAAACGACATCAAAGTATGCCAAATTCACAAGGACATAGTGACAAGGCCATAAAATTAGCTTTTTATGGCCTTTAGTCCATGAAAAAATGGCGTTTCGTGCGGATGCTCACTTTGCACTCATCAGTTGACGACGAGTGAGCACCTTGTCAATACGCAAATTTCCGCTTATTTCAGTTCAACTTACATAACTTTTTTGACAAAAAGCTAAAGTGAACTATATCCAACAAGATTACGATTGCAATCATTAAGCTGGAAGTGTTTACCCGTGGCCTGGTTATAGTTATAAATAATGTTTTTTGTTATAATACAAATTCTATATACTATGTATTGAAAATATTAAATAATAAATAAAAAATAATTTCAACTAAGTAGAAGACTTAGCAAATTTGAATCAATAATTTGAATCAACAATTCAACAAGTCCACTAAATTTAATGCTAAGTCTTCTACTTAGTTGAAATTATTTTTTATTTATTATTTAATATTTTCAATACATAGTATATAGAATTTGTATTATAACAAAAAACATTATTTATAACTATAACCAGGCCACGGGTAAACACTTCCAGCTTAATGATTGCAATCGTAATCTTGTTGGATATAGTTCACTTTAGCTTTTTGTAAAAAAAGTTATGTAAGTTGAACTGAAACAAGCGGAAATTTGCGTATTGACAAGGTGCTCACTCGTCGTCAACTGATGAGTGCAAAGTGAGCATCCGCACGAAACGCCATTTTTCATGGACTAAAGGCCATAAAAAGCTAATTTGAATCAATAATTCAACAAGTCCACTAAATTTAATGCTAAGTCTTCTACTTAATTGAAATTATTTTTTATTTATTATTTAATATTTTCAATACATAGTATATAGAATTTGTATTATAACAAAAAACATTATTTATAACTATAACCAGGCCACGGGTAAACACTTCCAGCTTAATGATTGCAATCGTAATCCTGTTGGATATAGTTCACTTTAGCTTTTTGTCAAAAAAGTTATGTAAGTTGAACTGAAATAAGCGGAAATTTGCGTATTGACAAGGTGCTCACTCGTCGTCAACTGATGAGTGCAAAGTGAGCATCCGCACGAAACGCCATTTTTTCATGGACTAAAGGCCATAAAAAGCTAATTTGAATCAATAATTCAACAAGTCCACTAAATTTAATGCTAAGTCTTCTACTTAGTTGAAATTATTTTTTATTTATTATTTAATATTTTCAACACATAGTATATAGAATTTGTATTATAACAAAAAACATTATTGGTACTTACTTACGTTAACAAATTTCTTCTATAGGGAGTTTTACCATCTTGTCAAAAAATATGACAGCTCACACTATGCCGAAGACAGATTGAAATATGTATCGCGCTTTTTTCAAACTGTCAAACTCAAGATCTTGCAGAAAACAGTTTGGAAATAATTTTTAAATGCGGTATTGTTTTTTTTGTGAAATTTGTGATTTCCGTGGCTTAAAAATTTATTTTAATTAGCAAAACCAAAAAATACATCTGTATTAATACAATTTTCGCGCACAAATCTTTAAAATTCCCGCTTTTGTTTTCAATCAATTTGTCAACAATGAAAAAAAAAATCAGCTGTTCGGCATACTGCTGTTTTTGACAATTCTGTGAGAACGAGAAAGAGATATATCGTTGTTATCTAAATAGCCCTATCTGCCTTGATCAAATTTTAATAATTTTATCTCTGTTGGCCAATGGCACAGTGGAGCTAACAGAGAGGGTAATCCTGTCATTTTATTTGACGTTACCTACAAGCTTAGACATCAGTTGATCTCAGCTTAGGTGAGAAAGTGTGCGTGAGAACAAAGGAAAACTGCACACACTCTCACCTTAGCTGAGTGGTGGATTCATTTTCCCACCTTTTTCAAAACCATCAGCTTTTTGGATCTGTTCACAAACTCGTTTAGTTTTTGGTTAGGCTGTTCCTACACCAGTAACTCATTACTTCATAGTTGCGTTTTCGTTTGTTTGTTTCGATATAAAAAGAAATTTGGAGTAAGAAATTTCCCTCCATTGAAATATTAGTACCTAATATTTAGAAGGTTAAATCATATACAACAAAAATACTAAAAGCAAAACTTAAGGATGTAGTACACGGAATGTAAAAAACCGCATGCGAATGTGTCTCTGACGTCCCGTACCACTGGTGTATTTGTGTTACTAGCGCAACATTTAGCGATGTTGTTATATCCACGAATATTTCGGTAGTAGATATACCGCATGTTTACCCAAAAAGACACATGTGCAAATGTAACCAGAAGGGTTGCGTTCGATGTGGTTACATAAGAATGCACATATATTTGGTGCTTACGTATGGCTAATATACGGCATGTAGTCAAATGTTTCACTGCACACTATTTAACATTTAAATATGATTTCCTAGTACACGATATGCAAACATTCATGCAGCGCTGCAATATAAATTATACAAGAATATACAAAAAATAATTGAAATAATTTGTTTAAAGTGCCAATTACAAGAAGAAACATTCCAAACTGAAAAAAATCTAAATTTCATTACAACTCTTAATAGGCATGTTTTATTGGTAAGTGTTTAGTCACTTTAGCAAAATTTTGTATGGGATACGAAAAGTGGCGATAAATTGGTCGTTAATAAAAGTGAACATAAAAGTGAAGATAAAATCTTGGAATGCCTGGAAATTTTTGGCGCGAAATATAGTGTCAATACATTTTTTGCTTAAAGGTTGGTGGCAACTATGACAGCTTAAAACATGGACTCCATATACAATGAATATTAATGGATGTGTTCATTGTGTTTTCCTTTAGGGTCCCGTTTTGCGGAAGAAGTAAGAAGCTTTCAACCTACGAAAGTTGCAAAAAAGTTGTGATGATTTTGAACTTTTCGCTTAAAAACAAATAAAAATTGGTTTAAAGCGCCGGTTATAGCGATCAGGAAAACGCATCAGGAAAAATGTTCGAATGGATCTTTTATCTTGTTTTAAATCGATTTTAAACACAAATACTACACTAATCGACTACAAATATTTCAAAGAATTTTTTTTGCTAGTAAATTTTACTATAGAATAATTATTTATTGTTTAAAATGTATTTCTTTATTTTCCTGACGAAAACTAATTTTTCGTGCCAGCTGATTGACATTTAAAAAAATGGAACAAATCGTTCCAATTATTTGAGTTCAATTTTCACTTGTTCCACTGACAGATTTCTGTCAGATAAAGTTCATTGTATATATATTTCTATAGTACGTCCATCGTATGTGGAACACATTGGAATTTCTCGATTGCTCGAAGCGCATTGAAAATTCATAATATTAACGCATTTACTATGCTAACAAAAAGTCCAACTATTTTGAAATTTTTTTTTTATGAATCTGTTCAACAAATTACATCGATACCTAAAAATGAGTTATCGACTCAAATATCGATATTAATATACAAAGATTTATCGTAGCAGAGACAACAACGATGTAAAATATCTCAAACTCAAACCTACCATTGACGCTGTCATGACACCTATCGGAATGTATAAGCGAAAATTCAACCGCCCAAAAACTCAAATGTACTGCGCAAGCAAAAAATCGAAGATGTCAAATCAAAGTCAACGAAATGGAGGCAGAAGAAGGCATATTTCTTTTTGGAGGTAGACAACGCCACAGTAGAAAGATGAGACCACACTAGAATCCAAAACTCGACGAATGCCGGACAGGGATGGTGAAGAGTCTTACACAAGTGCTACGTGTGGACGGGCGTGATCCAGTTGTACCCATGGGTTTGGTAAAATTTACATGTTTGTCAGAACTAAATAATTTTAAATAAGTATTAACAATCATAAAGGAAATTTGAGGAATAGTTGTTCAGATGAAATCAATAGTTCAGAAGGAAAAACAATCTTGAACTAAAGTAGTTAAATAGTGGATCGTTGGTTTAGTTGTCACAAGTGTCGGATATTGAGTAAGCAAGGCTATAGTCTGTGAAAACTGAATAAGGAAGCATTAGACTAAAAGAGATAGCGAATTTCTAAATATTTAGACAGTTAGTCAAGTTGAGAGAAACAAAATAACATTATCTGAGGTTATATTTTAACCGTAGGTTAAGTATCAACAGATCATCGAAGTTACATGCGCAAACTAGGAAGTCAAAAGAATAAAAACTAGAGTTAGCGAAAATTTTAGTAAGTCAGCTAAAAGAGTACCAGACAGCTGTGAAATTCAAGAAATATTAGTTTTGCCATAATTGGTTTCCATATTAATGAAGTGTCGGTCAAGCAGAAGAAGTTTTGTCAACAAATAAATGAAGCAATAAAAATAAACAAAGAAAAAACAGCATTTGCACATAAATCGAACTCTACTCTTAACAAAATTTTTACAAAAACAAAACCACCTCTACCAAAAGAACAACAAAATGACGTAGTATATGAAATAAAATGCAATGGGAAGGAAGATGAAAATTGCAGACTCATATACATAGGAACAACAAAGAGAAAACTAGCAGTAAGAATAGCCGAACACAAAGCAGACGTAAAGAAAAAAAGATCATCGACTGGGCTCTCACAACACATGACAGAAAATGGACACACAGCTGATTTTGACAATATCAAAATACTAGACAAAGAGAAACACACCAACAAACGATACACTCTGGAAAATCTGAGAATTCAGCAAAATATAAGAAAAGTCATGAATTTTAAAGAAGACAAGGACAACATCAGCTCGATCTACAATACTGTGATAAATTAAATATAGTCTGTGATAGTTAGTTTTTAATTTCTGTTTTGTCTATGTTTCAAATAATTTATTATATTTATTAGTTTCCGTTTACTAAGTGCAATATAAATGTTAAATTATTTAAAATTATTATTATAATTCAAAACAATTTATAAAATGTAACTTGACGACAAAAGTGAGTAAATATTCAAATCCATAGCCCAAAAAACAATGTTTCTAAAAATGTAATTTGTATTAAAGGTCTTAATAAATTAAACACCCCTGAAGATGTTGGCAAAAAATCAAACGAAACGTCGGGAAAATTAATGAAATAGTCTTTTAATTGCTTTAAAAACCTAGGATCAAAAAGCCCAAATTTAAAATACACATTATTTAAATAATAGAATATTGATCAATTCAAAATTAAAATTAAATCGGATGATTATCAAATTGCTATTCGTACGATTAAAACTACTTGTCAAAGTTACGAAGTTAATTAGCATCAAAAATCTTAGTTACGTTTATTTGATTATTTCGACCGAAACATTTTGCTAAGTACTTACCTTTTTCCATCTAGAAAATCTTCATTAAAATTGTATCAATACTTACCTTAAGTTAACTTAAGATCACCAACGTGACTCAAATCTGAAAAGAAAAGAAAAAGAATTCATTAAAATCCATCTATAAAAATGAAAATACATATTGCTTACCTTACGAACATTTTGTAGAAAACATTAATTTTCAATAAATATTGTTACTTACCATCAATCTGAAATAAAATAAATCATAATAGATAACTATTTTTATCACTTCACGTGTAGACCATGTAAACAGCTCATGAGTCGCTTAAGTAAAATGTATTCATAATAGTACCAAGTTCAGCGGATAGAGCTTGACCTATCTACAACCATGTTCACGCTTGACGATCAACAGCTGTTTTGTAAAGAAAAAGGTTGAACGCTTGATAGAAAACCGAGCCATCGTGAATAAAAATTTCTGTAATTAACGCAATTTAATGAGAAAAAGTATAAAGTTTAACGAGTGATAGTCAGATTTGTGAATTGGTAAAAAAAAGATTTCGAGCAGGAAAAAAAGTGCCACAGATTGAAGGAATTTATGCTGAAAATAGGAAGTAAAATCATCAAGCGAAAAAGGATAAAAATTGGAGGTAAGAATAATTCAATTATAATTTTTGAAAAAAAAAACGTGAAAATTGCAATTTGCACTTAGAGTAGTACTTCACGTACGACCAATTTATTCATTCTCGTGCATACAAGAAATAAAGATTTTTTTGGGATTTTTGTCAAAACCACCTGTAATTCAACAAAAATTCATGTTTCATGCGGATAGGGACGCGGTCTAGAATTAGATCTGTGCTCCTTGCGGAACCGTGTGAAGGGAGTTTGGGAAGCGTGGAGATATCCTCGAAATCATTTCTGTCCAAGGCATTTCCAACACAAAAAAAAGGAGCAAAAAAATCCAATTGGAATGTGTGTCCACAGGACGACCAGACAGAAAAACTATTCGAAGATTAGCTAAGTACTTACCTTTTTCCATCTAGAAAATCTTCATTAAAATTGTATCAATACTTACCTTAAGTTAACTTAAGATCACCAACGAGACTCAAATCTGAAAAGAAAAGAAAAAGAATTCATTAAAATCCATCTATAAAAATGAAAATACATATTGCTTATCTTACGAACATTTTCTAGAAAACATTAATTTTCAATAAACATTGTTACTTACCATCAATCTGAAATAAAATAAATCATAATAAATAACTATTTTTATCACTTCACGTGTAGACCATGTAAACAGCTCATGAGTCGCTTAAGTAAAATGTATTCATAATAGTATTAGAGTTTGACCTATCTACAACCATGTTCACGCTTGACGATCAACAGCTGTTTCGTAAAGAAAAAGGTTGAACGCTTGATAGAAAACCGAGCCATCGTGAATAAAAATTTCTGTAATTAAAGTCTTTTAAATTTCCACCCTCGTAATTGGAAGACCAATCAGGTAAAAAGAAATCTCAAGTGCCAATTTTAAAAGTACATTATAACGCAATTTAATGAGAAATAGTATAAAGTTTAACGAGTGATAGTCAGATTTGTGAATTGGTAAAAAAAAAGATTTCGAACAGGAAAAAAAGTGCCACAGATTGAAGGAATTTATGCTGAAAATAGGAAGTAAAATCATCAAGTGAAAAAGGATAAAAATTGGAGGTAAGAATAATTCAATTATAATTTTTGAAAAAAAAAAAAACGTGAAAATTGCAATTTGCACTTATAGTAGTACTTCACGTACGACCAATTTATTCATTCTCGTGCATACAAGAAATAAAGATTTTTTTTGGGATTTTTGTCAAAACCACCTGTAATTCAACAAAAATTCATGTTTCATGCGGATAGGGACGCGGTCTAGAATTAGATCTGTGCTCCTTGCGGAACCGTGTGAAGGGAGTTTGGGAAGCGTGGAGATATCCTCGAAATTATTTCTGTCCAAGGCATTTCCAACACAAAAAAAGGAGCAAAAAATCCAATTGGAATGTGTGTCCAGAGGACGACCAGACAGAAAAACTATTCGAAGATTTACTCCTATGGAAATACCACATACCTACGAAATTAGGCGAACGATTCTAAAAAAGCCAGGTAACAAAAGATAAAAATTTATAAAAAAATCTTAGTCGAAAAATTCGTGAATCAGTAGAAAATGCACGCGGTAGCACGTGCCAAGATAGAAAAAGCGCAAAAATCCTTATAGAAGCTATAGGAAGACACGAGAACAGATTAAGAAAAACAATAAATATTATTACGTATTAAATTATTCCTTTTGATTGAAATATTTTTGAAGAAATTTAATTTTTGAAAACATGTAAATTTACCATGTGGTATACAAGGTACTAATACTCATTTCTTTAAAGCAGGCAGCTACGAACCAACAGGAGTGACAGCGGACGCAGTGGAAAACTTGGAGGTGAGTGGGACATCAATCCCGAAACAAAATTTGTCCACTTGCCCAACTAGTTTCCAAATAAAAATCTGTCCACTCCCACGAGACTGGCTTGCCTGGTTTTTTTTGGCATATATATTTGCGTCTGGAGCATATTTTAATATATTTGCGCCTGGAGCATATTTTAATTCCTCTGCGCCTGGAGCATATTTTAATATATCTGCGCCTGGAGCACTTTATAATATATCTGTGCCTGGAGCACATCGAAATATATCGGTGCTTGGAGCATACAAAAATCTATATGTGCGTGGAACAGGCTTACACAAAATTACCTATGGACCAAAAATTATCACACCTGAGTGTAAAATTAAAAGCGAAATATCAACATTTAAAGCAAATCATCATAAAATCACAAGTACAATCAATCCATTGAGTACTAGTTTGAGATGTCATGCAAATTTACGAAAAGTATTATTATGCGGCTAGTAATCTTTTCCAACGTGGGACTCAACCAAACAGAATCATCAAGAACATCGTGAAATCAACATAGTAGTACCTGGAAAATATCAACAAATAAGTACATGGTGAAATAAATTTAAAATGCATATTTATTGGAAGAGGTATGACAACTTTTATCAAATTTTTATTATCGTAGTATTCGCTATTTAACATTACTATATTGCCCTGTCGATAAAAATCTTTTCTGACATCATCGAATATTATATCCTCTGTTTTGTGATCCAATTAAGTAAATTAATCTTGCATTTAAACCTGAAAAAAAAAAATAAATTCAACGTTGACTGAAAATATTGTAAATTACATATAAACACTTACCTAGGTCAACATAATTGGACGAATCAGTCCTGAGTTACTTTTGTAATACATTTCTTATCACTTTTATGTCTTAACGACTATATTCTGTAAAAATATAAAAGAAAAGTTAACTAAATTTTTGCTTTTATCTAAACCAAAACAATAGATGTGAATATATATCAAAAAAAAAAAACAATAATTGTAGTGACTGATATCATAGTCGTTGAAAGTTGGTTAACTAAGCATAAAGTTCATTTTGTTTAGTGTCATTGTGAAGGAATACCATTTCCCAAGAGAACCTCGTCTTACAAAAAGAAACCTGGCTCGATCTCGGACAAAAAAAAAAGAGTAAGAAAATTAATATATGAAGATACTTACGTGTACCTACGTACGTATACCTACTTGGTCGACCCATACCGACTTTTGTATCTTATGATAAAACCTATAAAAAAAAAAGAGATTAACAATCCCAATAATAACGAATAGTATCGTGTCGTCACTATTGCTTTCATTTATTTAGATTTCTCTTATAATCTTCGACGGAGTCTTGGAGCAGCATTGGATGAAATTCATAACCAAAAATAAGAAGAATTAGTTTAAATTTTTTTGTCTAAATTTGTATACATTACCTTTAGCATACTGATAGGACGTCGTCAGATAGAGTGCACCTTCTCGTTCGTCGTACCTTTATTTTTTATCATATTAATTATATTGATTATAATTTATACAACTATATTGTAAATTTCATTTAATAACATAACTTTTTACAGCGTCTGTTTATATTAATAACTTTTTATTTCGAAATCGAATAGCCAATCTTTTGGAATAATTCGAAAACCATTTCATTCTTTAATTTTTGGGAGAGAGGGGAATTTATTCTTCATGCACAGACTTTTAGTCTACATATATATTTTCGATTTTATACCATCTTGTGGAACATTTCTTATAAAAGATTTCTTATTTTTTTTTTGAAATCATACTATCCGTCTTTTTGTACGTGAACAATTTTAATATTTGTAATTACGTGTTAAATTCGTTTGTACTGATAAATATTGTCAGTCGGTTTGGAACGTAGTTCTTTGGAGTCTAAGGTCCGTAGAGCGACTTCCTTGACTAACATATAATCTTTGATTTATGTAGAGTTAAGTGACCGAAATAAAGACCCAACGGACAAATTGTTCACTTATTCGTATTTTGATATTCAATATAAAATTTTGTTTATACTTTTGAATTCGGTTCTCAGAAATATTCCCTGGAATATTTCTTGCATTCGCGAAAAGAGGGGAGGTGATTTACTTCCATCCTCGAGTCTTAAACGGCCTGAACAAGGCATAATTTCAGTTTCGTTTGTTCTACAAAAAAAAGAACTTTTGACGTTTTGAGTTTTCTTTTAAAACTTAAATCCACAATTAATCGAGTATCTTGGACAGTAGATTTTCTGAAAATTTTTATATATATACCAACTATAATTTTGAAAGTTCAATGTTGGAAAAATTTACTTCGATCCAAGATCCCTATGTCAATCCCGATGTTACATCCCTTTCAATCAAACTCTTTCGCCCATGTTCACCTCACTGGAGAGCCATTTAAATTTCGATGAAACAGAGCTGCGTAGACGAACTGAAATATTTCGTCACTTCAAGTATTAAAAAATGCATTCCACTTCACTTCACCAGTTGCAAATAGTGGTGCAGCACCAATACCTATGTGGGATCCTAATCAGCAGGCAAGCTTCTCAGACGTTGTAGCTGCTGCAAAGACACCATTGAATGATTTATCACCTCTCGACTATGAGGAACTTTTGATATTTTTAGATGCCCAAAGGAACCGATGAATCATGGGCTGGAAAGTTAATTGAAAAATGTTCTAAATTCCCCCATATTGAAAAACCAAGGTTTGGTACAACAAGTAAGATCTTTCTTAAAAAAAAAAAACATGAAAAATGTTTTCTAACGTTTTTCAAATGCAGGTTTTCTTGTTAAACATTTTTCGGATACTGTGCAATATGATGTTTATGGGTTTTTGGAAAAAAATCGTGACACGGTTTCAAAGGAGCTGGTAAATGTGGTCGCAATGTCCGACATGGCTTTGTGTAAACAATTAATGGACTTAGAAGAAATTGATACGCTTAGTGATAGAAAAACTTCCGCACTGGATGGACGAGTTGTTGTTGTTTGTGTGCATCAAAGCAAGTGGTATGTTTTGTTTTATTTTTGAAAATATTTATCGCTAGTGTACTTCTTGTGTTTGTTTTCTCATCATGTAATTTTGTGCTGTTTTTTTTCCTCCAATTAGTTTTTAGCAGCCAGTATACAGACATAAACGAGTTAGTTACATTTTATAGTGTTTTTTTGTCATTCTAAACATTGACTAACAATAAATTAGAATTATAAGTCTAAGAAGTTATTACTTGGTGGTGCATGATTAATCATTTTGTTTTTATAAGAAAATCATGCTTTACACTCATACATTTATTATTTGCTAGCTTATAGTAACAGTTCATTTTGTGTTCTTATACTATGATAAAAATATAATAATAAAAATGCAGAATTGTAGCACAGAGTGGCGATGAAAACAATTTTTAAAGTGAACAAAAATATGCCACAACAGCTTTCATTCGTTCTCATATATCCTCATGCTATCAGTTCTTAACGCGTTGATTTGTTTAGATTTATTAGCGTTCTTAAAAGTATTTTAAACCTCTTCGATAACCCAATCGAATTGCATTTATTTTATGTTAATCGACTCGTATGTTATTTATTTCCTACTAACTGGTTTGATGAAATTCTTGCTTCGCCCTCTTTTATGAGACTTTATATTTATGTATTAACTATACTTTTTTTCTTCTTAGATAACTCCATCGAAACAGCATAGACGATCGGTTGGCTCACAATATTGGGACAGTTTGTCACTTCTTATCTCAACATTGCATTTCACAACACCTCATTACGTTCGTTGTATAAAGGTAAATTAGACATTTTATATGTTCACAGTTAAACTCTATTGATTTATATTCATTTCAGCCAAATGACGAAAAACTCTCCTTCAAATGGGAAGCATCAAAAATTGTTCAACAACTTCGTGCATGTGGTGTTTTGGAAACGGTTCGTATATCAGCAGCAGGTTTTTCCTCGCGATGGTCATACCATGACTTTTATTCTCGCTATCAATTACTGTGTCATCGAAAGTATCTCAATAAAAGCGATCTCAGACGTTCATGTGAGAACGTCGTCACCAAATGGATTCACGAAGAAGATAAATATCGTTTTGGCAATACAAAAATATTCTTCAGAGCCGGTCAAGTTGCCTATCTAGAGCAAGTCCGTATGAATCTACGGAAAAGGTACATCATAACTGTGCAGTCTGTTGTTCGAAAATTTTTGTATCAAAGGCGATATATGAGAATCAAAAAAGTAGAGCTCCGAATATAGACCTTCGCGCGAGGCTATATGGCCAGGAAAAAGGCAAGGGCCATACGCGAGGCTAGAGCAGCACTTGTCATATCAAAATATGCTCGTGGTTATATTTGGCGACGACGTTTTGTCAAACTTCGCTTCTCGGTTTGTGGAATTCAGTAGTATGCTCGAGGTTTGTTGGCTCGATAACGTTTCAAAATTGCACTGGACAATCATAGAGCGGCTGAGATTCAACGTTTCTGTCGAGGTTATTTGGCTCGTCAGGCTTACAACAAAAAATTGCATAACATTATTGTTTGTCAGTCGGCGATACGAAGGTTCCTGGCATGTCGTCTATTCAAGAAATTAAAAGCTGAAGCTAAGACCATTTCGCACGTTCAAAATTTGTACAAAGGTCTCGAGAACAAAATCATATCGTTGCAACAAAGGATAGATTAGCTGAACAAAGAAAATACACAACTTAAGTTGAAAACTACTGCTATTCCTGTATAAAAGTAAGTTTTCATATTCAAAATTAGAATTTTATGTTGTAATTTCGTTTTACTTTAGGAACCAACTTGAACAGAAAAAGAACATCGAAAACCAGTTAAAGCAATTAAATTTGCTGTTAGCAGACAAAGTCAAAGTTTTTTATAATTACAATGATGTCAAACTAGAAGACATTGAAATTCCAAAACAATTACACCTAGATGAAATCCTCAAAAAGATCTAAAATCCATAAGATGCATAATTAAATAAAAGAAAATTAAATGTACGAATCAATCGTATGCAATAAAGATATTACTATGTAAGTAAGTTTGTTGCCATCTTCTCATTAAAATCCTATTTTGTACGTTGTTAATTTGTTGCGTTTCAAAAAATCTTTACACGTGTACCAATATAGTATTAAACAAAAAAAAATAAGATATGCCTATATCTTTTGTTTTGATATAGTTTTCGATAATAGTGCAAATTAATGTACCTCTCGTCGACATCGTAAACAATCTACGAATATTTTGTTTGTTAATTGAAATTCGTTCAATTGTTAATCATTAATAAAATATTTATCTTTTCTTTTTGAATTTATATAAATAGGCATATACTAAATTTTAAATCAGTCTTTAGCAAAATATTTGTGTTGGAGTACTTAAAGCAAATTATTATCTGTTCCTATACAGACATGTAGAAAATTGAATGTGCTTAAATGTAAAATAAATATATATGTATGTACGTATTCTCCTGTTTCTATAGAGTAATAAATTCCAATTAAAGAAATTTTATTATCATTTTTTAATCTAGTAAAAATAATGAAAAGCTGTAAGCAAATTGTGAAATGCAGATATTGGGTGAGAAAAGTTATAAATTTAATTAATGATTTATTTGGTAGAAATGAAACAATGAGATTGCCTAAAGAAATGCCTTAGAAAGTTAAAATTTTTCTCCTAGACAAAAATTTTAAACATATTTTTGAAAATTTCTTTTGAAATGTTAATTATAAAAGGGTGAACAACAATATGTGACATGAAATGCATTCCATTTAAGTTAAACAAAATATCTATATTTATAATTCATTCTTAGTTTTTTTTTATTAATGTAAATTGAAAAGAATTTATGTTTTTAATGAATTATGTAGTAAACAAGACAATACAGTGAACAAAACAAAATGTGAATATTAAGTGGAAATCGGATGTGAAATAAATAGATTTTCAACTTTTATTTACAAAAATTATATTTATATTATATTTATTTTGTATTTAATAAAAAAATCAAAAGACCTGCAAACCTATGAAAACAATCATTATAATCAATTTATATTTCTTTCCACATGATCAGCGATAGCATAGTGTGTCAACTTGATAGAATTGATTGATTCATTTATCGTTTATAATTAAAGAAACTAAGTAAACTTAAAAAAATATATACATAAGCATTTGATTGCAATTTAATTTATTATAACATTAAAACAAACAAAAAATGTATGACCATAAGAATTTTAATGTTAATAATTTAAACAAAACTCTATTTATTGCCATTTAAATATTTTGAGATTTCGTTTTATAACGTCAAACTTAAAATATTTATGTAATTTTTTTTACATCGAAAATATATACATTGTTTTAATTTTTAGTTATAAAAATAAATAAAATTGATGATTTCCATAAAAAAGTGTTAATAAATTGAAACACGTTAGTGATAATGCTTTATTTAAAATAAATGAATACGAGTATAACTTATAAGGCGCCAACATGATATCTAATAATGCTGCAGGAAATGAAATGTGTACATACCTACACTTTAATCTGAATAGTGTTTTTAATAACGGAGATATATTAAATTAAATCAATTTATTCGTTAGGTATGCAAGTTTACATTCATTTCATTCTGATATGAATGACATCTGCATTTAAGAGTTATAATTATTTGATACCTAATGGCATAAATTCTGTTTCTAACTAGACACAGTGATTGATACATGAATTCGAAACAGATTTATAATTTGAAACAGAACTTCTTTGAATTTCGTTGCATTTGGGATTGATTAAATAATAATTAAAGTTATAGCTATTATAGTAAAACGTATCAGTAAAAATTTTCTTTTTCAATTTCAAGGCAAATTATTAGTGGTAAATGGTATTAAAATGAAGGTAATGAATAGCAGAATTTTTTTATTAAAAAATAACGCAATTTGTTCTAAATTCACGAAATATTAAAACTTTTGTTTTTTCAATGATCATTAAAATTTTAATGATCATTGAAATCACAAAAGTGAAAATATAATAGATAATAGAAACATTAAACTATTCATTACCTCCATTTTAATACCAATTAACACTAACATTGTTGAATAATTTGCCTTAAAATTCAATTTACTGATACGTTTTATCATTGTATATAAATTTCTATAGTACAACCATGGAGCAGCGCCATCTAAAAAAAGTTGTGAACTGCACATTTGGAGGTTCTTACATTTACCAAGTGTCTATTCTGTTACCCTAACAATAGTCGTCTACGAAACAAGTTAATAATATATAATGTATTTTATTGAATGAATGAAAATACTATAGAAATGTATATACAATGGTTTTACTGATAGCTATAACTGGCCCCTTAGGGGCAAGAGGAAAGACATAATTTATTAATTACAGAATTACCTTTCCAATTTTTTCTACGGTGATTCGTCCTAGGGATCGAGGGGTTTGTCACTAGCCAGTTTAGTGGTTCAATGATTGCAATATTTCAAATGACTTCATATGATTTCAGGTGATTTCAAGCAGTGTTTAAATTGATTTCATAATTTTGTGATTGCATTGATTTCAAATAAATTTACTGATTTCAAATGATTGCAAATTAATTCAAATGATTTCATATTGATTTGATATCTTGATAGGCCACTCAGGGTGAATTTTTTTAGCCTGAAAAGGCAGAATTATAGCTCTAGTGTTTGAAGCTATAGCTATACTGCGAGTTCGGAAGATGTTCAATCAAGTTAGCTTAGCGTGGTAACAGAGCCATAACGGAAGATTAATACTGGATCAACATACTACCCTGGCAGATGCGGTTGGCCTCTTTGAAGCAGATCGTTGTGGCTTTGGGTATAGCCTAACCGTCAATCACTGCGCATGTATCAAATACCTAATTCATAATGGAAATAATGATACTAAAACAACAATGATACTAAAAATTAAGATGAATTTTACTATAGACGAAATTACCTTATGAATAAGGTTCTAGTTCCACGAATCAGGGCAGGTTTCTCTAAAGATTCCTAAAATTATTTAACAGCTATAGGTGTTATGCATAACTTCGAATTTATGTCGCTATCATATTAAATCTCTCTAAATGCTATACTCGTTAAGTGCAATTCAGCATAATCTGTAGCTACACTTCTTTGTAACACAGATAAGCGTTAATGCAAGCCAGCATCAGTATGAAATTCATTTATTTAAATCCGATACCCTTAAAATCATTGCTTACGATTTGTTTTTTCTTTTTAAGTATCTTGCAAAAGATTATTAGAGCTAAGTTAGTCTTAAGTAACACTCCGAAATAAAAACATCTTTTATTTTGTTAAATGATCTTTTCTTTCTTTTAATTGTGCAAAACATAGGTACATCCATTAACTAATGACGTTTGAAAAAAGTTAGCAAACAAAAAACAAAAAAAATATATAAAAATAAAAAAAATATACTAAAAAAAACATGTCTGAGTGTAGTCATATCTTTAATTGCGGCTAAGCCTGTCATCAAAGAACAGTGGTATAGGTGTAAACCGCAGTCGTTATAATGCATTGCGCGCATATACAAAATTGAAGTTAAAAAACCCATTTGAAAAAAAAATTTAATTTTAATTTAATTTTTTTATGAAAATTTAGGTAATGTCTTAAACATATTTTGGTGCCATGCCCGAACGGTTTGACTCAGAGATAAAATGTTTGCACTTTTAGACAAAAATAAAAAAAAAATGTATACCTAAGATAATGTATAAGCAGTATTCAGACATTTTGATGTGATATTTGCTTTTGCAATAACTTTTTTTGTTAATATTGTCTGGATTCAAAATGTAATGATGCAAATAGTAGCGCTAACTTATTTAAAGTCAGGAAGTGCAAAAATTTTATCTCTGAGTCAAACCGTTCGGGCATGGCACCAAAATATGTTTAAGACATTACCTAAATTTTCATAAAAAAAATTAAAAATGAACGAAAAACTTAAAAATGTCATGAACATATTTAGGTGCCATGCCCGAACGGTTTGACTCAGAGATAAAATTTGTGCACTTCCTGACTCTAAATAAGGTAGCGCTACTGATTGCATCATTACATTTTGGTTTCAGACAAAAATACAAAAAACTGTATACCTAAGATAATTTATAAGTAGTACTCAGACATTTTGATGTGATATTTGCTTTTGCAGTAACTTTTTTTGTTAATATTGTCTGGATTCAAAATGTAATGATGCAAATAGTAGCGCTAACTTATTTAGAGTCAGGAAGTGCACAAATTTTATCTCTGAGTCAAACCGTTCGGGCATGGCACCAAAATATGTTCATGACATTACCCAGTTTTTCGTTAATTTTTATTTTTTTTATGAAAATTTAGGTAATGTCTTAAACATATTTTGGTGCCATGCCCGAACGGTTTGACTCAGAGATAAAATTTTTGCACTTCCTGACTTTAAATAAGTTAGTGCTACTATTTGCATCATTACATTTTGAATCCAGACAATATTAACAAAAAAAGTTACTGCAAAAGCAAATATCACATCAAAATGTCTGAATACTGCTTATACATTATCTTAGGTATACAGTTTTTTTTTTATTTTTGTCTAAAACCAAAATGTAATGATGCAAATAGTAGCGCTAACTTATTTAGAGTCAGGAAGTGCACAAATTTTGTCTGTGAGTAAAACCGTTTGGACATGGCACAAAAATATGTTCATGACATTACCCAGTTTTTCGTTCATTTTTAAATTTTTTATGAAAATTTAGGTAATGTCTTAAACATTACCTAACATTTACATTTGCAAAAGCAAATATCACATCAAAATGTCTGAATACTGCTTATACATTATCTTAGGTATACAGTTTTTTTTTATTTTTGTCTAAAACCAAAATGTAATGATGCAAATAGTAGCGCTATATAGTAGTGCTTCCCAATCAGAGCAAACTAATCGCCAACTTTTATCAAGATGAAAGTTCAATATTGACTTTGATATCTTTGCAAGACCTTCAGCTTTTTGATTGGTAAAGGAACTGGCCACACCAACACCATAATCTTATGCCAACTTCCCTGCATCGTCATAAGCACCAATGCTAACTTTGATAACTTTGTCGTCTTCAAGAAGTTATCTTAAGCTCATGCGAATAGTTTAAATATTGCAAAAGACGTATTAAAGCACAAATACCTTAGTACCATGTTAGTTGCAACATGCGGTGGGTCTTCGAATCCCAAAACTCTGTAGGTATTCAATAAAATTTCTAAAAAACGGGACAAAATAAAATATTTTTCTAGAAATAAAAACTTATTTAATTTAAGACCTTTGGAGCGTTGCTACAATCCTTTGGCAATCGTCTTTTGTTTCGATAATTTCGATTTGGTTGTTCCGCAAGGTACGAAAGTTATAGGCATATTTTAGATGTTGTATTATTTTGACGATTTTTATTACAATACAAACAAGACCGAGACTAATTGTTTTGGCCAAGCGGTAGGTATTTGCAATTTTTTTTCTTTCAGGAATGTTGGTTTTTGTTAAATTTTGAGTATTTATTCCAACTTGTTTGTTTGGGCCCACTGATCTCTATATTAAACAATAAATTCTTAAATTAATTAATAACTTTTTTTTGCGCATTTTGAAAATTACCACACATTTTAAATTGCACGATTTGCGTTAATTTTTACTTTCTTAAAAAATATTCTTCGATCTCAAACACAAAGCAAAACGCCATTTTCAGTATTTTGACATTTGTTAAACTGTTAAAGTGGTATACTGTTATACAAAATTGGGGACTTTTTCATAATATAACACATCTTCAAATTGCTTCATCTTTTTATATGCATCCGCTATCCAGTATATATAGAGATCAGTGACATGGACAAGAAAATTATATGGTGTTTGACAAATGAAGTCGAAACAAGGTTGAAACCAGTATGAGCAGCATATACACTAGTGGTGAGTTGAGCAAGAGGAACAAAACCACTGATCTCAATATATAACTGGATAGTGGATAGACACCAAAAAGTTGTTCCTATTTGAAGAATTGTTATACAGATAAACAAACCAAAATCGTTTGTTTATCTATATAACAGTGTTCCAGTTTAGGACAGTTTCTCAACCGCCAAAATGGTGGGTTGTTTACTTTTGTGGCTGGTGCTCGTGGTTGGTATTAATAAGTTTCTAATTTTGCTTAGTTTAGCTAAATTTTCGTAAAATCTTAACATTTTGTTTGTGATTTTAAATAATTTAATTAAAATATAATATATTTTCGTTATCATTAAATTGAAAGTGAAGCTTTTAAAATATTATATAATTCGTGCATTTAGAAAAAGAAAAAAAATATTTTTCTTCCTTCCCTTGTGTTTTATTTATAAAAAAATTGCAACCCAGAATTAAACAAACCACTTGTCAGATGTGGAAAAAAGATTTGCTTAAAAACGAGGCCACAAATTGTCTTGACTGGCCTCAATTCAGTGCGCACTCTTTTAGTGCGCCATCAACTCTAATATCCATCAAATCACATCCACCTTTCAAAAGAACAAAACGAATTTGATGATGAGCTAATTATTCTAAAAACATTATTGGCAAATACAGATATTTTTGTTGGAGACAAAAGAAAAATAGATGTCCCAATCATTTCGCACCCCTGACAAGGGTTTGTTGATTGTAAAGGGTGTGCCTTATCTATGTTTATTGTAATTTGGTTATTTACTTTGTTCCGTAGGTCAGCAAATGCAGCTCCACAATTTGAAGGACGCGGTGGCGAAGATTTGGCCCTTGAGTTGACATTTCATACCAATATCGGCTCTACCGTTTGATCT
The DNA here is from genome assembly GCA_951217065.1 of Baccha elongata. NCBI lineage: Eukaryota > Metazoa > Arthropoda > Insecta > Diptera > Syrphidae > Baccha > Baccha elongata. Next base: position 208,035 of record CATNUY010000065.1, read on the forward strand.
GAAAGCGCTCTGTGTTCCTCCAGGGCAACAATGCTGGAAACCTTATGTTGATATGCTGGTAAGTGATAATAAACACACCGATAAGTTTGACTACCAAATTATTAAATTCTAGTGTGGTGGAGATCTGTGCAATGCCATATCTTTGGCCGGAAAAGCTGCTCTTAAGAACACAAAATATCCTCGAGTGACAGTAGCTCTTATGGACGCTGGACAATCCGATTTGATTCTATCCGATCATCCGTATGAGTTATATGACTGTACAAGAATCAACATTGGCGTAGATTTATACATAAGAAAACAAAAATTCTGAACCTCTTCTTTCTCATGATTTAATTTATATTGAATTTAAAAATTTGTTTCAAAAACTCCGTTTGTCTTGTGTTAAATAAATTGTAAAAGTAATACCATAATAATTGTTTCACAGAAATTTACGAAAGTTATGATAACGGTCCAAACGATGATGCTTTCTTTATGAGCACCATGAGAAATCTTAATTTGACAACTAATTTCCCACCAATTGGAACTTTTACTCTCGACTCAACTTTGGGACCACCACCGCAACCCCTAAGATCAATCGGGATTTTCGACGCAAACGAGGAGCAAACTACGATTGGGGTATTTTCGTCGAATAGCGTTCTTTCGAATGGTATTAATACAACTGGTAACTCATCATCGTCATCATTTGGAGCGTCAAGCACTACGGGCAACAATGATTCTAGTCAAACAACTCGCGAGATGGGTATCATTGAGAAACTTTTGGTATAATTACACTAAAAAGTTTAACAAAATAAAAAAATTATATTAATTTGGAAAAAAAATCTAATTTTTAGCATTCGTATGGATTTATCCAGTGCTGTGATCGCCAGGCACGTCTTTTCTTTCATTTTTCGCAATTTAGCGGTAACATCGATCATTTAAAAATCGGTGATCCCGTTGAGTTTGAAATGACTTACGATCGACGTACTGGAAAACCAATAGCCAGTGAAGTTTCGAAGATCGCTCCCGAAGTTGTAAGTTAATGCAAAAATAGCTTCAAACCAGAATAATTTATAATTTTTGTTATCAAGGTCCTCTCTGAAGAGCGCGTTACTGGAACTGTAACAACTGAGCTGCGTACCGATTGCGTTAATAATCTTTTGGCATCAAATGAGACAACAGGTCGGATAACCTATGAGAACCGTGGTGAATGTTTCTTTCTACCTTATATCAAAGACGATGTTGAGGGCAATGTCAATCTTAGAGCTGGCGACAAGGTCAGCTTTCAGATTGCTACTAACCAAAGGTAAATTTCGAAGAAAAGTTTATTTTGCAGAAATAAAACGTGCATTTAATTTCAGAGGAAATTTAGGTGCTTGCCATATTCGTCTAGAAAACCCGGCGCAGCCAGTTAAGTATCGCGGTGTTGTTTGCTCGATGAAGGAATCTTTTGGATTTATCGAAAGGGCAGATGTTGTTAAGGAAATATTCTTTCATTTTTCTGAAGCTGAGGGTAATGTTGAATTGCGTCCAGGTTGATGTTGAGTTTACTATTCAAACCAGAAATGTAAGTACACACGAATTTAATTGAATATTTGAATGAAAGTAATACATTTTGTTAGGGGCGGGAGTTTGCATGCAATATAACTCGTTTGCCTCCTGGGTCAGTTATATTTGAGGATGTTGATTCATCAATTTATAAGGGGCAAGTTTTGAAACCATTGAATAATCCAGCTCGTCAAACGAGCGATCCATTACCCGGGCGAATTCGTTTCCGAGCAGCTGATTACTCTGAAGATGAGGTACCATTTGGGGATAAAGATCAAGTAAGTTTTCAACAATTAATTTTATTAAAACAATTATTGACATAGTTTTCATTAAATTTTTCAGAAGGGTGATTTCACTTTGCGCCACGGTGATTTTGTGCAATTTTTGTTGGCTACCGATAGAAGGGATCAGTTGCAGAGGGCAACATCTATTTCTTTGCTCGATGAGACATTTAAAGTTTCTGGAGAAAAACGAGAGCAAGGAATTGTATCATCATTGAAAGATGGCTTCTGGTTTTTACGTTGCGTTGAACGCAATGTTCGTTTATTCTTCCACTTTACAGAAGTTTTGGATACTGTAAGTCAATTTTTTTTTAAGATACAATATAAAGAAAGTGAACATTATTTTTTATAGAGCCGTGAAATTGCCCTTGGAGATGAAGTAGAATTTACTTGTGTTCAGGAACCTGGCATTACTTACAACAATTCGCGTTTAAATGCAATTCGAATTAAATATCTTCCACCAAATACGGTTCAATTTGAAACCTTAATGGCAAGCAATATTGAAGGTAAACGTGTAGTTGCGTCTTTATAAAATTTAACCATTATTTTATTATATTTTGTTAGGTTATGTTACTCGTGAAGCACCAAAAAGCCCAGTTAAGTCACAAGATCGAGTAGAAGGTGGCGTTATAACTTACGACCACGGTGACAGCAAAAAGACTATTATGTATTTTCTTAAAGACTGCGAAAAAACACCAAGAATTGGCGATAGAGTTCGCTTTGACATATGTTTGGTAATATCTTACTAAAAATATAACTTAAAATAACAAATTTTATATTAATAATTTTCTATATTAGGTAAAACGAAACAAAGAATTCATTGCTATTAACATAACTCAACTGCAACAATATGCAACGAACCAAAACAATCAACCTGACGAAGCAGTAGCAAATGGAGGCAACCAAAATGGATTCAGTGCTCCTAAAATCAAAGATTTTAAAACTGAAAACAATAACTTGGCCGAACCTGGTCACACTTATGTTGGATTTATTGCTGTTATAAAGGAGAATTTTGGATTTATTGAGACACTTTCTCACGACGAAGAGGTATTTTTCCATTTTAGCAACTATGTCGGCAATCCCAATTGACTAGAATTAGGACAAGAAGTAGAATACACCCTTTCGCCTAATGGCAATACTTCAGCTTCAGGCAATTGTTTGCCAGCAGAAAATGTTCGTACTTTGCCAAAAGGTTCAATAAAACAACCATCGGTTATGGAGCCGGACTACAACGGTGTAGTGGCTCGTCCTCTGCGTTGCATTAATCCCGATCAACAAGAATATGCTGGATTAGTTGAGGTTCTTAACGAAAAAGGGATAACTGTGTCGCAACATGAATTCGGCATAACTAGTTTAATAAATCGACGTGATCTCCTGCAAAAGAACGATTTGGTTACTTTTAAAATTGACGAGACCGGACGTGCCGCTGAAATAACTGCTGTTCGCCAAAAGAAGCGTGCAACTTTTGACTCAATTAAAGGTCAATTTGGATTTTTAAACTATGAAATTGAAGAGGGCAAAAAACTATTTTTCCACATGTCTGAAGTTCAAGGCAGTACTGCAGCTTTGCACCCAGGAGACACAGTAGAATTTTCAGTGGTAACGAATCAGGTAATTGCGAGAAAAAATAAAATAGAATACAAAATACTAATCAACATTTAAATCACTCAGAGGAATGGAAAATCATCAGCATGCAATGTAGTAAAAATAAATGACAAGCCAGATAGGCTAATCTCTCGCTTGAAGTTGAATAGCTCAACTGATGATTCCTTGCCACGTTTAATTGTGACCCGAGCTCCCAAAGGACCACAGGGTAAAGGATTTTCTCCTCAAGCTCGCCTTTACAAAATTCCCGGTATAATATAAATTTAATAATTTATTCAAATGAAATCACATAAATTTTATTTTTGTTACAGGAGCATTAGTTGAGTAAAAATTGGGACACAACGCACGCATAAACATTTAGTGATGAAATAAAAGAAAAAAACAGCAATTTTTGGCGCCATCTTCATAAACATGCCTGATTACTGCCCGTCAAATGAAACAAAATAATTTACAAATAATAATTAAGTAAAAATACACAACAAAATAATTATAAAAAAAAATATACGAAAAAAATGAAGTAAAAAAAAGGAAAAAAAAATAAACTAATTATTATCTTAACACTTCTGATTTCCGCTTATAATTGTATGCAGCAAATTTCTCTGAAAACAACATGACTAGTCATCCTCAAACTTCATAACCTTCTGATGTTTGTGCTTTGCATAATAAATACAAACCCATTTAAAACAATGCTCATTTATTTAATTTTTTTTTTTTAATTTACTCACAACATTGTTAAAGAAACAAAAGTAAAAAGACAAATGGATAGTGCAGTTACAATTCCACGGATTAGTATCGATTATGAATCATTCGAATAATAAGCAAATGTATAATCCAAGAGGTTATTGAAAAATCTCTCGTATAGAAGATTGTTGACCATGTCTATCCATTAGGGCTTAACAAAGTGAAAATATGTCACAATTTGAAGCACGGACTATTTTTTCGCACTTCTCTACGCAGTTTTCTGATTCCCTTTAGATGAGCAATCAGGTTTAGAATGGAAAACAAAACCGGTGCAGGCTCCTGCATACCAATGTATCTTACAAATGGCCATTTTCCATAAAACATGTGGAACTTGCCATCCTCGATCTAAAAACTCATATACCGTTTTCAATATTCCAAGTCATTGGCTATTGTAACCTCTCCAGGGAGTCCAGAACTGCACACATTCCTCTTAGATCACAAAAGAGCTGTACCTACTATAAAAACGAAAGTGACTCAAGTGGGATGAAGACAAGATTCATATATATGTGTATAAAAAGAACAAAAGTTGAATAATTTATCAAATAATATTCTCTAGATCCTCCCGAATATGGGATAGAGGGTCGATGGTACATCCATGTACATCATGATAATATAGAATAAGGATATTTCTTTAAAAATAAATTTTGTATGTTTTGGCGCATTTTGTATTTTTCAACATGGAAAAAATATGGACAACATTTGCAAAAATTTTAAGAGCTGCAACCCTTCACTGAAATACATTTCACTTTTTTAGCAAATGAAAATATCAAGTGGAATTCAACAAAATTTATTTTAAAAAGAAATATAAACTAATTTAACTTTGAAAATATAAACAACTTACCTATCCAATTGTTCCTCGAAAAAAATAACGAATTGCGTAATTTGTGGTTGTTTTTTTTTTTTTTGGTGGGAAGAGTTGTCAAATAAAATAAACAAACCACCTAAATGTCATCTTCAAATGGGCACACAAAATCTGTTATACTTTGTATGGGATACACTATCCAGTTATATATTGAGATCAGTGAACAAAACCGGTCAATGAGCGCCACATATAGGTCAAACGCCGCAACTGCGCGGAAAGTATAAATAAGTTGAAAATGTACTGGTGGCGCCGCAGTAGTCAGCGACAAGAAAGTATAAGCTAGTGCTAATTTTGAGTACCCGTCGGTTTTGGGTGAAGGTACTGATAATATCTAATGACACTGGAGGCAGCACGTTGACAAGTAATATCTTTTGAAAAATGTTCTGCCCACCAAATATCGCAGTTCAAATTTATATTTAGTCGTCAAGAGGTAAAACTCTTAAAATTGTCTTCTCCTTCAACAGTGGAGACATGTAAAGGTACCAGTAAGACCAATTTACAAAAAAAAAAATACATGAGAAGATTTCACCGTGTAACTGCTGTCTGAGCGCAAGTTCTACTTGTGGGATGGGGTTGGAAAACCTAATTGAATTTGTTTTCGGTTGGCCCTCTGTCGGGTAATAGAGGAAAGGATTTGAGAAGATGACGAGGATGACTGGCAAAATTTCTGAGAGTTGATGACGAGTTACCAGAATCAAAAAAAAAAAATACATACAAACCCAAAGTTATATAAGGTAGCCGTTATTTTTAAATCGGATGATCGTATAGTTCAGTACATAGCGATTGGAAAGTGGTATGCCATATCCATGACTCTGGGATGAATTTAAAAATACCTCTGAAGAAACAGAAAGTAGACGTCTCCTCTGATCTGTGTGAATTAATACTTTTGTCATCTGTAGTGTGCTCTGCTCGGGTTTAATAAAATTATAAATACTTACGCGCGAGTCATTAGTTCGTTGTTGCAAATCCTTTAAAAAGAAAAATTAAATAAATATTCCAAAGAAAAAAAAAAGGTGATAATATGACAAATTTTATTAGTCAGTGCTTTTTCTTATACAATTTTAATTTATATACCTAGGTGTACATAGGTGTATTTGCAACTTAGAACAATAAAAATAAAAATTGAGGTACAACAACCAAAATTCTGTACATATTCCTATGCATGTTGTTTGGTGCAAATCCATTGATAAAGAGGTGAGTTTCTGAAAAGAAAAGAAGAAAAAGTTAGTTTTTGGCAAAAGTGTTAAATTTGTGATATTGATAGGTTTCTGCCGTGTCCATTGGCGGTCATAGACATCCGCTGAGGATCGTGGCCGCCGATAAAATGTTTTGTGAGCTTGAGGATTACTTCTGTGACTGGTGCCATTTGGAATTCTTCGGGGGCTTACGCCATCATACTGGACGACGCGACAGGGTGCTCCAGTGGACAGACCTCAATCAATAAAGTCCCTATGCCCAACTCTGTTGGAAAAATTAATTTGGGAGTTCCAAAAACCCCTCCAGTGATTCCGAGCTGCCAGTTTGTTAGCCTCAAAATTGAGGCCACGTGAGTTCTATTAAAAAAAAATTAAAAAAAAATAAAAAAAAGAAGAAATATACATATATACATACATATTTAATTAGGGCAATTAATAATATAGTTAAAATCACTTCCTTCTATTTCTTCTCGACATTTAAAAACGTTTTTTTTTGTGAAATTGGAGGGCAAAGTGCTATGATAATTTATATGATTGTTTTTGAATCTGCGATCTTCATTTATTTTGTTAAATAATATAGTCGATCAGGGTGAAAATACAAAATTGATAGTTTTTGGCCAATATTTTTGTATAGTTTTTTTTTTTTGTTGGGATATTGGTTAAGTACCAACCCTTAACTTAATTAATTAATTTTTGTTTGTAAGCGATAAAGTCCTAGTTTCTTCGTTATCAAATCTAATTATTTTGTTATAAAAACCCTAGATACCCCACACCTATTCAGAGCTCTAACTAGGTAGGGAATTCGGGATACGGGAATTCATATTTAGTACCAAAAAAGGGTAAAGAATAATTATTGTTTTTTTTGTATTCTAAAGGAACATCTCTCTGTCGTATAGTTTTGCTTGAAGTTTGTTTTTTTTGTAAGTTATAATTCATAAAATTATGTTTTGTACTGTGGATGAAATTCTTGGTGTTTTCATGTACTCGTTAGAGCACATTATGGAATTTTAGATTTTTTTTTTCAGGGGTGTGGATGGTAAGCGGCTCTTTGCAGTGAAGATGGTGTGCTTGGAAGCTGAAAATCTGCCATATAGGGGAAATCTTAACACGGCCGCTAGATTTCCAGGTTGGGAGGGTATAGGCCACGCTGCAACAACACCCGCAGTGCCCTCTAAAAGTGGTGAAGGTCCGTCTGACGTCATGTAGTTATTTTCTTTGGCCTGTTTATTAAAGTCCATGTCTTCGTCCTGTGATAGTCCGAAATATCACTCGCTGTGAGTTTTCAAACTCGTGTCTTGACCAATAAAGTCTCGGACAAAATTAGGCCAATAGCAATGAAAATTTGAAAACTAACAGTGACTGTTATTAATTTTTTTGGTCAGCAATAGAAGGTCTCTGACGCACTAATTCCACTGATCTCAATATATACCTGGATAGCGGATGCATATACAAAAGATGAAGCAATTTGAAGATGTGTTATATTATGAAAAAGTCCCCAATTTTGTATAACAGTATACCACTATAACAGTTTAACAAATGTCACAATTGACAATATTCAAAAATGTGGTTGTTTGTTTAGTTTTCTGTTTTTAGAAAACATATTATTTTTCTATTATTTATTTACGTTGTTTTTACATCTTTTGATTTATATTATTATTAAAATTAAAATGTCTTCTAATAAAGATAATCTTTTACAAACATTTATAAGCATCTGTGATAAAGTAGCAAATGTTTCAAGTTACATTAGTAAATCTAATATTCTTCAGGAATTTTTTCAAAAGGTAAATAGAAAATGTTTCTAGTGGCAAAGGCTTTAAAGGTGATATCCACCTGTGGATAAATATGCTCCTACCCATAGCTAGTCAAAGAGTCTACAATTTACAAAACAAACAAATCATTAAACTTTTTTCCAGAATTTTCCGTACGAATGTAGAAGATATGTTGGTCGATTTAGAGCAAGGTATGTTCCGAAAGATTGTAATAAAATTTATGTTAATAAATTCAACTTTAAGGTGATGTCTCTGAAACTATTCGCAAATACTTTGAGTTATCAAAAGGAGTCACTCCAAGCACGAAAAGTACTCTTACTTTACAACAAGTTGAAGACACTCTTATTAATCTTACAACGTCAGGAAAAGAAGATTATAAAGTTGATATTTTCAGTATATTATGTAAAATGGCAACCGCTGAAGACTTGAAAATGGTAAGTTCTAGAAGTCATTCTCTTTGCAAAAATCATCTTAACATTTTTCACGATTTTAGGGTAATTCGCCTGATCAAACAGGACTTAAAGATAAATGCCAAAGGAAGACATGTATTAGATGCCTTTGGTCCAGATGCATATCCCACGTATCAGTCCTCACGAGATCTAGATGCGTTTGTTGATCAATTTGCATCAAAAACTGCTGCCAAAAGTCCACTGAAGGGTAAAAAGGTGAAAAAGATGATATATTAAGTAACTATTGAAATTCCGTTTACTATTCTAAATCCTTTCATAGACAGCTGCAGGATCTGTTAATGTCAAACTCATGACATCAATCAGCCCAATGATTGCAAATGCCTGTAATTCAGTTGATACTGCTTTTAACAAAAACCCTGAGGGACTGTTTAGCGAAATACAATACGATGGCGAACGAGTTCAAATTTACAAACAAGGAAATTAATATCGTTTCTTCTCGAGAAATTTAAAGCCTGTTTTTTTATAGTAACAGTAACAGTAACAGGGGAACATGTTATTTTGGTATTTTTCGGGCATATCGCCGACCCCAATGTATATTTATGATGTATATTTATAAATCTTATATTAAATATAGCATACGTAAAGCAAACATATGCACTTTTATTTGCATTTCTTAGGCCACCAACAAAAGAGGACCTTGTGCGTAATCTACTATTTGCATCATTACATTTTGAATCTCCAAAAGCAAATATCATATCAAAATGTCTGAATACTGCTTATAAATTATCTTAGGTATACAGTTTTTTTTATTTTTGTCTGAAACCAAAATGTAATGATGCAATCAGTAGCGCTAACTTATTTAGAGTCAGGAAGTGCAAAAATTTTATCTCTGAGTCAAACCGTTCGGGCATGGCACCAAAATATGTTTAAGACATTACCTAAATTTTCATAAAAAAATTAGAAATGAACGAAAAACTGGGTAATGTCATGAACATATTTTGGTGCCATGTCCAAACGGTTTGACTCACAGACAAAATTTGTGCAATTCCTGACTCTAAATAAAAAAGCGCTACTATTTGCATCATTACATTTTGAATCCAGACAATATTAACAAAAAAAGTTACTGCAAAAGCAAATATCACATCAAAATGTCTGAGTACTGCTTATAAATTATCTTAGGTATACAGTTTTTTGTATTTTTGTCTGAAACCAAAATGTAATGATGCAATCAGTAGCGCTAACTTATTTAGAGTCAGGAAGTGCAAACATTTTATCTCCGAGTCAAACCGTTCGGGCATGGCACCAAAATATGTTTAAGACATTACCTAAATTTTCATAAAAAATTAAAAATGAACGAAAAACTGGGTAATGTCATGAACTTATTTTGGTGCCATGTCCAAACGGTTTGACTCACAGACAAAATTTTTGCACTTCCTGCTTCTAAATAAAAAAGCGCTACTGATTGCATCATTATATTTTGGTTTCAGACAAAAATACAAAAAACTGTATACCTAAGATAATTTATAAGCAGTACTCAGACATTTTTATGTGATATTTGCTTTTGCAGTAACTTTTTTTGTTAATATTATCTGGATTCAAAATGTAATGATGCAATCAGTAGCGCTAATATATTTAAAGTCAGGAAGTGCAAAAATTTTGTCTGTGAGTCAAACCGTTTGGACATGGCACCAAAATATGTTCATGACATTACCCAGTTTTTCGTTCATTTTTAATTTTTTATGAAAATTTAGGTAATGTCTTAAACATATTTTGGTGCCAAGCCCGAACGGTTTGACTCGGAGATAAAATGTTTGCACTTCCTGACTTTAAATAAGTTGGCGCTACTGATTGCATCATTACATTTTGGTTTCAGACAAAAATACAAAAAACTGTATACCTAAGATAATTTATAAGCAGTACTCAGACATTTTGATGTGATATTTGCTTTTGCAGTAACTTTTTTTGTTAATATTGTCTGGATTCAAAATGTAATGATGCAAATAGTAGCGCTAACTTATTTAGAGTCAGGAAGTGCAAAAATTTTGTCTGTGAGTCAAACCGTTTGGACATGGCACCAAAATATGTTCATGACATTACCCAGTTTTTCGTTCATTTTTAATTTTTTATGAAAATTTAGGTAATGTCTTAAACATATTTTGGTGCCATGCCCGAACGGTTTGACTCGGAGATAAAATGTTTGCACTTCCTGACTCTGAATAAGTTAGCGCTACTGATTGCATCATTACAAAAAATTGTATACCTAAGATAATTTATAAGCAGTATTCAGACATTTTGATATGATATTTGCTTTTGGAGATTCAAAATGTAATGATGCAAATAGTAGATTACGCACAAGGTCCTCTTGTGTTGGTGGCCTAAGAAATGCAAATAAAAGTGCATTTGTTTGCTTTGCGTATGCTATATTTAATATAAGATTTATAAATATACATTATAAATATACATTGGGGTCGGCGATATGCCTGAAAAATACCAAAATAACATGTAATTCCAAAACTACCAGCCCTATATGCCTGATTTATACATTTTCTCACTCGTTATAACGTCAGGTACAAACTTGCATTCAAAGTTTTTCCTGTTAGTCAATATATAAAAATCTGATATTCAAAAGTTATATGTAGTACTAACAATTTCATAGCAACATGAAGTACTAACAATTTCAAGTACTTTTGAATATAAGATTTTTATATATTGACTACCCGGAAAAACTTTGAATGCAAGTTTGTAACTGACATTATAACGAGTGAAAAAATGTATAAATCAGGCATATAGGGCTAGTAGTTTTGGAACTACAGTAGATACCATGCTCCGATTCTTTGAAATGTTCGTAAATAAGTAAAATATTGTAGTAATATATACATGTTCTGTGCTGTAGTTCCAAAACTACCAGCCCTATATGCCTGATTTATACATTTTCTTACTCGTTATAATGTCAGGTATAAACTTGCATTCAAAGTTTTTCCTGGTAGTCAATATATAAAAATCTGATATTCAAAAGTACTTGAAATCGTTAGTACTTCATGTTGCTATGAAATTGTTAGTACTACATATAACTTTTGAATATCAGATTTTTATATATTGATTACCCGGAAAAACTTTGAATGCAAGTTTTTACCTGACATTATAACGAGTTTTGCAAGTTTTTACCTGACATAACGAGAATATGTATATATCAGGCATATATACATTTTCTCACTGAATCTGAATCTGGCTGCGACTGTTGCTGTCCAAACGCTGTGGGTGACATAGGTTCTGGTAAACTTGTTATGGGACTATCACACTTTTGAAATTCCAATCCAGGTGGTGGACGAATGCCAGCAGCCCGTTGCCAAGAGGAAGCAGCATTGGCTGCCTACTGGTATCCCATTGGATCCCAAGTTTGACCTGTAGCAGATCCACCATTACCATTTGACCAGTTAGCTGTTGGGCTCTTATGAGATTCTGTGTGGTGCTGCGGTTGCGAAGCAAAATATTCACTGCTCGAATTCCACTGGTTCTGCAAGTGTCCCGGCGAGAAGTCTTGGTCAGAGTTTGCATGGTTTCTTCCTGAAAATGTGTATTAGAAAAACATATTGATTTAAATAGAAAAAGGATACTAACCTAAGTACTGATTAGAATCCCTGTAAATGTAAGATGGCATTACATTAGAAAAAAAACTTGAGTTGTTGCAAACTGTCGGCTTCAACACAGTAAAAGGTTCCCAGCTAGGAGTCGAAGCAGACGAGCGCTTTGTCCCAATTGGCCCCAACTCATTGGAACATATTTTATGAATTCCATTCGAGTTCTTTGTCAAAGCGGAAGTTGGCACAATCATGCTGTCTCCGAACGTTTCATCGTTTTTAAGATTAGCATCGTTCCAGTCGTTTCCATTATCCAGGGGAAAATATTCGCTCAAAGGTTCCTCATAGTTCAGAGGTGATAAATCATTCAAAGGTGTCTTTGAAGCAGCTACAACGTCTGAGAAACTTGCCTGCTGATTCGGATCCCACATAGGTATTGGTGCTGCACCACTATTTACAACTGGTGAAGTGAAGTGGAATGCATTTGGCTTGAACTTGGATCCTTTGCGATTAAATCGCTTTGATTGGCTACTTCCGTTTGACTGTTCTTTCTTGCGTTCACGTTCAGGTGTTTTTCCGTATTTCTTACCACCACTGTGAGAGTTTCCCACAGGCGTTGAACTACCGTGTATGGATCTACTATCTATGTTCTGTACTTCAGGAGTTTTTTGTCCTTGGCCATAAATTCAATTGTCGCTGAGTAACTAGACTTGGGTTGAATAATTCGTGGCTTATGAACCCCTATCAACCTAAATACATGTTTATCTGTTAAGTAACCGTGCGGACATATCTCTACCACCTCCAAAATGGGCGAAAGTTTTGTGTTCTTTGAAACCGTCAGATTTGATATGAAGAAGTCCACAAGCAGTGGCGTATCTGAAGGATTGTTTAGAACAATTTGTGCAACATAGACTTGGCCGATTTCAACGGTCGGTAGAGTTTGAACGCCATTTACTTATCTTGGCCAGATAATATCCACCGTTAAGTTGAACTTGAATAGGCGAACTTCACTGGTGTTCACGGTAAAGGTAATTGTCCTCAAGTAATACTTGAAGTGATGAAATATTTCAGTTCGTCTACGCAGCTCTGTTTCATCGAAATTTAAATGGCTCTCCAGTGAGGTGAACATGGGCGAAAGAGTTTGATTGAAAGGGATGTAACATCGGGATTGACATAGGGATCTTGGATCGAAGTAAATTTTTCCAACATTTGTCACAGTATTTGGCATTATCCAAGTGCCCTCAGTTTCATTATCCTCCAACTGAAGGCCAGAATCACTGAAGATAATTGAGTTAACTTTCATTGGTTTGATGAAGGTTGAGTGGAAGGATATTTCAGCGGAACAGCGTTTGCCCTGAAAAAAGATTAATACAAAAATCATGTAAGAACGAGAATGTCTTTAATTGTAATAGTTAAAACAATTAATTAATTAATTAATATTCAATATATAAAAATCTGATATTCAAAAGTACTTGAAATAGTTAGTACTTCATGTTGCTATGAAATTGTTAGTACTTTATATCTTTTTTTCTAAAGAAATCTCTAAATTATTTATTTCTTTTAATTTTGTATTTTTTATCATAGAAAAACCCACCTTGCTTTTAAATTGTTTGGTAAACATTGAAATATTTTTTTTTCCCAAAGTAGACGTCAAATTATGATAAAATCCACCATCTGTCATCTTCAATTTGCTTCACAAAAACTGTTATACATTGTATGGAATACGCTATCCAGTTATATATTGAGATCAGTGACTAATTCTAATTGCGACGGGTTCATTTGAAGTCGACAGCGACAAAAAGTTAAATTTCGCAATTATTGTTTTTTTTCGTAAAACATTCATTTCTATTTCTTCTACTTTTTTAAATTTTACTTTTCTGTCCCAAATTTTAATCTTTCTTTTCAAAATTCTAGCTTTTTCATAAATAATTATATTGAATAGGACCGCAGTGACCGGGATTGACAAATTGTCGGACATCGTAGCCTTGACTAATCAATTCAAACTATTTTTTTTCTCCATGTTTGATTTATCGCTTCAAGTCTTCTAGCAACAAGTTTTAGAGACAGAATTAGGATTGCTGAAGCGATGAAGAAAACAATGTAACGTCTTTTCGTCAATTTATGTATTTATTTCACCACACTAAGGGGGCATAAAGTAACGTCCGTCCGCAGTCATTAAAATGAGATATCCATATGTAAGATCACACCATTCCGCTAACAAACCACTGAAGAAAAGCTACCTGAAGCACCCCGAATTCTTATGAAAAACAAAACCTACAAAATACCCCAATATTTCAAAATAACTCTATATTTTGCAAACAGATAGTTGTTGTGGATATTAGTTCACAGTTAAACTTTATTGTCTACGTTATATGAAGATTTCTAGTTATACTTAAGTATTAAATTATTGGTATATTAGTAATTTCTTAAAATCTACATAACAATATTATTCGTTTTCTTAATTCTTAAGTTACTTTTAAAATCAGTACTTATATTTAACGAATTACTTATATATAACAAAATAAAAATAAAAATAAATAACTTTTTCTATATAAATTCCAACTTCTATTCATTACTTAAGCGTACATTCATAGAATATTTTGCGTTAAAAAAGTACTTAGGATATAATTTAATACATTTTTCTCAAAAATACTTATACTACGTTTACTTAAAATTATTTTATTTTCTACGAACTTTAATCCTAAAATAACCATAAAATTTAATTCTTTTCGTAAAGAAACTCACCCTTTAATTTGTTTACAACATAAAGTTGCCTGTTGTTTGATTTTTTTTTTTTGGTTAATTGTTGTTTTCCCGTTGATTTAAAATGGCTTTATCTACAAAAGAAGAAGAAGAGAGGTTAAATAATTTAATAAGAGATGAAGTGTTAGATGATAATCGAAGAATTACCCCGTCAATCAGCCGCAACTTAGGTGGTGCTAGGCAAGGAGGAGGACTTCCAAGTACTCCGTACGTCAATGCTAGGCCTTTCCGATCAACATCTGATATTCCTGCTAGTTCTGGTAACCGCGTATACAACAATCAGCTTAACGTCTCCAACGATTCCTACAGTAGTATTCCTGACAAAGGGTCGGGTAAAGCCTCATCGAGAAGTGGCAGTCTAGGGTCATTAAACCAAACTGTTAGACCTATTTCTAGGCCCCAGTCAGTCAATGTTGCACATTTTGGAGGCTCTCGAGACATTTTGCATAGTTTAGCACAGAGACCTCCACCAATGAACGTGCGTGAAACAGCCATTGTTCCAGAAGATCTTAAAGCCTACATTAATACGGCTATAGGTGATGCTTTTTCCACGTATCAAGACACTGTTCGGACAGACATCTCTCAAACTTTGAAAAATGAAATCCAACAACAGATTGGTACTCTTATGAGGGATTTGAGTCTGAGTCGACCGGCTCCCTCGGTTGTAGATCAAGCACCAAGACCGGCCTCTTCGGTGAATATACAACAGCCACCACCACAGCCACCATTACAAAATCCTCCTCAACCCGATCAAAGTAATAGACATTTCAGACCTTCTGTTCATCATAATTACCATAGGCAAAATTACAACTACCAACCAGAAGTAAACTATGATTTTCCTCCGAGGCATTCTAGACATCCATATAATGCTTCTCATTTTCGATATCCTTCCCAAAATGTACAAACAGTTATAAAAAGTCCGATTAAAATTGATAAGTGGGGTCTTAGATTTGAAGGCCAACCAGAAAGTTTAACAGTTGAAGACTTCATCTTTCGACTTGAAACGCTCCAGGTCCAATATGACTGCCCATGGAACGAAGTTCTGCGAGACTTTCACTTGCTGCTTTCTGGATCTGCCTACGAGTGGATTTGGCAGTTCCAAAGAAACAATTACCGGCCTGACTGGCCATTGTTAAAAGATGCTTTGATGCGTCAGTTTAAAAATTCTCGATCTGATTTTGAGATCACTCGTGACATTTTAGACCGTAGGCGGACTTCTTGGGAAAGCAGCAATGATTTCTTCACTGCAATAACCCGAATGAGGTCTCAAATGGTAAATCCGATCCCTGAAAATGAATTAATTCATATTCTTAAAAGAAATTTAAATGAGAAAGTCGGAAAGTTGGTTTATGCTATGCCAATTTTTACCTTGGATCAGTTAAGAAACGCATGCAGGGATGCCGAAACAGCCTTTCCGAGAAGGGAGCGTGATTTCCCTAAGACGTCGAGACCACCCGTTAAATTTATCAACGAAATTGAAAATGATGAAGAATCATACCAGCAAACCGATGAACAAATTGCGGCCTTTCAATATGGACGGGCACGTCCAAAAATTCCTCCACGGAAGTATGCAGATGCTCTTAATTTGGTTTGCTGGAATTGCAAAGCGTAGGGCCACACTTATTTTGAGTGTGAGTCAGAGGTCCGTAACTTGTTTTGTTACAAGTGTGGTCTTGAAGGAACAAAGACTCCTATATGCCCAAGATGCAACCAGGGAAACCGGCCGAGGAACGCGAAGTCTTCGGGGGAGTCGCTTTCGACTCAGACCCAAAACCCCCAATAATTTCAAAATTCGAGTTAGGTTGTCAAACCGAAGAAAAATATCATAATAAAGAAGAAAATGTCTGTCCGGATAATAATAAAAACAAAAATATAACTATTTTAAAAAGAATGAATGAGAAAGAGAAAATAGTGAGTACTGACCAACCAAACTCCAGTATCAAACCATTCCATGTCCGATTAATAGAATATAAGCAAGCGCGTCATAGAATTTTAATGTAAGTAAAAGTGTAGTGTCTAAAAATGTTTTAAAAGCCAGAGAGAGGTATAAAGCTAGAAAAGAAGTGAGAACGAGTATTTTGTCAACCATTATAGATAAGTCAGCAGATCCTAGGCCATATGTCAAAATATACATATGCAAAAGAGAATTTTTCGGATTGCTTGATAGTGGAGCGAGTGTCAGCATCCTAGGCAAAAACTGTTTGAAACTTGTCCACCTTGAAATCCTTCCGTACCATTCAGGGGTAAAAACAGCAGATGGAAAAAGACAAAGTATTGTGGGAAAAGTTTTAGTACCCGTCACTTATAACGATCTGACAAAAACCATAACGTTTTACCTCCTTCCAAATTTGGACCAGGAGATCTACTTAGGAGTAGACTTCTGGAGAGCATTCCAGCTAGCTCCACACCTTATAAGTTCACTTTCTGTTTCTGAAGAATTGGACCCAAATGCTCATAAATTAACAGCAGATCAGCAGGCCAGATTGGAGACAGTCAGGCAGAAATTTCTTTGTTTTGACCGAGATGGTCTGGGTTAAACGTCTCTCATGGAGCACGTTATAGATACAGGAAATGCGATCCCTGTGAAACAGCGTCACTACCCTGTCTCCCCAGCGGTACAAGCCGTTTTATATACTGAGTTGGATCGAATGTTAAGTCTTGGTGTAATAGAGGAAAGCGAAAGCCCGTGGTGTTCGCCAGTGGTTCTTTTGCAGAAGCCAGGCAAAGTTAGACTTTGCCTGGATTCTCGTAAAGTGAACTCACTGACGAAGAAAAATGCGAATCCTCTACCACATATTGAAGGGCTTCTCAGCCGACTACCAGATACTTTTTATATAAGCAGTATAGATCTTAAATAAGCATTCTGGCAAATACCGCCCTTGTACCAATTTACGGTGATGCCTTTTGGGATGTGCAATGCAGCCCAACGGTTAAACCAATTAATGGACAAGGTAATTCCTGCACGACTTAGGGATCGAGTCTTTGTATATCTGGATGACTTGCTTATCATGGCACCCGACTTTGACACACATATAGCCCTGGTAGATGAAGTAGCTGAATGTTTGCGCAAGGCAAACCTCACCATCAACATGAACAAATCCAAATTTTGCTTCAAAGAGCTGAAGTATTTGGGGTTCATTGTTGGTGGTGGGAAACTTAAAACTGATCCGGCTAAGGTGGAAGCCATTGTAGACTTTCCTACTCCTAAAACACCCCGACAAGTCCGGCGGCTCCTTGGTCTAGCAGGATGGTATCGAAAGTTCATAAAAGATTTCTCTAGTATGACTGCCCCCCTGACGGACCTGCTGAAGAAAAAGAACGAAAAATTTAAAATTACGGATCAAGCCCTGTTAGCTTTTGAAAACCTTAAAAAGTCTCTTACTTCTGCACCCGTATTGACGCACCCGGACTTTTCAAAAAAATTCTTCATCCAATGCGATGCGTCAGATACCAGAATTGGTGCTGTATTATTTCAAAAAAAC
Organism: Baccha elongata; assembly: GCA_951217065.1. Classification (NCBI taxonomy): domain Eukaryota; kingdom Metazoa; phylum Arthropoda; class Insecta; order Diptera; family Syrphidae; genus Baccha; species Baccha elongata. The sequence continues at coordinate 226,246 of CATNUY010000065.1, forward strand.
AGTGAAGATGAAGAGCTTCCTATTTCTTTTTTCTCTCAGAAGCTTAATGTCAGAGAAACTACAGTGTGACCGAGAAGGAGTGCATGGCGGCAGTGATGGCAGTGAAAAAATTTAGGTCATATGTCGAGGGCATGGATTTTACGGTAATAACAGATTACTCTAGCCTTCGATGGCTTATGAGCATGAAGGATCTGAGTGGAAAATTGGCTCGATGGAGCTAACTGTTACAATCCTATGCCTTCGACATACAACACCGCTCCGGAAAACTTAACACGGTACCTCACACTCTTTCTCGGGTACATGTAGACTCTCTTGACTGGGAAGACATTGCACCTCTTATTAACCTGGACAGTGAAGAATTTAAGTCTGATGAGTACAAAAGTCTAATCGAAACAATTAACAAACACCCTGAAGAACTACCCGATCTAAAAATCGAAGATGGTTTTGTCTATAAACGAGTTTTTAAAAACGATTACCAACAAGTAATGATAGAACATGATTGGCTTCTGTGGGTACCTTCTGGCTTAACAGAACAAATTATTATGAAAACTCATAACCCCCCAACATCAGCCCACTGTGGTATTGCTAAAATGATACACCGTATTCGGCAATATTTTTACTGGCCGAATATGACTGTTCAAATCCGTGAATACGTGTCTAACTGTTCAGTGTGTAAGTAGTGTAAAGCGTCAAACCAGATTTCTCGTCCTCCTATCTGTACTTCGTATTGTTCTGATCGTCCATTTGAAAAATTATACATCGACTTTTTAGGACCTTATCATAGTCAAAATTAGGAAACGCATTCATTTTTGTCGTACTAGATCACCTGTCGAAATTTGTTTTCCTAAAGGCTTTGAAGAACGCTAACACTTCAAGTGTCATAAAATTTCTGCATCAAGATGTTTTTAGTATGTTCGGTGTCCCTCGTATCATCCATTCGGACAATGGAAAGCAATTTCTTTCAAAAGAATTCCAAAATTTATTGGAAAAATATGGGATCCGACATTTAAGAACAGAGAACTATGCACCACAATCAAATGCATCAGAAAGGGTTAACCGCACAGTGTTAGCAGCCATACGAGCGTATCTTAAAACCGATCAACGCGATTGGGATTCTCACCTTAATGACATAGCTTGTGCGTTAAGAAGCTCAGTTCATAGCTCTACTGGTGTGTCACCTTACTTTGCTTTGTTCGGTTCGAACATGATGACACACGGTAGTAGCTACGAACTAGCTCAAAAATTGAACGCCGTGAACGATAACGAGTTATTAACCATTCCACGTCAACATCGGTTGCAGTGTATACGTGAAGAAATCAGAAAAAAAATTTTGAAAGCAAACGATTAGTCCGCCAAATTATATAACACCCGAACTCGAAAAGTACGTTACCTGCCCGGACAAGAAGTGTATCGGCGAAATTTTATCTTGAGTGATAGTTCAAAACTGTTATCAGCAAAACTTTGTCCAAAATTTATAAAGTGTCGAATATCGAATCAAGTGGGCAATCAAATGTATGCTTTAGAAGATCTAAATGGGAAGAAAATTGGCATATTTCATGCCAAAGATCTAAAGCAATAATTTGTTTAAGGTCACAATTATACTTAATAAACACGTAGTACCTGAAAGCTTAGCCAAAAACTTTTTGTTGTATGTTGTTGATTGTGTATTAATTTATTATATTTTGGTTCAGAATGCCTGGCAAAATTATTTAACTTTTGTGAAAAATTAATTTATTGACATACATTGCACTAAGTACCTACACTCTTTAAATGGTTGACAGTCACTAATTACCAGATAAACTACTATAGTCAAATCACCCGAAAATTGTATTCATTTTGGTTTCCTTCAATTTTGTATAAAATTACTTTTGTTGTCACCCAGTACCTGACTCTGGAATAATTTTAAGTAGTCTTAAATACAAGCTACCCTAAGCTAGTAACAAACACACACAAGTTAAATAAAACGCAAAGTGTTCCGTTATAGTTTTTGCGAGCTTTTATTCTTCAAGGGTCTCTTAGAACTAAAAATATAAATGTTGAAATTAATTATCTGAAGTTACAATAATTGCTGATCAATAATAAAGTTTTTAATGTATTTGCGGATTGATCAGCTTATCAAATTACAAAATGTGTTTCCTTTGTAAATAACTTAAGGTTATTTACCTAAGCTTTATAATGCTGATCAATCGTTTATCATATTACAAATATGATTTATTATAAAAGTTATTATTTTTGCTTCGTAAATAACATAAGGTTATTTACCTATTGGCGGATGTCACCATACAAATATGTAACTTCTCCCCCCTTTTCTTTAAGATTCTCCTGAATCGTTGGAATCTCAATTTGAATATTTTTCTCGGGTTTAGTGAAATTTTTTATTTTTATTTTTAAATTTTTATTTGTCCTAGCTAAACAAAATAAGACCACTATTATAATTAAAATTATTATAAACATTGATAAGTTACTTATTTTATTTACAATTTCATGATATTTTAGTTCCTCTATTTTTTTTAAATTTTCTATTTGTTGTAATTTTGAAATGTCTTCGAATTTTAGTTTTTCAGTTACATTTAAATTTCTTTCCTCCTCATAATGGAATTTTTGAATAAATTCTAGTTGATAATTAAAAATAGTTCCATTAAGTATTTTAATTGAACAATTATTGATGTTTAACATAAAGTTTCCAGTTAATATTAACGTTCTATCATCACATTGATTAATTACATTGTCTTTTTCTAAATTTTTGCATATAATAGTATCATCGTCAATTTTTATAAGTTTTTTTTCTTCGTTGTAACGAAAAGTACATGAGTCTTGTATTAAACATGAACGACTTATATTTAATTCTTTTAAATAAATGTTTTTAGGATTATATTCATATTGTACATTATTTATTTCTATAAATTGTAAATATTCCATATCTATTTCTTTTTTTTTATCATTAGTTATTGGTATTATCATTTTTAATTGAGTCAGTATATAGTCTTTCGGTAGTTTCACAGCTATTATAATTCTGTCTTGATCGAGTTTCAGAAGTCCTATTCTAGCATTTTCGAGTTTATAGAAGTCTATCCCTAATGTTTTTATTTCTATTCCTGACATGCTCGGATGGAGTATACCTTGCTTAGCAGATGCTATGTTATCTAGTATGCTATCTATTTTGTTTTGCAATGTTTGCAATTTTAATAGTTGTTCTGTTATTAGTTGTTTTTTGATAATATCTTTTTGGTTAGAAGCAATACCTTGATAAGTGTATGATAAGGTTTCTCTGTCTGTTTCTATTGTTTTTTTAAATTTGTTAATTGAATCCATAAATTGTTCGTTAATTTTTATTTGTTGGTTAAGATTTTTTATGGCTGCATGATTGTTAGTATCAACTATGTTCATATGTTCGAGAATATCTTGTCTGTCATTGTCATCCATTGTTCCGAATAACCATTTTTGAGCCGTTCCTACAATGTTTATAAGACCCCTTTTTTGTCTTCTTAGTGGAACTATTGCTTCAAGTTTTGCTTTTATATTAAAAACTTCCTTCTTTATCTCGGTGTTGTTTGCTAAATGCAGAGTTCGTAAATTAACTTCTATCATTTCAACTGTTGAAAGTATATCCTTAGTATTTATTACATGTAATAGAGTCTGACTATTATTTATTATTTCTACTGGCCCTAAATTTAAGGTAGTGTATCCTCTATTGGTTTGTATTGGTGTTATTATGAGCGTTGCTTCCGATATTCGCATTATTATCAGCCAAACGATTATCTGCTGCCAGAAGATTACCTGCAAATTGATTTGGTCGTTTAGTGTTTGTGGGATGGACATTTTTTAAATTATGTTTTCTATAGTATGTTTCGTTTTTGTGCCTCAGGTGTTTATAGTTTCTAATATAACCTTCATTTCGTTTTTCGTCATAACTTTCTCTAGAAATATTACATTTTTTTATTATTTTATCTTTTGTAGCTTCTATTTTGCTTCTCAAACTTATCTGATTTGTCTTTTCAGCTGAATTTGGACTCATACCTAATTTTGAATGATATCTAGAATTGTATATCTGAATAGCTTTATGTATTTTGCGATTAGTAGAAATATCTTTATTCTTTATTGTTAATAAGATTTCAAGTAAGGTTGAGTGGAATCTCTCTATATCTGAGTTTCCAGTATGTGAATTTGGTTTTGTCATATGCATTTCTATTTCTTCCTTCCTAAAGTGTTCTTTTATATTTTCTGAGTTAAATTCATTGTCACAAATAATTTTTCTAGGTTTTCCAAATTTACTTAATTGCTCGTCTATGCACTCTAATTTACTTGTCCAATTTTTACTACTTAGATTGTATCCATAAGCTTTTTTTGTAAATTTGTCAATAAATGTCAGATATGTTAATTTGTTAAAATGGTAAACATCCATATGCAAAATTTCATTTCCCTTAATTGGAGTTTCTGTAAATTTAAACTTAGGTCTTATTGGTTTCCTATCGTATTTACCTTCCTGACATGTTTGGCAATTCCCAATCACTCTAGAAATTTCTCTTATAAGTTTTGGAAAATATATTTTGTTTTTTAATTTGTAATAGGTTTCTACTATGCCTGAGTGATTACTCTCTTCTACGTGATATAAAGATATTTGTCTATGTACATCTTCAACTTTTTCTAAATCTCTTGCTCTTTGAGTGAGTTTGTAAAATTTTACTTCTTTGTTGTGGCCATACATTTCAATTAAAACTTTTTGTACTTTATTGTATTCGGTATTATCTACTTCTGAATAAATTCCTATTATTCCTCCTTTAATAGTTTTATTAAATAAATCTATCCAGTATTTGTTATCTTTTGTCATATCTACCTGTACTATGGTTTTTTTATGCTGTATTTTTATTTCAGTTTGAACACAATAGGTCAGTATAAGCTGGGTTTGGTATATGTTAACAATACCTTCTTTGATTTGTATATGGTCTAAAAGCTGTTCATTAGCTGAATGTATAGTTTCTGACGTTTCGTTAGCTTCCTCTGGGATTCTACTTAGAAAATCTGCTATTTTATTTTCCTTACCTTTTATATACTCTATGTCGAACTCAAATTCTTGTAACTTAAGAAGTCCTCTTTGAACTCTTTGACTAAATTCCTTTCCATTATATTTTTTAGTTAAATATTTTACAGGCATATGGTCAGTGATTATTTTAAATTTCTGACCCCAAAGATACGGTCTAAAATATGTTGTAGCCCATACTACTGCTAAAAATTCCTTATCGGTTGTGGAATAGTCTTTTTCATGATCATTTAATGTTCGAGAGGCATAGCATACTGGCTGCCCTTCTTGAGTTAGAACAGCTCCTAGAGCAAAATTACTTGCATCAGTGAATAAACAAAATTGTTTATTAAAGTCTGGAAATTTAAGTATCGGATGTTTTGTAAGATTTTCTTTTAACCTTTCAAATGCTTGAATGTATTCAGGGTCGTTACTATTGATTTTCATGTTCTTTTTAAGATATTTAACCATCGGGTATGCTATTTTGGAGTAATCGGCAATAAATTTTCTATAATATCCAGTGCTACCTAAAAATCCTTGTAATTGCTTAATTGTCTGAGGCAGTGAATACTTTTGAATAACTTCTATTTTACTTGGGTTAGGTTTCATTCCCTCTGAAGTAAGTATATGTCCTAAGTATTCTGTATTTTTCTTAAGAAAAGAACATTTACTTAATTGTATCTTAAGATTGTGGTCTGCTAATATCTGAAAAATTTTGTCTAAAGATGTTAGGTGTTCTTCTAATGAGGTCGAAAAAATGAGTATATCATCAAGATATACTGTGCAAATTTTTCCTATGTACTCTCTAAGAATCTCATTCATAAGGCGTTGAAATGTCGCTGGGGCGTTTTTCAACCCAAAGGGCATTCTGGTATATTCATATAGACCGTTTGGTGTAACAAATGCAGTCTTATGCATATCCTGAGGGTGCACCTTTATTTGATGATAACCCTTTGCTAAATCAAGGGTAGAGAAATACTGGGACCTTCCTAACTTATCAAGAATACTTTCGATATTTGGTAATGGGTATTTATCGTCTAAAGTTATATCATTGAGAGCACGATAGTCGACACATATTCTATATTTAACTTTTCCTTTACTATTGGGCTTCTTAGCGACTACCACGATTGGTGAAGCGTATCGACTATTTGATTTCCGTATTATGCCTTGCCTCTCCATATCACTAATTTGTGTTCTTACTTCATCTTCATGTTTTTGGGGCAGACGGTAGAGTCTGGAATTTATTTGTTGGTCTGTGCATAATTTTATTTCATGAAAAATACTTTCACAATTAGTAAGCTGATCGCCATCTCTATATAAAAGATTCTTATATTTTTGTAGTAAATCTTGAATTTCTTGCTTTTCGAAAACTTTTAAATGATCTAAATTTACTTCATTCCCACCCCCTAACTCATGACATTCTATAAATGGTTGTGACTCTAAAACAATTGGAAGGATAGTTTTGTTTTGTAGAAGCACTTCTCGTTTTTTTATATTTATGCTTTCTACCATGTTACTAAGTACATCCATTCCTAATAAGAGACTATATGATTTATCTCCCAGTGGCTTTCCATATGCTTGAACAAAAACATTTGGACGATAACCAAATTCTGAAGGTACTGGGACCTGATAAATTTTTAATTTTTCTGTACTTTGGGTGTTTACGGTTGACAAATTTATAGTCACCTCACCAAGTACGTTATATGAACTACAGTCTATTTTATTTGTGTTTACTAAGCTCATTGTAGACCCTGTATCTAACAAGCACATGTGTCTCTGGTTTCTCAACACAAATACTATTTGAGTTTTCCTGGCAGTGGCGAGGCTGCATTCAGAAAAACCGGGGCTTCTAAGGAATGTATTTCTTCATGGACGTTTTGTTGTCCTCTATTAGAATTCGAATGGGCTATATTATCGATGTCCATTGGTTCTACATTTTGTCTATTATTATTATTGTTAAAGTTACGACGAGTTTGATGGCTGTTTTGAGCGTTATATGCTCTATTTTGGTTTGTCTGACCAGAAGAATTGTTATTTACATGGCGTTGGTGATTAGTCTGATTAGAGTAATTGAAATAATTATTACGAGCATGTTGATTGTTCTGTCGATGTGTTCTTTCTGTCGGCCTATTATCATAACTATCCCTATTGCTACTTCTGCTCGTTAAAATGTTCCCTAGATCAAACCCTACATATGAATATAAAATACTTTTAACTTTGTGTAAGTCGTATTCGTTTCTAATTTCTCTAGCTAAATTCCCGGTTGCTAGTTCTCTTACTTTATTTATAACTAAAGAATATAACATTGATTTTAAACTATTCTCATTTTCTTCATACATTATTATTGTGTGTATGTCAGTTAAAATAAATTCTATTTTATTTATTAAATCTAGCACTGAACTTACTCTCAGGTTGTGGATGCGGCGGGTAACTTCTCCCTGGTCTATTGTTGGTCGGAACGACAGCTTAAAAAGGTTCTTTGATGTTTCCCACGTAGTTGCTCCGTTGGTGAGTAGGAGTTCTTTGGCCTTGCCTATCACCTTACACTGTGATATTGCGGTCCACATAGCTGCACGTTTTTCCTCTGGTGTCAGATTCAAGTGGTTCTCCACCACATTTATGAACTGGGTCAACTCTTGCCTGTTGCCAGAAAACTCTTTTATGTATGAAATTTCTTTCATGATGACCAAAGCTCTGCTCTCTGCTCGTTGGTTTGAGCTGGACTCCATTCTTTCCAAGATTTGTGCCACTGTGGCCAGGATAGATGCCGTCTCATTTGCCATTTCCAATAATTCTTGTTCTTCTACGTCTTCTATTGTTGGCAAATTCCTTCGCGAATCGTGAAGAATTTGACGCGAAATGTTTAAGATAATTGAAACAAACACCGATCAAAACTAAAATGACTGATTTTTTTTTTCTTTATTTTTTATCTGTAGCTTTGTATGTACTCGACTGATTTGTAGTCTGTAACACTCACAGGGAACTTCTTTCAAGAGTTTTGAGAACTTGTAATTGATATAAAAATAAAACTCAAACAAAAACCAAAAAAAAACGACTGATTTTTAGTCTACACTTTATATTTTATTTTTTTTTTGTGTTTTTATTGTGAATTGTGACTGATTTGAAGTCCGTATCACATTAATAAATTGATTCACTAAGCACTGATTTGTAGTAACTTACGATGAATCTTATTATGTTATTAGATATTTGTTGTTTATCTTCTATTTATTTATTTTTTTTTTCACTCCGTTCTACTACGCGATTTTATTACACTCGGGTGGTGGTGGGGTTGTGGACGGTAAACAACAAAAATAAACTTTATTTTACAAAGAGTCGTGTTTTTTTTTTCCGTGACTGCGCCAGTTAAATAAAACGCAAAGTGTTCCGTTATAGTTTTTGCGAGCTTTTATTCTTCAAGGGTCTCTTAGAACTAAAAATATAAATGTTGAATTAATTATCTGAAGTTACAATAATTGCTGATCAATAATAAAGTTTTTAATGTATTTGCGGATTGATCAGCTTATCAAATTACAAAATGTGTTTCCTTTGTAAATAACTTAAGGTTATTTACCTAAGCTTTATAATGCTGATCAATCGTTTATCATATTACAAATATGATTTATTATATAAGTTATTATTTTTGCTTCGTAAATAACATAAGGTTATTTACCTATTGGCGGATGTCACCATACAAATATGTAACTCACAAGTACCTGACAACCACAAATTGCTCTATAAACAACGCCACTAGTATCTGATTTAACTATTCGGGGATATTAACCTTAAGGAAGAAAGACCTATTTATTTTCATTTATTCACTGTACCTGATCAAATTATATTTTTTTTGTTGTACCTATACTGTGATATTAACTTCAAGAGAGAAAGACTGATTTATTTCCATCTAGTCATTATACCTGACCCAACTATATTTCGACCTATTCTGTGATATTTTGCGATAAATGGAACACCTATTTATTCATACTTAAAACCTTGACTGCTAGAAGTAGGCACAAATAAATATGTACATAACTGTAAAAGTAAACTAACCAAAAGAAAAAAAAATGAAAACACACAGTCATCCCGCATCAAATTTTTGGAATAGGTACCTTCACATAAAACAGTAAAAGATCATTATGGCCAACAAAATTTCTGCGCCTACATACTCCTATTCAGTCACTACTTTTGGCTACGAAAAACAAAATAGGTAAGCGTTGAGGTAGATAAAGACAAATAAAAATCTCAAAGAAAAAAAAGACTAAAAGTACAGATCGAACTATGTATATTACAGATTGATGTCAAATGACTGACCGTATGTAAAGGTCGCTTAATGGCTGCCTTTAGGTAACCCCGAAATGAGTTACAATCATTTAATCGATTAGTTGAAAAAATTAAATCGCGGTTCAACCCAATTCTGTCTGCCACTTACTTTAGTAAGTTAGTATTACCTCCCTTTACATAATACACATTACTAATAAAAAAAGAAAAATAGTTCTTAGAGAACTTGTAGTGGGGTTGAATATCTATAAATATTTGTGCTTTTTTACAAGACTTCTCTTTAGTATACGTATACATACAGGTATTCATAAATTTGCTGCAGTTGCCTCATTAAAATTAAAATAACCACAATAAGTTGGCTACCACAAAACATTTTTTTTTGGTTTTTGTATTCACAAAATAACCTTTCACAATAATTAAACGTGTGAGTGAGTTCTTGAATTTTTTTATTACAAAAAATTATTAATGTTGGTCTTTGTTAAAATATTTTTTTTTGGTTATAACTGAAGGTTACTTACATATTATGGATAAATTAATTTTGCGGTTTCTTGTTTGAGCTCTCAAACAAATCCACTCGACACCGATATATTCCCGTGTCGGTTTCACGAGTACTTTGAATTGATAATTCTCCAGGTTCCTTGTTAAAGATGAAGTAGGCTCGTCCACCAAATACACTCTCATCGGACCATCGTTTTGCAGCTTTTGACCCACCACGAATGTCAACACTGTTAAAATAAATAAAAATAATAAATTTTAATAAATGCTTCATAACTAAGTAAATAAAAATAATATAATATTGAATAATGGCCAAATGATCGGATAAACAGAAGAATCTTAAAATGCCGTGTGAATTAAAAACCAAATGGAATAATAAGCTCGAGTTTTGCTTTGATGTTTCTAATCTGAAAATATGATGTTGTAACAATGAGAGGCTAAGGATATATCAGGATATCGCTTTGCATAGCATCACCTTGCAATTCGTCACATTTGGCTTCATGAAAACAGTTTATCAAATTGTAGAAGTCAATATAATTTACATTCACACCACTCCTGAAAGTGATCAGGTGTCAGCTGTATTTGATAAACATAATGTTTAACACGATAACACCGAGGATTCCTGATATCTTATCCCATGCCACCCATAACCCAACCTACTCAAAGTCATTGCTAGACTTCCTGAAAAAAAAAAAAACAAGTGGTTCAACTGATTAATTCACTACCCCTAGGTATTGTTTGGAGGTTCAAATTTGAATGCGAATTTGTCAGACATTTAAATAGATGTCTGGCTCCTTTTTGGTCGCTGCTTTTGAAGCGGTAGAAATGTTAAACAGCTGGAAGCAATAACATGCCTACCAAATGTTTTGGTTGCTTACTTTGATTCGGCTGTTTTTACCAATAGGATGAATAATGTTTAAGCAGAAAACTTTATTGCAGTTTCCTTTTTATAGTTGTTTTTTTTGCTCTTTTTCGTTTTTTTTACTGTCATTAATTCCAAAGGCTACTGATACACTGGTGCACATCATATAGTACATGGACCATACATGGAAGGTTTAAGTGCTATTCCCTTAGCGTGTTGTTGTCATAGTCGTCGTTAGATGAAAGGAACTATATAACCTGTGCCTTCTTTCGTATATTGTACTCTCTGTGTTTTGCAAGTGAAGAGTAAAATTCGATTTTATTTTTTCAAAAGTATCTACCACAAGTGTTGTTCGTTAAAGATTGCGGAAGCTTATCAATCTAATTACATTGAGTAAGCAATTTTCCTTTGACATTCAAAGAAAGAATTCTTTAAGATTATTGGTAGGAAATCAGGTAGTTGATTTAATTATTTTGACTGTGCTCAATAAAGTTTTGAGAGTCTTGAATTGAGTTGAAAGTTTTTCGAATGATAAGTGGTTCTTTTGCTTTTGACAGAAAGATTTAAGTGCTTTAGTTTGTTGGAATAATAAGCTCCTTTATTGTTTAAAACGATAAATTCTCGTCCATTTGGGTAAACACATAATCTAAATAAGATTATTACACGCATATAATGCGTATAAAATCTGAACACAAATTAGAAAACAGAATTAGTTTTATGAATTTCTAAAAAAATCTCAAGCATTTGCTAAATATTTCTAGCAAAAATTGAAATGATTTCTTTTATAATAATCACTTAAGTGTTTTGAATACCCGTAATATGATTTAACACAATGCGGGCGTTTAAAGAAACCGTATAGAAGATGAAGGAAGATACCGATGCACATTATTTGGAATGTCTGCGAGCATTACAACTACAACGTACGAAAAAAAAACTCGACTCTGTTTTTTTTTATTTTATCTATTGTACTCAGAAAATCTATAAACACATCTGCCTATACATGAAAATTGTACAAAAGCTATTGACGGTAGTTCATAAAGGCAAACAAATTTCTTGCAACGTCACGTCATAAGAAACCTAAGTATTTCGAACCGTTTTTGGGGACATCAAATATGTGGTAAGTTCACTGAGGGTGGTCTGGTCAGTGAGGCACATACCGAGCATTGAAAGAAATTCAATTTCTTCAATGGAAGTGTGTTTCGATTCGGACGTTAACCTATTTACCGAATTTAATGTAATATTAAAGGATGTATTTAAATTGTTAAATCAACGTACATGTCTTTCAATATTTGAGATTCCATTTCCAGTGTTTTAATTAAAAAAAAGTCTTAGACAATGTTCCAAAAACATATCTGAATTTTCATGGTGCTGAAAAGAAAAGAATTTTGAAAATCTTAATAAGAATTTTAAAGAAGAATTAAAAAAAAAACAAACGTTTGGTTATATGTATATCCTTAATCGTAACTTGAAATTCATCTGTATGAAAGATTTTCCTCTGAAAATCCATTTTGTCCAATTATAAAAACTTTTAAAAAAAAAAGTCTAAGAAAATGATCCAAGGTGCAGCATCATATTTTATGCCCGGCTGATTTTCGGCGTGGGTTGCTCCCCACTGCTAGCCATTACCAGGGAACCCATTTTCGCTCCTGGAGCAATAAATAGCCCCAAAAGCGAAATTTTGTTGTGGGCCCCTAGACAGCTAAATCGCCATCAGCACTAGGGAGCTGAAAAGAAAAACAAAATTCATCTAAAAATAATAAAAAAAACTTCAATCAAAGTTTCTTACTTACTACCATTGTCCATTCTGCAGCCAACCATGTTGTAGTTTCTGGGACTGTTCGTAGATGGACATGGACAAGAAAATTATATGGTGTTTGACAAATGAAGTCGAAACAAGGTTGAAACCAGTATGAGCAGCATATTCACTAGTGGTGAGTTGAGCAAGAGGAACAAAACCGGTCAATGAGCGCCACATATAGGTCAAACGCCGCAAATGCGCGGAAAGTATAAATAAGTTGAAAATGTACTGGTGGCGCCGCAGTAGTCAGCGACAAGAAAGTATAAGCTAGTGCTAATTTTGAGTACCCGTCGGTTTTGGGTGAAGGTACTGATAATATCTAATGACACTGGAGGCAGCACGTTGACAAGTAATGTCTTTTGAAAAATGTTCTGGCCACCAAATATCGCAGTTCAAATTTATATTTAGTCGTCAAGAGGTAAGACTCTTAAAATTGTCTTCTCCTTCAACAGTGGAGACATGTAAAGGTACCAGTAAGACCAATTTACAAAAAAAAAATACATGAGAAGATTTCACCGTGTAACTGCTGTCTGAGCGCAAGTTCTACTTGTGGGATGGGGTTGGAAAACCTAATTGAATTTGTTTTCGGTTGGCCCTCTGTCGGGTAATAGAGGAAAGGATTTGAGAGGATGACGAGGATGACTGGCAAAATTTCTGAGAGTTGATGACGAGTTACCAGAATCAAAAAAAAATACATACAAACCCAAAGTTATATAAGGTAGCCGTTATTTTTAAATCGGATGATCGTATAGTTCAGTACATAGCGATTGGAAAGTGGTATGCCATATCCATGACTCTGGGATGAATTTAAAAATACCTCTGAAGAAACAGAAAGTAGACGTCTCCTCTGATCTGTGTGAATTAATACTTTTGTCATCTGTAGTGTGCTCTGCTCGGGTTTAATAAAATTATAAATACTTACGCGCGAGTCATTAGTTCGTTGTTGCAAATCCTTTAAAAAGAAAAATTAAATAAATATTCCAAAGAAAAAAAAAGGTGATAATATGACAAATTTTATTAGTCAGTGCTTTTTCTTATACAATTTTAATTTATATACCTAGGTGTACATAGGTGTATTTGCAACTTAGAACAATAAAAATAAAAATTAAGGTACAACAACCAAAATTCTGTACATATTCCTATGCATGTTGTTTGGTGCAAATCCATTGATAAAGAGGTGAGTTTCTGAAAAGAAAAGAAGAAAAAGTTAGTTTTTGGCAAAAGTGTTAAATTTGTGATATTGATAGGTTTCTGCCGTGTCCATTGTCGGTCATAGACATCCGCTGAGGATCGTGGCCGCCGATAAAATGTTTTGTGAGCTTGAGGATTACTTCTGTGACTGGTGCCATTTGGAATTCTTCGGGGGCTTACGCCATCATACTGGACGACGCGACAGGGTGCTCCAGTGGACAGACCTCAATCAATAAAGTCCCTATGCCCAACTCTGTTGGAAAAATTAATTTGGGAGTTCCAAAAACCCCTCCAGTGATTCCGAGCTGCCAGTTTGTTAGCCTCAAAATTGAGGCCACGTGAGTTCTATTAAAAAAAATAAAAAAAAATAAAAAAAAGAAGAAATATACATATATACATACATATTTAATTAGGGCAATTAATAATATAGTTAAAATCACTTCCTTCTATTTCTTCTCGACATTTAAAAACGTTTTTTTTGTGAAATTGGAGGGCAAAGTGCTATGATAATTTATATGATTGTTTTTGAATCTGCGATCTTCATTTATTTTGTTAAATAATATAGTCGATCAGGGTGAAAATCCAAAATTGAAAGTTTTTGGCCAATATTTTTGTCTAGTTTTTTTTTTGTTGGGATATTGGTTAAGTACCAACCCTTAACTTAATTAATTAATTTTTGTTTGTAAGCGATAAAGTCCTAGTTTCTTCGTTATCAAATCTAATTATTTTGTTATAAAAACCCTAGATACCCCACACCTATTCAGAGCTCTAACTAGGTAGGGAATTCGGGATACGGGAATTCATATTTAGTACCAAAAAAGGGTAAAGAATAATTATTGTTTTTTTTGTATTCTAAAGGAACATCTCTCTGTCGTATAGTTTTGCTTGAAGTTTGTTTTTTTTGTAAGTTATTATGGCCGATAGTATGTTTTGTTTAGGAACAATATTAGAATTATAATTCATAAAATTATGTTTTGTACTGTGGATGAAATTCTTGGTGTTTTCATGTACTCGTTAGAGCACATTATGGAATTTTAGATTTTTTTTTCAGGGGTGTGGATGGTAAGCGGCTCTTTGCAGTGAAGATGGTGTGCTTGGAAGCTGAAAATCTGCCATATAGGGGAAATCTTAACACGGCCGCTAGATTTCCAGGTTGGGAGGGTATAGGCCACGCTGCAACAACACCCGCAGCGCCCTCTAAAAGTGGTGAAGGTCCGTCTGACGTCATGTAGTTATTTTCTTTGGCCTGTTTTATGTTTTTGTTGCTGGTGAGGCATGGTTTAGAGGACAAGATCCCTCCCGTTCCGGCGAGCTAAGTCGCGCACCGCCAGCAGGCCGCGTTCCTCTAATATATGCATTCTACCCTTCATCTGTCACATCCTATCCAAATTCCTACCTCTTCCTTATCATTTCTACAACATCTCTAGTTCCAATTTCCACCACCTCCTCTTGCCACGCAACAAAATGGCGCCCAACGTATTAAAGTCCATGTCTTCGTCCTGTGATAGTCCGAAATATCACTCGCTGTGAGTTTTCAAACTCGTGTCTTGACCAATAAAGTCTCGGACAAAATTAGGCCAATAGCAATGAAAATTTGAAAACTAACAGTGACTGTTATTAATTTTTTTGGTCAGCAATAGAAGGTCTCTGACGCACTAATTCCACTGATCTCAATATATACCTGGATAGCGGATGCATATACAAAAGATGAAGCAATTTGAAGATGTGTTATATTATGAAAAAGTCCCCAATTTTGTATAACAGTATACCACTATAACAGTTTAACAAATGTCACAATTGACAATATTCAAAAATGTGGTTGTTTGTTTAGTTTTCTGTTTTTAGAAAACATATTATTTTTCTATTATTTATTTACGTTGTTTTTACATCTTTTGATTTATATTATTATTAAAATTAAAATGTCTTCTAATAAAGATAATCTTTTACAAACATTTATAAGCATCTGTGATAAAGTAGCAAATGTTTCAAGTTACATTAGTAAATCTAATATTCTTCAGGAATTTTTTCAAAAGGTAAATAGAAAATGTTTCTAGTGGCAAAGGCTTTAAAGGTGATATCCACCTGTGGATAAATATGCTCCTACCCACAGCTAGTCAAAGAGTCTACAATTTACAAAACAAACAAATCATTAAACTTTTTTCCAGAATTTTCCGTACGAATGTAGAAGATATGTTGGTCGATTTAGAGCAAGGTATGTTCCGAAAGATTGTAATAAAATTTATGTTAATAAATTCAACTTTAAGGTGATGTCTCTGAAACTATTCGCAAATACTTTGAGTTATCAAAAGGAGTCACTCCAAGCACGAAAAGTACTCTTACTTTACAACAAGTTGAAGACACTCTTATTAATCTTACAACGTCAGGAAAAGAAGATTATCAAGTTGATATTTTCAGTATATTATGTAAAATGGCAACCGCTGAAGACTTGAAAATGGTAAGTTCTAGAAGTCATTCTCTTTGCAAAAATCATCTTAACATTTTTCACCATTTTAGGGTAATTCGCCTGATCAAACAGGACTTAAAGATAAATGCCAAAGGAAGACATGTATTAGATGCCTTTGGTCCAGATGCATATCCCACGTATCAGTCCTCACGAGATCTAGATGCGTTTGTTGATCAATTTGCATCAAAAACTGCTGCCAAAAGTCCACTGAAGGGTAAAAAGGTGAAAAAGATGATATATTAAGTAACTATTGAAATTCCGTTTACTATTCTAAATCCTTTCATAGACAGCTGCAGGATCTGTTAATGTCAAACTCATGACATCAATTAGCCCAATGATTGCAAATGCCTGTAATTCAGTTGATACTGCTTTTAACAAAAACCCTGAGGGACTGTTTAGCGAAATACAATACGATGGCGAACGAGTTCAAATTTACAAACAAGGAAATTAATATCGTTTCTTCTCGAGAAATTTAAAGCCTGTTTTTTTATAGTAACAGTAACAGTAACAGGGGAACATGTTATTTTGGTATTTTTCAGGCATATCGCCGACCCCAATGTATATTTATAATGTATATTTATAAATCTTATATTAAATATAGCATACGCAAAGCAAACAAATGCACTTTTAATTGCATTTCTTAGGCCACCAACACAAGAGGACCTTGTGCGTAATCTACTATTTGCATCATTACATTTTGAATCTCCAAAAGCAAATATCATATCAAAATGTCTGAATACTGCTTATAAATTATCTTAGGTATACAATTTTTTGTATTTTTGTCTGAAACCAAAATGTAATGATGCAATCAGTAGCGCTAACTTATTTAGAGTCAGGAAGTGCAAACATTTTATCTCCGAGTCAAACCGTTCGGGCATGGCACCAAAATATGTTTAAGACATTACCTAAATTTTCATAAAAAATTAAAAATGAACGAAAAACTGGGTAATGTCATGAACTTATTTTGGTGCCATGTCCAAACGTTTTGACTCACAGACAAATTTTTTGCACTTCCTGCTTCTAAATATGTTAGCGCTACTGATTGCGTCATTATATTTTGGTTTCAGACAAAAATACAAAAAACTGTATACCTAAGATAATTTATAAGCAGTACTCAGACATTTTGATGTGATATTTGCTTTTGCAGTAACTTTTTTTGTTAATATTGTCTGGATTCAAAATGTAATGATGCAATCAGTAGCGCTAATATATTTAAAGTCAGGAAGTGCAAAAATTTTGTCTGTGAGTCAAACCGTTTGGACATGGCACCAAAATATGTTCATGACATTACCCAGTTTTTCGTTCATTTCTAATTTTTTTATGAAAATTTAGGTAATGTCTTAAACATATTTTGGTGCCATGCCCGAACGGTTTGACTCAGAGATAAAATTTTTGCACTTCCTGACTTTAAATAAGTTAGCGCTACTGATTGCATCATTACATTTTGGTTTCAGACAAAAATACAAAAAACTGTATACCTAAGATAATTTATAAGCAGTACTCAGACATTTTGATGTGATATTTGCTTTTGCAGTAACTTTTTTTGATAATATTGTCTGGATTCAAAATGTAATGATGCAAATAGTAGCGCTAACTTATTTAGAGTCAGGAAGTGCAGAAATTTTGTCTGTGAGTCAAACCGTTTGGACATGGCACCAAAATATGTTCATGACATTACCCAGTTTTTCGTTCATTTTTAATTTTTTATGAAAATTTAGGTAATGTCTTAAACATATTTTGGTGCCATGCCCGAACGGTTTGACTCGGAGATAAAATGTTTGCACTTCCTGACTTTTAATAAGTTAGCGCTACTGATTGCATCATTACATTTTGGTTTCAGACAAAAATACAAAAAATTGTATACCTAAGATAATTTATAAGCAGTATTCAGACATTTTGATATGATATTTGCTTTTGGAGATTCAAAATGTAATGATGCAAATAGTAGATTACGCACAAGGTCCTCTTGTGTTGGTGGCCTAAGAAATGCAAATAAAAGTGCATTTGTTTGCTTTGCGTATGCTATATTTAATATAAGATTTATAAATATACATTATAAATATACATTGGGGTCGGCGATATGCCTGAAAAATACCAAAATAACATGTTCTGTGCTGTAATTCCAAAACTACCAGCCCTATATGCCTGATTTATACATTTTCTCACTCGTTATAACGTCAGGTACAAACTTGCATTCAAAGTTTTTCCTGTTAGTCAATATATAAAAATCTGATATTCAAAAGTTATATGTAGTACTAACAATTTCATAGCAACATGAAGTACTAACAATTTCAAGTACTTTTGAATATAAGATTTTTATATATTGACTACCCGGAAAAACTTTGAATGCAAGTTTGTAACTGACATTATAACGAGTGAAAAAATGTATAAATCAGGCATATAGGGCTAGTAGTTTTGGAACTACAGTAGATACCATGCTCCGATTCTTTGAAATGTTCGTAAATAAGTAAAATATTGTAGTAATATATACATGTTCGGTGCTGTAGTTCCAAAACTACCAGCCCTATATGCCTGATTTATACATTTTCTTACTCGTTATAATGTCAGGTATAAACTTGCATTCAAAGTTTTTCCTGGTAGTCAATATATAAAAATCTGATATTCAAAAGTACTTGAAATCGTTAGTACTTCATGTTGCTATGAAATTGTTAGTACTACATATAACTTTTGAATATCAGATTTTTATATATTGCTTACCCGGAAAAACTTTGAATGCAAGTTTTTACCTGACATTATAACGAGTTTTGCAAGTTTTTACCTGACATTATAACGAGAATATGTATATATCAGGCATATATACATTTTCTCACTGAATCTGAATCTGGCTGCGACTGTTGCTGTCCAAACGCTGTGGGTGACATAGGTTCTGGTAAACTTGTTATGGGACTATCACACTTTTGAAATTCCAATCCAGGTGGTGGACGAATGCCAGCAGCCCGTTGCCAAGAGGAAGCAGCATTGGCTGCCTACTGGTATCCCATTGGATCCCAAGTTTGACCTGTAGCAGATCCACCATTACCATTTGACCAGTTATCTGTTGGGCTCTTATGAGATTCTGTGTGGTGCTGCGGTTGCGAAGCAAAATATTCACTGCTCGAATTCCACTGGTTCTGCAAGTGTCCCGGCGAGAAGTCTTGGTCAGAGTTTGCATGGTTTCTTCCTGAAAATGTGTATTAGAAAAACATATTGATTTAAATAGAAAAAGGATACTAACCTAAGTACTGATTAGAATCCCTGTAAATGTAAGATGGCATTACATTAGAAAAAAAACTTGAGTTGTTGCAAACTGTCGGCTTCAACACAGTAAAAGGTTCCCAGCTAGGAGTCGAAGCAGACGAGCGCTTTGTCCCAATTGGCCCCAACTCATTGGAACATATTTTATGAATTCCATTCGAGTTCTTTGTCAAAGCGGAAGTTGGCACAATCATGCTGTCTCCGAACGTTTCATCGTTTTTAAGATCAGCATCGTTCCAGTCGTTTCCATTATCCAGGGGCAAATATTCGCTCAATGGTTCCTCATAGTTCAGAGGTGATAAATCATTCAAAGGTGTCTTTGAAGCAGCTACAACGTCTGAGAAACTTGCCTGCTGATTAGGATCCCACATAGGTATTGGTGCTGCACCACTATTTACAACTGGTGAAGTGAAGTGGAATGCATTTGGCTTGAACTTGGATCCTTTGCGATTAAATCGCTTTGATTGGCTACTTCCGTTTGACTGTTCTTTCTTGCGTTCACGTCCAGGTGTTTTTCCGTATTTCTTACCACCACTGTGAGAGTTTCCCACAGGCGTTGAACTACCGTGTATGGATCTACTATCTATGTTCTGTACTTCAGGAGTTTTTTGTCCTTGGCCATAAATTCAATTGTCGCTGAGTAACTAGACTTGGGTTGAATAATTCGTGGCTTATGAACCCCTATCAACCTAAATACATGTTTATCTGTTAAGTAACAGTGCGGACATATCTCTACCACCTCCAAAATGGGCGAAAGTTTTGTGTTCTTTGAAACCGTCAGATTTGATATGAAGAAGTCCACAAGCAGTGGCGTATCTGAAGGATTGTTTAGAACAATTTGTGCAACATAGACTTGGCCGATTTCAACGGTCGGTAGAGTTTGAACGCCATTTACTTATCTTGGCCAGATAATATCCACCGTTAAGTTGAACTTGAATAGGCGAACTTCACTGGTGTTCACGGTAAAGGTAATTGTCCTCAAGTAATACTTGAAGTGATGAAATATTTCAGTTCGTCTACGCAGCTCTGTTTCATCGAAATTTAAATGGCTCTCCAGTGAGGTGAACATGGGCGAAAGAGTTTGATTGAAAGGGATGTAACATCGGGATTGACATAGGGATCTTGGATCGAAGTAAATTTTTCCAACATTTGTCACAGTATTTGGCACTATCCAAGTGCCCTCAGTTTCATTATCCTCCAACTGAAGGCCAGAATCACTGAAGATAATTGAGTTAACTTTCATTGGTTTGATGAAGGTTGAGTGGAAGGATATTTCAGCGGAACAGCGTTTGCCCTGAAAAAAGATTAATACAAAAATCATGTAAGAACGAGAATGTCTTTAATTGTAATAGTTAAAACAATTAATTAATTAATTAATATTCAATATATAAAAATCTGATATTCAAAAGTACTTGAAATAGTTAGTACTTCATGTTGCTATGAAATTGTTAGTACTTTATATCTTTTTTTCTAAAGAAATCTCTAAATTATTTATTTCTTTTAATTTTGTATTTTTTATCATAGAAAAACCCACCTTGCTTTTAAATTGTTTGGTAAACATTGAAATATTTTTTTTTTCCCAAAGTAGACGTCAAATTATGATAAAATCCACCATCTGTCATCTTCAATTTGCTTCACAAAAACTGTTATACATTGTATGGAATACGCTATCCAGTTATATATTGAGATCAGTGACTAATTCTAATTGCGACGGGTTCATTTGAAGTCGACAGCGACAAAAAGTTAAATTTCGCAATTATTGTTTTTTTTCGTAAAACATTCATTCTATTTCTTCTACTTTTTTAAATTTTACTTTTCTGTCCCAAATTTTAATCTTTCTTTTCAAAATTCTAGCTTTTTCATAAATAATTATATTGAATAGGACCGCAGTGACCGGGATTGACAAATTGTCGGACATCGTAGCCTTGACTAATCAATTCAAACTATTTTTTTTCTCCATGTTTGATTTATCGCTTCAAGTCTTCTAGCAACAAGTTTTAGAGACAGAATTAGGATTGCTGAAGCGATGAAGAAAACAATGTAACGTCTTTTCGTCAATTTATGTATTTATTTCACCACACTAAGGGGGCATAAAGTAACGTCCGTCCGCAGTCATTAAAATGAGATAACCATATGTAAGATCACACCATTCCGCTAACAAACCACTGAAGAAAAGCTACCTGAAGCACCCCGAATTCTTATGAAAAACAAAACCTACAAAATACCCCAATATTTCAAAATAACTCTATATTTTGCAAACAGATAGTTGTTGTGGATATTAGTTCACAGTTAAACTTTATTGTCTACGTTATATGAAGATTTCTAGTTATACTTAAGTATTAAATTATTGGTATATTAGTAATTTCTTAAAATCTACATAACAATATTATTCGTTTTCTTAATTCTTAAGTTACTTTTAAAATCAGTACTTATATTTAACGAATTACTTATATATAACAAAATAAAAATAAAAAAAAATAACTTTTTCTATATAAATTCCAACTTCTATTCATTACTTAAGCGTACATTCATAGAATATTTTGCGTTAAAAAAGTACTTAGGATATAATTTAATACATTTTTCTCAAAAATACTTATACTACGTTTACTTAAAATTATCTTATTTTCTACGAACTTTAATCCTAAAATAACCATAAAATTTAATTCTTTTCGTAAAGAAACTCACCCTTTAATTTGTTTACAACATAAAGTTGCCTGTTGTTTGATTTTTTTTTTGGTTAATTGTTGTTTTCCCGTTGATTTAAAATGGCTTTATCTACAAAAGAAGAAGAAGAGAGGTTAAATAATTTAATAAGAGATGAAGTGTTAGATGATAATCGAAGAATTACCCGGTCAATCAGCCGCAACTTAGGTGGTGCTAGGCAAGGAGGAGGACTTCCAAGTACTCCGTACGTCAATGCTAGGCCTTTCCGATCAACATCTGATTTTCCTGCTAGTTCTGGTAACCGCGTTTACAACAATCAGCTTAACGTCTCCAACGATTCCTACAGTAGTATTCCTGACAAAGGGTCGGGTAAAGCCTCATCGAGAAGTGGCAGTCTAGAGTCAGTAAACCAAACTGTTAGACCTATTTCTAGGCCCCAGTCAGTCAATGTTGCACATTTTGGAGGCTCTCGAGACATTTTGCATAGTTTAGCACAGAGACCTCCACCAATGAACGTGCGTGAAACAGCCATTGTTCCAGAAGATCTTAAAGCCTACATTAATACGGCTATAGGTGATGCTTTTTCCACGTATCAAGACACTGTTCGGACAGACATCTCTCAAACTTAGATTTGAAGGCCAACCAGAAATTTTAACAGTTGAAGACTTCATCTTTCGACTTGAAACGCTCCAGGTCCAATATGACTGCCCACGGAACGAAGTTCTGCGAGACTTTCACTTGCTGCTTTCTGGATCTGCCTACGAGTGGATTTGGCAGTTCCAAGGAAACAATTACCGGCCTGACTGGCCATTGTTAAAAGATGCTTTGATGCGTCAGTTTAAAAATTCTCGATCTGATTTTGAGATCACTCGTGACATTTTAGACCGAAGGCAGACTTCTTGGGAAAGCAGCAATGATTTCTTCACTGCAATAACCCGAATGAGGTCTCAAATGGTAAATCCGATCCCTGAAAATGAATTAATTCATATTCTTAAAAGAAATTTAAATGAGAAAGTCGGAAAGTTGGTTTATGCTATGCCAATTTTTACCTTGGATCAGTTAAGAAACGCATGCAGGGATGCCGAAACAGCCTTTCCGAGAAGGGAGCGTGATTTCCCTAAGACGTCGAGACCACCCTTTAAATTTATCAACGAAATTGAAAATGATGAAGAATCATACCAGCAAACCGACGAACAAATTGCGGCCTTTCAATATGGAGGGGCACGTCCAAAAATTCCTCCACGGAAGTATGCAGATGCTCCAAATTTGGTTTGCTGGAATTGCAAAGCGTAGGGCCACACTTATTTTGAGTGTGAGTCAGAGGTCCGTAACTTTTTTTATTACAAGTGTGGTCTTGAAGGTACAAAGACTCCTATATGCCCAAGATGCAACCAGGGAAACCGGCCGAGGAACGCGAAGTCTTCGGGGGAGTCGCTTTCGACTCAGACCCAAAACCCCCAATAATTTCAAAATTCGAGTTAGGTTGTCAAACCGAAGAAAAATATCATAATAGAGAAGAAAATGTCTGTCCGGATAATAATAAAAACAAAAATATAACTATTTTAAAAAGAATGAATGAGAAAGAGAAAATAGTGAGTACTGACCAACCAAACTCCAGTATCAAACCATTCCATGTCCGATTAATAGAATATAAGCAAGCGCGTCATAGAATTTTAATGTTAGTAAAAGTGTAGTGTCTAAAAATGTTTTAAAAGCCAGAGAGAGGTATAAAGCTAGAAAAGAAGTGAGAACGAGTATTTTGTCAACCATTATAGATAAGTCAGCAGATCCTAGGCCATATGTCAAAATATACATATGCAAAAGAGAATTTTTCGGATTGCTTGATAGTGGAGCGAGTGTCAGCATCCTAGGCAAAAACTGTTTGAAACTTGTCCACCTTGAAATCCTTCCGTACCATTCAGGGGTAAAAACAGCAGATGGAAAAAGACAAAGTATTGTGGGAAAAGTTTTAGTACCCGTCACTTATGACGATCTGACAAAAACCATAACGTTTTACCTCCTTCCAAATTTGGACCAGGAGATCTACTTAGGAGTAGACTTCTGGAGAGCATTCCAGCTAGCTCCACACCTTATAAGTTCACTTTCTGTTTCTGAAGAAATTGACCCAAATGCTCATAAATTAACAGCAGATCAGCAGGCCAGATTGGAGACAGTCAGGCAGAAATTTCTTTGTTTTGACCGAGATGGTCTGGGTTAAACGTCTCTCATGGAGCACGTTATAGATACAGGAAATGCGATCCCTGTGAAACAGCGTCACTACCCTGACTCCCCAGCGGTACAAGCCGTTTTATATACTGAGTTGGATCGAATGTTAAGTCTTGGTGTAATAGAGGAAAGCAAAAGCCCGTGGTGTTCGCCAGTGGTTCTTTTGCAGAAGCCAGGCAAAGTTAGACTTTGCCTGGATTCTCGTAAAGTGAACTCACTGACGAAGAAAAATGCGAATCCTCTACCACATATTGAAGGGCTTCTCAGCCGACTACCAGATACTTTTTATATAAGCAGTATAGATCTTAAATAAGCATTCTGGCAAATACCGCCCTTGTACCAATTTACGGTGATGCCTTTTGGGATGTGCAATGCAGCCCAACGGTTAAACCAATTAATGGACAAGGTAATTCCTGCACGACTTAGGGATCGAGTCTTTGTATATCTGGATGACTTGCTTATCATGGCACCCGACTTTGACACACATATAGCCCTGGTAGATGAAGTAGCTGAATGTTTGCGCAAGGCAAACCTCACCATCAACATGAACAAATCCAAATTTTGCTTCAAAGAGCTGAAGTATTTGGAGTTCATTGTTGGTGGTGGGAAACTTAAAACTGATCCGGCTAAGGTGGAAGCCATTGTAGACTTTCCTACTCCTAAAACACCCCGACAAGTCCGGCGGCTCCTTGGTCTAGCAGGATGGTATCGAAAGTTCATAAAAGATTTCTCTAGTATGACTGCCCCCCTGACGGACCTGCTGAAGAAAAAGAACGAAAAATTTAAAATTACGGATCAAGCCCTGTTAGCTTTTGAAAACCTTAAAAAGTCTCTTACTTCTGCACACGTATTGACGCACCCGGACTTTTCAAAAAAATTCTTCATCCAATGCGATGCGTCAGATACCAGAATTGGTGCTGTATTATTTCAAAAAAAAAGTGAAGATGAAGAGCTTCCTATTTCTTTTTTCTCTCAGAAGCTTAATAAATGTCAGAGAAACTACAGCGTGACCGAGAAGGAGTGCATGGCGGCAGTGATGGCAGTGAAAAAATTTAGGTCATATGTCGAGGGCATGGATTTTACGGTAATAACAGATTACTCTAGCCTTCGATGGCTTATGAGCATGAAGGATCTGAGTGGAAAATTGGCTCGATGGAGCTTACTGTTACAATCCTATGCCTTCGATATACAACACCGCTCCGGAAAACTTAACACGGTACCTCACACTCTTTCTCGGGTACATGTAGACTCTCTTGACTGGGAAGACATTGCACCTCTTATTAACCTGGACAGTGAAGAATTTAAGTCTGATGAGTACAAAAGTCTAATCGAAACAATTAACAAACACCCTGAAGAACTACCCGATCTAAAAATCGAAGATGGTTTTGTCTATAAACGAGTTTTTAAAAACGATTACCAACAAGTAATGATAGAACATGATTGGCTTCTGTGGGTACCCTCTGGCTTAACAGAACAAATTATTATGAAAACTCATAACCCCCCAACATCAGCCCACTGTGGTATTGCTAAAACGATACACCGTATTCGGCAATATTTTTACTGGCCGAATATGACTGTTCAAATCCGTGAATACGTGTCTAACTGTTCAGTGTGTAAGTAGTGTAAAGCGTCAAACCAGATTTCTCGTCCTCCTATCTGTACTTCGTATTGTTCTGATCGTCCATTTGAAAAATTATACATCGACTTTTTAGGACCTTATCATAGTCAAAATTAGGAAACGCATTCATTTTTGTCGTACTAGATCACCTGTCGAAATTTGTTTTCCTAAAGGCTTTGAAGAACGCTAACACTTCAAGTGTCATAAAATTTCTGCATCAAGATGTTTTTAGTATGTTCGGTGTCCCTCGTATCATCCATTCGGACAATGGAAAGCAATTTCTTTCAAAAGAATTCCAAAATTTATTGGAAAAATATGGGATCCGACATTTAAGAACAGAGAACTATGCACCACAATCAAATGCATCAGAAAGGGTTAACCGCACAGTGTTAGCAGCCATACGAGCGTATCTTAAAACCGATCAACGCGATTGGGATTCTCACCTTAATGACATAGCTTGTGCGTTAAGAAGCTCAGTTCATAGCTCTACTGGTGTGTCACCTTACTTTGCTTTGTTCGGTTCGAACATGATGACACACGGTAGTAGCTACGAACTAGCTCAAAAATTGAACGCCGTGAACGATAACGAGTTATTAACCATTCCACGTCAACATCGGTTGCAGTGTATACGTGAAGAAATCAGAAAAAACATTTTGAAAGCAAACGATAAGTCCGCCAAATTATATAACACCCGAACTCGAAAAGTACGTTACCTGCCCGGACAAGAAGTGTATCGGCGAAATTTTATCTTGAGTGATAGTTCAAAACTGTTATCAGCAAAACTTTGTCCAAAATTTATAAAGTGTCGAATATCGAATCAAGTGGGCAATCAAATGTATGCTTTAGAAGATCTAAATGGGAAGAAAATTGGCATATTTCATGCCAAAGATCTAAAGCAATAATTTGTTTAAGGTCACAATTATACTTAATAAACACGTAGTACCTGAAAGCCTAGCCAAAAACTTTTTGTTGTATGTTGTTGATTGTGTATTAATTTATTATATTTTGGTTCAGAATGCCTGGCAAAATTATTTAACTTTTGTGAAAAATTAATTTATTGACATTCAATGCACTAAGTACCTACACTCTTTAAATGGTTGACAGTCACTAATTACCAGATAAACTACTATAGTCAAATCACCCGAAAATTGTATTCATTTTGGTTTCCTTCAATTTTGTATAAAATTACTTTTGTTGTCACCCAGTACCTGACTCTGGAATAATTTTAAGTATGCTTAAATACAAGCTACCCTAAGCTAGTAACTAACACACACAAGTACCTGACAACCACAAATTGCTCTATAAACAACGCCACTAGTATCTGATTTAACTATTCGGGGATATTAACCTTAAGGAAGAAAGACCTATTTATTTTCATTTATTCACTGTACCTGATCAAATTATATTTTTTTTGTTGTACCTATACTGTGATATTAACTTCAAGAGAGAAAGACTGATTTATTTCCATCTAGTCATTATACCTGACCCAACTATATTTCGACCTATTCTGTGATATTTTGCGATAAATGGAACACCTATTTATTCATACTTAAAACCTTGACTGCTAGAAGTAGGCACAAATAAATATGTACATAACTGTAAAAGTAAACTAACCAAAAGAAAAAAAAATGAAAACACACGGTCATTCCGCATCAAATTTTTGGAATAGGTACCTTCACATAAAACAGTAAAAGATCATTATGGCCAACAAAATTTCTGCGCCTACATACTCCTATTCAGTCACTACTTTTGGCTACGAAAAACAAAATAGGTAAGCGTTGAGGTAGATAAAGACAAATAAAAATCTCAAAGAAAAAAAAGACTAAAAGTACAGATCGAACTATGTATATTACAGATTGATGTCAAATGACTGACCGTATGTAAAGGTCGCTTAATGGCTGCCTTTAGGTAACCCCGAAATGAGTTACAATCATTTAATCGATTAGTTGAAAAAATTAAATCGCGGTTCAACCCAATTCTGTCTGCCACTAACTTTAGTAAGTTAGTATTACCTCCCTTTACATAATACACATTACTAATAAAAAAAGAAAAATAATTCTTACAGAACTTGTAGTGGGGTTGAATATCTATAAATATTTGTGCTTTTTTACAAGACTTCTCTTTAGTATACGTATACATACAGGTATTCATAAATTTGCTGCAGTTGCCTCATTAAAATTAAAATAACCACAATAAGTTGGCTACCACAAAACATTTTTTTTTGGTTTTTGTATTCACAAAATAACCTTTCACAATAATTAAACGTGTGAGTGAGTTCTTGAATTTTTTTATTACAAAAAATTATTAATGTTGGTCTTTGTTAAAATATTTTTTTTTGGTTATAACTGAAGGTTACTTACATATTATGGATAAATTAATTTTGCGGTTTCTTGTTTGAGCTCTCAAACAAATCCACTCGACACCGATATATTCCCGTGTCGGTTTCACGAGTACTTTGAATTGATAATTCTCCAGGTTCCTTGTTAAAGATGAAGTAGGCTCGTCCACCAAATACACTCTCATCGGACCATCGTTTTGCAGCTTTTGACCCACCACAAATGTCAACACTGTTAAAATAAATAAAAATAATAAATTTTAATAAATGCTTCATAACTAAGTAAATAAAAATAATATAATATTGAATAATGGCCAAATGATCGGATAAACAGAAGAATCTTAAAATGCCGTGTGAATTAAAAACCAAATGGAATAATAAGCTCGAGTTTTGCTTTGATGTTTCTAATCTGAAAATATGATGTTGTAACAATGAGAGGCTAAGGATATATCAGGATATCGCTTTGCATAGCATCACCTTGCAATTCGTCACATTTGGCTTCATGAAAACAGTTTATCAAATTGTAGAAGTCAATATAATTTACATTCACACCACTCCTGAAAGTGATCAGGTGTCAGCTGTATTTGATAAACATAATGTTTAACACGATAACACCGAGGATTCCTGATATCTTATCCCATGCCACCCATAACCCAACCTACTCAAAGTCATTGCTAGACTTCCTGAAAAAAAAAAAAAAACAAGTGGTTCAACTGATTAATTCACTACCCCTAGGTATTGTTTGGAGGTTCAAATTTGAATGCGAATTTGTCAGACATTTAAATAGATGTCTGGCTCCTTTTTGGTCGCTGCTTTTGAAGCGGTAGAAATGTTAAACAGCTGGAAGCAATAACATGCCTACCAAATGTTTTGGTTGCTTACTTTGATTCGGCTGTTTTTACCAATAGGATGAATAATGTTTAAGCAGAAAACTTTATTGCAGTTTCCTTTTTATAGTTGTTTTTTTTGCTCTTTTTCGTTTTTTTTACTGTCATTAATTCCAAAGGCTACTGATACACTGGTGCACATCATATAGTACATGGACCATACATGGAAGGTTTAAGTGCTATTCCCTTAGCGTGTTGTTGTCATAGTCGTCGTTAGATGAAAGGAACTATATAACCTGTGCCTTCTTTCGTATATTGTACTCTCTGTGTTTTGCAAGTGAAGAGTAAAATTCGATTTTATCTTTTCAAAAGTATCTACCACAAGTGTTGTTCGTTAAAGATTGCGGAAACTTATCAATCTAATTACATTGAGTAAGAAATTTTCCTTTGACATTCAAAGAAAGAATTCTTTAAGATTATTGGTAGGAAATCAGGTAGTTGATTTAATTATTTTGACTGTGCTCAATAAAGTTTTGAGAGTCTTGAATTGAGTTGAAAGTTTTTCGAATGATAAGTGGTTCTTTTGCTTTTGACAGAAAGATTTAAGTGCTTTAGTTTGTTGGAATAATAAGCTCCTTTATTGTTTAAAACGATAAATTCTCGTCCATTTGGGTAAACACATAATCTAAATAAGATTATTACACGCATATAATGCGTATAAAATCTGAACACAAATTAGAAAACAGAATTAGTTTTATGAATTTCTAAAAAAATCTCAAGCATTTGCTAAATATTTCTAGCAAAAATTGAAATGATTTCTTTTATAATAATCACTTAAGTGTTTTGAATACCCGTAATATGATTTAACACAATGCGGGCGTTTAAAGAAACCGTATAGAAGATGAAGGAAGATACCGATGCACATTATTTGGAATGTCTGCGAGCATTACAACTACAACGTACGAAAAAAAAACTCGACTCTGTTTTTTTTTATTTTATATATTGTACTCAGAAAATCTATAAACACATCTGCCTATACATGAAAATTGTACAAAAGCTATTGACGGTAGTTCATAAAGGCAAACAAATTTCTTGCAACGTCACGTCATAAGAAACCTAAGTATTTCGAACCGTTTTTGGGGACATCAAATATGTGGTAAGTTCACTGAGGGTGGTCTGGTCAGTGAGGCACATACCGAGCATTGAAAGAAATTCAATTTCTTCAATGGAAGTGTGTTTCGATTCGGACGTTAACCTATTTACCGAATTTAATGTAATATTAAAGGATGTATTTAAATTGTTAAATCAACGTAAATGTCTTTCAATATTTGAGATTCCATTTCCAGTGTTTTAATTAAAAAAAAAGTCTTAGACAATGTTCCAAAAACATATCTGAATTTTCATGGTGCTGAAAAGAAAAGAATTTTGAAAATCTTAATAAGAATTTTAAAGAAGAATTAAAAAAAAACAAACGTTTGGTTATATGTATATCCTTAATCGTAACTTGAAATTCATCTGTATGAAAGATTTTCCTCTGAAAATCCATTTTGTCCAATTATAAAAACTTTAAAAAAAAAAGTCTAAGAAAATGATCCAAGGTGCAGCATCATATTTTATGCCCGGCTGATTTTCGGCGTGGGTTGCTCCCCACTGCTAGCCATTACCAGGGAACCCATTTTCGCTCCTGGAGCAATAAATAGCCCCAAAAGCGAAATTTTGTTGTGGGCCCCTAGACAGCTAAATCGCCATCAGCACTAGGGAGCTGAAAAGAAAAACAAAATTCATCTAAAAATAATAAAAAAAACTTCAATCAAAGTTTCTTACTTACTACCATTGTCCATTCTGCAGCCAACCATGTTGTAGTTTCTGGGACTGTTCGTAGATGGACATGGACAAGAAAATTATATGGTGTTTGACAAATGAAGTCGAAACAAGGTTGAAACCAGTATGAGCAGCATATTCACTAGTGGTGAGTTGAGCAAGAGGAACAAAACCGGTCAATGAGCGCCACATATAGGTCAAACGCCGCAAATGCGCGGAAAGTATAAATAAGTTGAAAATGTACTGGTGGCGCCGCAGTAGTCAGCGACAAGAAAGTATAAGCTAGTGCTAATTTTGAGTACCCGTCGGTTTTGGGTGAAGGTACTGATAATATCTAATGACACTGGAGGCAGCACGTTGACAAGTAATGTCTTTTGAAAAATGTTCTGGCCACCAAATATCGCAGTTCAAATTTATATTTAGTCGTCAAGAGGTAAAACTCTTAACATTGTCTTCTCCTTCAACAGTGGAGACATGTAAAGGTACCAGTAAGACCAATTTACAAAAAAAAAATACATGAGAAGATTTCACCGTGTAACTGCTGTCTGAGCGCAAGTTCTACTTGTGGGATGGGGTTGGAAAACCTAATTGAATTTGTTTTCGGTTGGCCCTCTGTCGGGTAATAGAGGAAAGGATTTGAGAGGATGACGAGGATGACTGGCAAAATTTCTGAGAGTTAATGACGAGTTACCAGAATCAAAAAAAAAATACATACAAACCCAAAGTTATATAAGGTAGCCGTTATTTTTAAATCGGATGATCGTATAGTTCAGTACATAGCGATTGGAAAGTGGTATGCCATATCCATGACTCTGGGATGAATTTAAAAATACCACTGAAGAAACAGAAAGTAGACGTCTCCTCTGATCTGTGTGAATTAATACTTTTGTCATCTGTAGTGTGCTCTGCTCGGGTTTAATAAAATTATAAATACTTACGCGCGAGTCATTAGTTCGTTGTTGCAAATCCTTTAAAAAGAAAAATTAAATAAATATTCCAAAGAAAAAAAAGGTGATAATATGACAAATTTTATTAGTCAGTGCTTTTTCTTATACAATTTTAATTTATATACCTAGGTGTACATAGGTGTATTTGCAACTTAGAACAATAAAAATAAAAATTGAGGTACAACAACCAAAATTCTGTACATATTCCTATGCATGTTGTTTGGTGCAAATCCATTGATAAAGAGGTGAGTTTCTGAAAAGAAAAGAAGAAAAAGTTAGTTTTTGGCAAAAGTGTTAAATTTGTGATATTGATAGGTTTCTGCCGTGTCCATTGGCGGTCATAGACATCCGCTGAGGATCGTGGCCGCCGATAAAATGTTTTGTGAGACTGAGGATTACTTCTGTGACTGGTGCCATTTGGAATTCTTCGGGGGCTTACGCCATGATACTGGACGACGCGACATGGTGCTCCAGTGGACAGACCTCAATAAATAAAGTCCCTATGCCCAACTCTGTTGGAAAAATTAATTTGGGAGTTCCAAAAACCCCTCCAGTGATTCCGAGCTGCCAGTTTGATAGCCTCAAAATTGAGGCCACGTGAGTTCTATTAAAAAAAAATTTAAAAAAATTAAAAAAAGAAGAAATATACATATATACATACATATTTAATTAGGGCAATTAATAATATAGTTAAAATCACTTCCTTCTATTTCTTCTCGACATTTAAAAACGTTTTTTTTTGTGAAATTGGAGGGCAAAGTGCTATGATAATTTAAATGATTGTTTTTGAATCTGTGATCTTCATTTATTTTGTTAAATAATATAGTCGATCAGGGTGAAAATCCAAAATTGATAGTTTTTGGCCAATATTTTTGTCTAGTTTTTTTTTTTTGGGATATTGGTTAGGTACCAACCCTTAATTTAATTAATTAATTTTTGTTTGTAAGCGATAAAGTCCTGTTTCCTAGTTTCTTTGTTATCAAACCTAATTATTTTGTTAGAAAAACCCTAGATACCCCACACCTATTCAAAGCTCTAACTAGTACCAAAACAGGGTAAAAAATAATTATTGTTTTTTATTTATTCTAAGGGATCATCTCTCTGTCGTATAGTTTTGCTTGAAGTTTGTTTTTTTTGTAAGTTATTATGGCCGATAGTATGTTTTGTTTAGGAACAATATAAGAATTATAATTAATAAAATTATGTTTTGTACTGTGGATGAAATTCTTGGTGTTTTCATGTAGGTGAAGGTCCGTCTGACGTCATGTAGTTATTTTCTTTGGCCTGTTTTATGTTTTTGTTGCTGGTGAGGCATGGTTTAGAGGACAAGATCCCTCCCGTTCCGGCGAGCTAAGTCGTGCACCGCCAGCAGGCCGCGTTCCTCTAATCTATGCAATCTACCCTTCATCTGTCACATCCTATCCAAATTCCTACCTCTTCCTTATCATTTCTACCACATCTCTAGTTCCAATTTCCACCACCTCCTCTTACCACGCAACCCATTCTAATATTCAAAAGATGAAGACTGAACTGGCAACCCTAAAATCTTTTTTGAAACCCAACTCCACCACAAAACATGACTTTCGTGTAGTTACATGAGAGATAAGTTTTTCTTTGGTCGTACAGTTTAGCTTTCTGAATTTTAGTATCATTTAGCATTTCGTGTGTGAGTCTCTTAGTTCCCTCTTTTTATTTAAGAAAATTATTTCTCTCATTACATATTATGTCATCCCCATCTGCAACAACGAAATTTCCCTCGTGTGAAAATTTTTCCAAGAACGAAATTTTTAAATCATAACTTTTTGTTTTGATTTTTGAAGTTTCAGTTCTCGTTGCCACAGCATGATAGGTGATGAGAGTAAATTTTTTTCCATTACATAATTGGTGCCCGAACGTGTGGGGCCCGATGGAGTGTGATTTTCAAAATTTTTTGAAGAAAAATTTAGAGTTAAAATAGAAGTATCTTCAAGCGTTTAAGTTTTTTTTTGTTTTTCAATGGCAACATTGAGAAAATCATCAAGTATTTTTTTTTGAGTAGATAATTTTCTGGAGAGATTCAACAACGGAGGGTAGGGTAGTAGACTTATGTGTCGGCCGATGATTAGTCGATCTACGTCCTGATCATGTCTGTAGCGATAACCAGCTCTAATGCACTTCCACTCTCTTGGAAATCATCATAGTACAGTAAGAGATTTTTCGAAATTGGATGCCCGTACTGGATGTTATTTCGTCCAGCAGCCGTAGCTTCTAATCTGAATTATCTCGAACTCTTATGAAGTCTTTTCTTTTTTTTTCGTGTGTTCTTGCGACCGGTGAATGGTCGACGCGTGTCCTATTTACGTCAGCTGCGTAAGCCAAACGACTAAATTACAAGGGAAGAAATATCAACACAAATAATCATTTTTTTTAATAACATCGTTAGCACTCGAAAGAGTATATTAGTAACTTTTCCGTCAATTCACTTTTGCAAATTTTTCTTGTCCGTTGTCCGCTAAGGAAGTTATTTTCTTTAGGTCAGTAGCTACAGAAAGATACGATGAGTAGAAGGGAATAGTAAGAAGAGATTACAAGTATTTAGAAAACAGTGAAAGTTCGGGTGGTCTACACCAAAATTTTTGTTGTTGTTGGAGAATTGTTTGGAAAGCGAAGAAATTCCAGTCATGACTCCGAATCTATAATGAGAATAGAAAAACAATAAGAACATTTTTGAGTAGAAAACAATTTTAAGTATCAATTCATTAATTCAGTTTATATATATATTAATTTAGTTATGATATCTGATGATCAAAAATTATTAAGTTGATTTTCATTTATTTAGATTTATTATGCTGGTAGCACACTTTTTAGATTTATTATGCTGGTAGCACAAATTTAGTTTAATATGCTGGATGCACTCATTTAGTTTGTTATTACATGCTGGTAGCACCCCAAATTTTTATATTTATTATGCTGGTAGCACATATTTAGTTTATTATATGCATGCTGGTAGCACACTTTTTGATTTATTATGCTGGTAGCACTTATTTAGATCTTTAGTTTTGAGTATTTTTTTTTATTTTTAGGAACTTAGATAGTTATATTTTTTGAAGTAACTATATTTTTGGATTTCAAGTACTAAAGTTTATATTTAGATATTTAGTCAGGTTATATTTTTCTTAGATATTTTAATTCATTTAATTCTTGAGTTTTAGTTTTTTGAATATTAAGGGGTTTACCCATAAAGAAAATTAGGTAAAGGTTAGTTAATAAGTTATTGTAGGATTATGTAGTAAGTTATTTTTAGAAGTAGTTAAGATTTATAGTAGGTAGAGTAAGAACATAGAAATAGTTTTTTTTTTTGTGAGGCTCTCAAAAAATACAATTTCTTTGAATTCAACAATCAAGGTTTAAGAACCTATATTTGACAAATTATATTATATAAAGATCCCAATGGGAAAGAAAAAAGGATCGGGCGAGAAAGGGAAACGGAGGCAATCCGATCCCGAATCGCTAAAAGCTCACAGGATCGCCACGCCGGAACCACATAATACTCGATTCAAGAAGAACCAAGACCTCTTTCACAATATGACCATGGAGCCAGGTGAAGCAGTAGATGAGAGTCATATTGAAGAAGCAGGCCCATCCAATGCCGAAAGACATGGTGCGGAAAGAGTGAGGATTCTTGCCAACGAAACGTTGAGAACACCGGAAGGACAACTTTACGCGGGTAGAACTCCGTTAAGGCAGGACGAGGACTATGAGTCTTATATTAAGGAAGTCGCTTTGGCAGCGGTTGGTCTCAATCGTGCTGAGGATCGAAAAGCTTTGCAGGATTCACTAGCGCAAAGTCAAGCAATGTTGCTGGAGAAAATGGATGAGGCGATGCGTAACATATTAGCCCAAATCAATGTTAATAGACAAGCAGAAGCTGCTTCGATTCCTCTTTGCGACCAACCAACACCGAATCGACCGAATTATACGACACATAGAAAACCGACGGCGAATACCAGATCTAACGTCCCAGACTTTCCCAGAATTTGGCCAGAAAGAGCTGCTTCGACAACTCGAAGGGAAGCCAATCGAAACGTAGAACCAGATTTTTATGAACAACTTAACAGAATGCAGTTCAATAATACATCTGCGAACAGAGATGCCCGACCACCTATACCATCACCAGCCGCTTCTATATACAGATCTCCTCATTACCAGAAATGGGGGATTTCGTTCAATTCCAAGAACATGACTATGGATGAATTTTTGTTCCGTTTGGACAAAGTCAAAGACAGTTATGGAGCTACATAGGACGAAATTATGTCTAATTTCCATCACTTCGTCAGTGGACCTGACGAAAAGAAAACAGGCGCCAGGTGAAAGTTTTACAACTTTTACGATGCCCTACTGAAACTAAATTCGAAGATGAAGAATCCACGGCCTAACGAAAAAATAGCCGAAATAATTAAGCAGAATGTTCGACGCCGGATGGGTGAACTTTTGCTTACTTTTAGGACTACGAGACTAGCAGATTTAGTGTATACCTGCAGAGAGATGGAACGCTACCTGACCCAACATGAGCCAATTCGACCGAGGATACCACCAGTCTACAATAACCAAGCGAGAAAAATGGTTAATGAAATAGAGATACAAACCGAACCTGACCAAGAAGACATGTCTTTAGCGCTGGAAGCTTTCCAACGAAACCGGATTAAAGATACTAAAATCAATTTTGACAAAGCTATATGTTGGAATTGTCACAAAGCTGGACATATCTTTCTCGATTGTACAGAACCCCAACAAAAAATATTTTGCTACAGATGTGGGCAACCTGACATATTATCACCTAATTGTCTTAAGTGTAAGGGAAGCCAGTCACTGAGTCAGCGATCATCCGAGAGGGAGCTGACCATGATGGGCAACTCGGGAAATCCCAACTAGAATCTTTACCTGAAAATGATAAAAATATCACCATATTAAAAAATTTAGAAACCCAAAACATTAACAATACTTATCCAAAAATCACTCCAATTCCCAGATTAAGACCTCTTAAATCTCTTCACCAGAGGCAAATTGATTACGCTGAAGCGCGTAAGCGAATATACACCTTTCCTAAGCACCTAAATAAAATTGCAAAATTAAGATCCAGATTTATTCAAAAACGTTAGTTATATCGAGCGGTAAACATAGCCGAAGTAGAATGTCTTAAAGACGATCCGCGAGCCTACTTAAAGGTGGAATTATTTAACAAAAAATGGCTTGGTTTACTCGACTCCGGAGTAAACGGTGACGGTGCTGCTAAATATGTTGAAGACGCTAATATTCCATATAGAAAATTCGATTCTAATATATTCACTGCTGATGGAGCAAAACAGCGTATAGCAGGAGTGGTTACTACGAACATTAAGTACAAAGATCTAGTTCTTCCGATTGAACTGTACATAGTGCCATCTCTAGCTCAAGACATATATTTAGGTATAGATTTCTGGAAGTTATTTAAAATAGCTCCTCAAGTTATTTCTTCAATAGACACGGTTACCGAGACAACAAC
Organism: Baccha elongata; assembly: GCA_951217065.1. NCBI lineage: Eukaryota > Metazoa > Arthropoda > Insecta > Diptera > Syrphidae > Baccha > Baccha elongata. The sequence continues at coordinate 263,562 of CATNUY010000065.1, forward strand.
CGGTCAGGCAAATAAGCCGGAATGTCTTCTATCCGTAGAGGAATCTACTATTCTTCAAAGTACTATTAAGACAGCGTTTATAGTTCCAGGTAGACCCCTGTATCAATTTAAAGTGATGCCGTTCGGACTTTCGAACGCAGCGCAAAGTTTGACCAGTTTAATGGACAAGGTAATTCCTCGCGAGGTGTTCATTTACTTAGATGACTTGTTAGTCATCTCAAAAGATTTTAACGATCATATATCTGTTCTATCTAAAGTAGCTAAGCATTTAACAGATGCCGGCTTAACGATAAACGTTTTAAAATCTAAGTTTTGTTTTAAGGAATTGCAATATCTAGGATATATTGTTGGCCAAGGTTGTTTGAAAACCGATCCTAATAAAGTGTCTGCAATCGTGGAGTTCCCTGTACCAACCACAATACGGCAAGTCCGTCGTTTTCTAGGAATGGCCGGCTGGTACAGACGATTCATAGAAAACTTCTCTACACTAACTGCTCCAATATCTGACACTTTGAAAAAGAAAACTAAATTCGAGTTTGGCCCTGAAGCAATATCATCCTTAGAAGCAGTAAAGATAGCGTTAACGTCAGCTCCAGTGTTAATCAACCCTGACTTTAACAAACAATTTATTATCTGTTGTGACGCCTCATCCACAGGTATAGGGTATGTTTTATGTCAGTTAGATGAGGAGGGGAATGAGAAACCGATCTACTTCTACTCACAAAAACTGAATTCTGCTCAGCGAAACTATACGGTTACTGAAAGAGAGTGTTTAGCTGCTGTCCAAGGGATTTATAAATTCCGACCTTATGTCGAAGGATATAAATTCTTGGTAATAACTGACCATGCGAGTCTACGGTGGCTAATGAACTTGAAGGACCCGACGGGAAGGTTAGCTCGGTGGAGTCTAAAGCTTCAAAGTTTCGAATTCGAGGTAGTTCACAGACGTGGATCTCAACACCATGTGCCAGACGCGTTGTCGAGGGTCTATGAGGTAGACGCACTTGAAATTGAGAAATCCGACTCTGTAACCACTACGAATATATCTAATGTATTACATATTAATCTTGAAGATCCGGCATTTAAATCAAAAGAATATAGCCAGATCATTGCACATGTCAGCAGCAATAAAGATCGTTTACCTGATCTACAAATATCAGATAATTTTATATACAAACGAGTCAGACATTCTACGGGGAATCCTCTCCAAGAAGATTCGACATGGAAGCTTTGGGTTCCATCGCAGCTGACTGGAAAGTTGATAGAGCAAGCTCATTGTCCACCTAGATCGTCGCATGGAGGTATTTCCAAGACGTTATATCGCCTTCGACAAGAATTCTATTGGCCAGCTATGAGTAACCAGGTAAAACTATATATAAATAATTGTGACACGTGCAAAACGACAAAAGCACCAAATTGTAGTTTACGTACGGAGATGGGGAAAGCCTTTACAGTGGACCGTCCATTCCAACATTTGTATGTAGATTTTTTGGGACCGTATCCCAGATCCAGAAGAGGGAATACATTCATAGTTATTGCTCTCGATCAGTTAACCAAGTTCGTTTTGATAAAACCTTTAAAGAAAGCAAATTCAAACGAGTTGATAAAATTTCTCACGGAGGAAGTATTTTTGATGTTTGGGGTTCCTGAAACTCTTTTATCCGACAACTTATCACAATTTTTCAGCAAAGATTTTGGGACCTGTCTAAATAATTTTGACATTAAACATATAAGAACCGCATCTTATGCACCACAGGCTAATGCCAGTGAGAGGGTCAATCGTTCTATCTTAAGCGCTATACGTGCTTACATAGACCCTAAGCAAACTAACTGGGATGTACATTTATCGGAGATAAGTAGTGCTTTACGCACTTCGACACATAGCGTTATAAGTATGTCGCCACATGAGGCACTTTTCGGTCAACAGATGGTTGAACATGGTTTAGACTACCGACTATTGAGAAAACTAGACGGATTGAACCAAGCTGAAATCAATTGGCTACCTAAAGTGGCAAAAATGGGTATACTTCATGCGTATCTAAAAACAGCGCTAAATCAAGCCCATGAAAGTTACAAACATAAATATAATTTAAGAAGCAAAATGGTTACATATCAAGTAGGTGACAAAGTCTTTCGAAGAAACTTTATACTCAGTAGTGCAGCCAAGCACATCAATGCAAAGCTAAGTCCCAAATTCTTAAAAGCCTGGGTAACAAAAATCGTTGGCAACAACTTATACCGAGTAAAAGAATAAAACGGTTTTGAAATGGTAGTTCATACCAAAGATTTGGGAAAATAATGTATCCAAGAAATAGTAGTAGTTTCACAACCGGCTAGCTCAGCAGCGCACGAGACAAAAGGGTCGTGGGTGTAATACTCGAGTTTCAAAATAATTTGTTTTTATGATTTTTTTTACGATATTAGCTTTTCGTTTCCATCATCGTTGAAAGTGTTGGTAACACGTACAACGAAGATGTTTTGTAGGAAAAGACATTTTACTTACCTCGACAGTAGGCAACTTGAAAATTCATAATATTAACGCATTTACTATGCTAACAAAAAGTCCAACTATTTTGAAATTTTTTTTTTTATGAATCTGTTCAACAAATTACATCGATACCTAAAAATGAGTTATCGACTCAAATATCGATATTAATATACAAAGATTTATCGTAGCAGAGACAACAACGATGTAAAATATCTCAAACTCAAACCTACCATTGACGGTGTCATGACACCTATCGGAATGTATAAGCGAAAATTCAACCGCCCAAAAACTCAAATGTACTGCGCAAGCAAAAATTCGAAGATGTCAAATCAAAGTCAACGAAATGAAGGCAGAAGAAGGCATATTTCTTTTTGGAGGTAGACAACGCCACAGTAGAAAGATGAGACCACACTAGAATCTAAAACTCGACGAATGACGGACAGGGATGGTGAAGAGTCTTACACAAGTGCTACGTGTGGACGGGCGTGATCCAGTTGTACCCATGGGTTTGGTAAAATTTACATGTTTGTCAGAACTAAATAATTTTAAATAAGTATTAACAATCATAAAGGAAATTTGAGGAATAGTTGTTCAGATGAAATCAATAGTTAGAAAGAAAAACAATCTTGAACTAAAGTAGTTAATTAGTGGATCCTTGGTTTAGTTGTGACAAGTGTCGGATATTGAGTAAGCAAGGCTATAGTCTGTGAAAACTGAATAAGGAAGCATTAGACTAAAAGAGATAGCGAATTTCTAAATATTTAGACAGTTAGTCAAGTTGAGAGAAACAAAATAACATTATCTGAGGTTATATTTTTACCGTAGGTTAAGGATCAACAGATCATCGAAGTTACATGCGCAAACTAGGAAGTCAAAAGAATAAAAACTAGAGTTAGCGAAAATTTTAGTAAGCCAGCTAAAAGAGTACCAGACAGCTGTGAAATTCAAGAAATATTAGTTTTGCCATAATTGGTTTCCATATTAATGAAGTGTCGGTCAAGCAGAAGAAGTTTTGTCAGCAAATCGGATGATTATCAAATTGCTATTCGTACGATTAAAACTACTTGTCAAAGTTACGAAGTTAATTAGCATCAAAAATCTTAGTTATGTTTATTTGATTATTTCGACCGAAAAATTTTGCTAAGTACTTACCTTTTTCCATCTAGAAAATCTTCATTAAAATTGTATCAATACTTACCTTAAGTTAACTTAAGATCACCAACGAGACTCAAATCTGAAAAGAAAAGAAAAAGAATTCATTAAAATCCATCTATAAAAATGAAAATACATATTGCTTACCTTACGAACATTTTCTAGAAAACATTAATTTTCAATAAATATTGTTACTTACCATCAATCTGAAATAAAATAAATCATAATAGATAACTATTTTTATCACTTCACGTGTAGACCATGTAAACAGCTCATGAGTCGCTTAAGTAAAATGTATTCATAATAGTACCAAGTTCAGCGGATAGAGTTTGACCTATCTACAACCATGTTCACGCTTGACGATCAACAGCTGTTTCGTAAAGAAAAAGGTTGAACGCTTGATAGAAAACCGAGCCATCGTGAATAAAAATTTCTGTAATTAAAGTCTTTTAAATTTCCACCCTCGTAATTGGAAGACCAATCAGGTAAAAAGAAATCTCAAGTGCCAATTTTAAAAGTATATTATAACGCAATTTAATGAGAAAAAGTATAACGATTAACGAATGATAGTCAGATTTGTGAATTGGAAAAAAAAAAGATTTCGAACAGAAAAAAAAGTGCCACAGATTGAAAGAATTTATGCTAAAAATAGGAAGTAAAATCATCAAGCGAAAAAGGATAAAAATTGGAGGTAAGAATAATTCAATTATAATTTAAAAAATAAAAAATGTGAAAATTGCAATTTGCACTTAGAGTAGTACTTCACGTACGACCAATTTATTCATTCTCGTGCATACAAGAAATAAAGATTTTTTTTTGGGATTTTCGTTAAAACCACCTGTAATTCAACAAAAATTCATGTTTCAGGCGGATAGGGACGCGGTCTAGAATTATATCTGTGCTCCTTGCGGAACCGTGTAAAGGGAGTTTGGGAAGCGTGGAGATATTCTCGAAATTATTTCTGTCCAAGGCATTTCCAACACAAAAAAAAGGAGCAAAAAAATCCAATTGGAATGTGTGTCCAGAGGACGACCAGACAGAAAAACTATTCGAAGATTTACTCCTATGGAAATACCACATACCTACGAAATTAGGCGAACGATTCTAAAAAAGCCAGGTAACAAAAGATAAAATTTTATAAATAAAATCTTAGTCGAAAAATTCGTGAATTAGTAGAAAATGCACCCGGTAGCACGTGCCAAGATAGAAAAAGCGCAAAAATCCTTATAGAAGCTATAGGAAGACACGAGAACAGATTATGAAAAACAATAAATATTATTACGTATTAAATTATTCCTTTTGATTGAAATATTTTTGAAGAAATTTAATTTTTGAAAACATGTAAATTTACCATGTGGTATACAAGGTACTAATACTCATTTCTTTAACGCAGGCAGCTACGAAACAACAGGAGTGACAGCGGACGCAGTGGAAAACTTGGAGGTGAGTGGGACATCAATCCCGAAACAAAATTTGTCCACTTGCCCAACTAGTTTCCAAATAAAAATCTGTCCACTCAAACTGGCTTGCCTGTTTTTTTTTGGCATATATATTTGCGCCTGGAGCATATTTTAATATATTTGTGCCTGGAGGATATTTAAATACCTCTGCGCGTGGAACATATTTTAATATATCTGCGCCTGGAGCACTTTATAATATATCTGTGCCTGGAGCACATCGTAATATATCGGTGCTTGGAGCATACAAAAATCTATATGTGCGTGAAACAGGCTTACACAAAATTACCTATGAACCAAAAATTATCACACCTCAAATTAAAAGCGAAATATCAACATTTAAAGCAAATCATCATAAAATCACAAGTACAATCAATCCATTGAGTACTAGTTTGAGATGTCATGCAGATTTACGAAAAGTATTATTATGCGGCTAGTAATCTTTTCCAACGTGGGACTCAACCAAACAGAATCATCAAGAACATCGTGAAATCAACAAAGTAGTACCTGGAAAATATCAACAAATAAGTACATGGTGAAATAAATTTAAAATGCATATTTATTGGAAGAGGTATGACAAATTTTATCAAATTTTTATTATCGTAGTCTTCGCTATTTAACATTACTATATTGCCCTGTCGATAAAAATCTGTTCTGACATCATCGAATATTATATTCTCTGTTTTGTGATCCAATTAAGTAAAATAATCTTGCATTTAAACCTGAAAAAAAAATTAAATTCAACGTTGACTGAAAATCTTGTAAATTACATATAAACACTTACCTAGGTCAACATAATTGGACGAATCAGTCCTGAGTTACTTTTGTAATACATTTCTTATCACTTTTATGTCTTAACGACTATATTCTGTAAAAATATAAAAGAAAAGTTAACTAAATTTTTGCTTTCATCTAAACCAAAACAATAGATGTGAATATATATATAAAAAAAAACAAAAATTGTAGTGACTGATATCATAGTCGTTGAAAGTTGGTTAACTAAGCATAGTTCATTTTGTTTAGTTTCATTGTGAAGGAATACCACTTCCCAAGAGAACCTCGTCTTACAAAAAAAAAACGTGGCTCGATCTCGGACAAAAAAAAAAGAGTAAGAAAATTAATATATGAAGATACTTACGTGTACCTACGTACATATACCTACTTGGTCGACCCATACCGACTTTTGTATCTTATGATAAAACCTATAAAAAAAAGAGATTAACAATCCCAATAATAACGAATAGTATCGTGTCGTCACGATTGCTTTCATTTATTGAGATTTCTCTAATAATCTTCGACGGAGTCTTGGAGCAGCATTGGATGAAACTCATAACCAAAAATAAGAAGAATTAGTTTAAATTTGTTTGTCTAAATTTTTATACATTACCTTTAGCATACTGATAGGACGTCGTCAGATAGGGTGCACCTTCTCGTTCGTCGTACCTTTATATTTTATAATATTAATTATATTGATTATAATTTATACAACTATATTGTAAATTTCATTTAATAACATAACTTTTTACAGCGTCTGTTTATATTAATAACTTTTTATTTCGAAATCGAATAGCCAATCTTTTGGAATAATTCGAAAACCATTTCATTCTTTAATTTTTGGGAAAGAGGGGAATTTATTCTTCATGCACAGACTTTTAGTCTACATATATATTTTCGATTTTATACCATCTTGTGGAACATTTCTTATAAAAGATTTCTTATTTTTTTTTTTGAAATCATACTATTCGTCTTTTTGTACGTGAAAAATTTTAATATTTGTAATTACGTGTTAAATTCATTTGTACTAATAAATATTGTCAGTCGGTTTGGAACGTAGTTCTTTGGAGTCTAAGGTCTGTAGAGCGACTTCCTTGACTAACATATAATCTTTGGTTTATGTAGAGTTAAGTGACCGAAATAAAGACCCAACGGACAAATTGTTCACTTATTCGTATTTTGATATTCGATATAAAATTTTTTTTATACTTTTTGATTCGGTTCTCAGAAATATTCCCTGGAATAGTTCTTGCATTCGCGAAAAGAGGGGAGATGATTTACTTCCGTCCTCGAGTCTTAAACGGCCTGAACAAGGCATAATTTCAGTTTCGTTTGTTCTACATAAACAAAAAAAAAAGAACTTTTGACTTTTCGAGTTTTCTTTTAAAACTTAAATCCACAAATAATCGAGTACCTTGGACAGTAGTTTTTCTGAAAATTTTTATATAGATACCAACTATAATTTTGAAAGTTCATGGTAAATTTTGAAACTTAGTTGAATAATTACTTAACAACTTGTTTATAAAGAAGTATATTTGAGAGATTTAGATTATTAAAACATAGATGGTAATCAGTTACCTATATTTTTTGAATTATTAATTAAAAACTATTTCTAGAATAATTAGTAATTTAATGAAAATTAATTTGTAGGTAATTAAATCAAGTATTGTTAGATTTCGGATGGCGGTCAGCCATCAGACGAATAGGGGGAATAACATGTAGCATATGAAAACATGCACGTGCCGTAACTATTCGGGACTGGTGGAAGTGTGATCATAGCCTCTTTGCGGCGGCCGCTAGTAACAAGCCTTTTAAAAAAGGTTTGGCTAATATGATCAGGCTAGTTCCTCAGGTTGGCAACAGGTTAATTCCCTGTTCCGTAAAATTTTAGAATTACGAACCCGACAACAAGCCTCGGAAACGGACTGATCTCACGACGACAACCAACGCAACGAAAAGGGCAAAACGATTTACGAATTTTCTTATGGAACGTACGATCGCTCTATAGAGCTCGAGCTGCTCAGCAGCTAGCCGATGCCCTGTCAAAATATAGAGCTGACATAACAGCACTACAAGAAATCAGATGGACAGGGAATGGTGTTTTACAGAAGAAAGAATATGACGTATACTACAGCTGTCATACAAAACACCATGTGCTCGGGGTAGGCTTCCTAGTCAGCGAAAAAATGAAGTCTACCATCATCGGCTTTAACGCTATAAGCGAAAGGCTATGCACCCTTCGCGTGCGAGGCAAATTTACGAACATTAGCCTCATTAACGTTCACGGACCTACGGAGGAGTCCTCAGACGAAGAAAAAGAGACTTACTACGAACAAGTCGAGAGGACCCTCAATGCCTGTCCAAGGTATGACGTAAAAATCATCCTTGGGGATTTGAACGCAAAAATAGGTCGGGAGCCGGTATTCAGGCATTACGCAGGCACCCATAGTTTGCATGAGAATACTAATGACAATGGACTTCGAGTCTTAGAATTGGCAGCATCGAAAAACATGGTCGTTGCGAGTACCAGGTTCCCGCGAAAAGATATCTACAAAGCCACCTGGGTATCACCTGATGGAGTCACTCGTAACCAAATAGACCACGTGTTGATAGACCGTCGCCACTACTCGAACTTGATGACGGTACGAACGTACCGAGGCGCCAATATCGACTCGGATCACTATCTTGATGGTATG